>CAUJRU010000071.1:0-600000 GCA_963277665.1 Viscum album
TAGTTTTTGGCTTATATGAATTTGAAAATTTTCTATATATATTTATAGAGCTAGGAGCTGAGACAGTGTGAGATTCCAATCATGGGTGTGCCTAAAATTAATTTTATAAAAATATTAAAAATGTTTTATATTGTGCATGTGAGTAATTTTAATGAAAATGAAAAAACACTTAAACAGAATCTCGAATTAGAAATCCAAGGACACAGTTGATTCTGGAATATGGTATATTCCCTTATTGGGACTAAGAATGTGTGAGGAGAAGTCATTCCAATCCTTCATCCACTAGGGGTGCCAATGATGGGTTTAATTAATTAATTAGACTCATTTGACATAAACTATTCCTAAAAATATAATATTATGGAGGATTGTCTAGGGTTAGTATCGTAATTAGGGAATAACCATCAATATTCTTTTACTTTATTCCATTGGTAGATCACATCAAACAGCAAATAAACACCAAATTAGTATATATTTGGATTTAGTGAGAAAAATGACATTCTTATATCATTATAGGGAATATTTATCATCAATGAATGATCGAAATAGAAAGTAGGACTCAATAGTTATATGATTTATGTAATTTTTATAAAATGTTTTGACTTGATCAATCCCTTCTATGGAACTGTGCCAATTGTGTCTGTAACACCCTTAGATTCCATAGTAAGCTTATCTTTGAATAATACAGTAGGGTGTGTTGTACACAACTTCGAGTTCTAACACACCACAACCAATCAAACTAACCGTTATGAATAGTAATACCTACTTTTTGAAATTTTATAAATTTTATCTTTCAAAATGGACATCATTTTTGGATTCGAAATATCTAAATTAGACTCGAGTGAATTTTTTGTATTTTTTAGAAAACATTAAAATTTTGAAGAATATTGAAATATACTAAACATTAATTAAAAAAACATTTTTATTCCAAATAATTTATAGTTCTAAATTTTACTATTGATAGGTTTTAAAGTACAATTAGAATATATTTTTACCATTTAATACGATATTGGAAGTTGGATGTAATTTCACATTTAAACTAGACATAAACAAGTGTCAATCTTTTGATAGTTATTATTTCTTAAAAAACACGCTCTTTTTTTGACAACGAGAATTAATTTTAAATTAATTTCTAGCACTTATTTATTTAGAATTAAAAAAATGGATTCCATATTTAGATTCAGGAGTTCCAAATTTTGTAAATAGGTAACTTTTATTTGTAGACATTTTGAATAATTACTTCATTAAATATTTTATTTACCATGGTTAAAGGGTAAATCCGGTAAATAAGGGTAAAAAATTAATATTATAATAATATTAAATTACCTTAAAACATGTCCTAACTCTATTGGTTGATACATGTCCGACCATGGGCATCTTTGGGTCGATTTTGGGACCCTATGGACCATTAGTAAGTGATAATGACACTTTATATTAATTAAGTTAATATAAATACAAAAATGACATAAGCATATATATTTTAGAAAAAAAAATTTTACATAGGGTTATATATGTTATATTTTCGACAATAAATATTAATTTGAAAGATAAAAATATTTCCTAGATAATGGTATTTTATTTATAATTTTTCGACTTTGAATAATTAAATTTATTTATGACACAATAATATTTTAGTATTTTTTATTAATGTATGAATCAAATAATTGGTCTTATAAATGTCAAAATGGACTTCATTTTTGGATTCGGAATATCGAAATTAGCTTAGGGTGAATTTTTGGTATTTTTCTGAACACTTTAAATTTGTGATGAATAGTGAAAAGCACTGAGTTATAGTTTAAAACCGTATTTTTTTATATTATTATTTATTTTATTTAAATTTATTTTTGGTTAAAATAGTTACATAATACCTATATAAGTTCAATTTAATTCATTGAAGTTAGTTTATAATAATTTTAGTTTTATAAAAATTTTATTGAACTTTTTACCGTCTTTTTCCCACCTCTTAGGAGCATTTACAAAATTACATGAAACTTAATTTTACTACTTCTGTGAGTTTAATTTCTAAAATATGAGGGAAATGATTGATATGAATAATAAAAATGTGGTTCAATAATATTAAAATAATTTTTTTGGTGAATAGTAACATTTTTACTTTTATTTACCACTGTTAAAAGTGAATAGGGTAATTAAGGTTAAAAATGATATTATTTTTAACCTAACTCGTGTCCTTATTCTATTGGATAAGTTTAATTCGACCAAAAACAACCTTAGGAATAAAACATGATCCTTTAGATCCACATAGATTAGATAAGAACATTTATTATTATTTAATTATAAGAAGAGTTAAAAGTGCTAAATTCAATGTATAATAACAAAACCATTTTTAATATAGGGTTAAACATAAGATAAGTTTGACTATAAATATTCATTAGAAATATAAAAATATTTCCTACATAATGGTATTTGATTAATAATTTTTAAACATTAAATACATTAATTTATTTATAACGCAATGATGATGCAGTAATTACCTTATTAATGAAATATTAAAATAATTGATATTATAAATATCCAAATAAATGTAATTTGAGACTTTTTATGAATTAAATTAATTTTCTAGGTTAATAAGAAATTTTAGGATTTTTTAAATGAATTTTTTTTTAAGTAATAATATTTTTATGAATTTAATAAAAACAAAATACCAAATAGGGTCAAAATTGACATAAAAGAGTTTTTAAAACAAATATTATATTATTAATTGATATTCTATTTCTAAAAATCTATGGTTCGGGAAAAATACCTAAATAATTATAGGTGTATCCTTAATGAACCACATTGGGGTCTCTTTTATGTTTATAGTATTTTTATTAGCCATATAATATAAAAATACAAAGAGACATGGAAATGGTCAAACTATTAAACTAATAGTTAAATCTAAAAGAAAAGGTTAATATAGTGACCCAAACCTATCTAAAACCTATTGTTTGTGTCTTTTTAGACCCATAACCACCTTATAATTTAAATAATTCATTTTGGAGGCATTGGGAACCGAAATTTATTTTATTATAAAATGATATTTCAATCTTTTCCAAAGGCGCCCCTCACCCTTCATATAAAAGGGCACTTCCCCTTCTATCAAATTCACAACTTAAAATCCATTTCACTCGGCCAAATGCTACCAAAATATCCTCCCAACTATACTTCGTTCACCATAGAGGCCTTATTTTGATCCATTGGCCAACCTAAGGATGCCTTTTGATCAAATCAAAAGGATGAACCTCAAGAAGAGGTAAATGTCTCACCACCTATTTCAAGTTATTTTCTTCATACACTTCCTCTTTATTTGTTGTTTCCATTATAAAATAATAACTCAAGTAAATTTTATATACTGTAATGTTATTATTAAAATGCTACAACCATATTCATTATGTTATCCATCCTATAGATAACATGTTACCATTCGTGCGTACGTACAACTTACAGTCTCTACGTCGTGGTGTATTTGGTATTCAATACATTATTATTTGGATGTGTATAGTAATGATGTATGCTTGATATAAATATTAGATGTAACATGTTAATGATTCTGTATATATGATATAACATTCATTTACTTTTGATTTTACTTACAAAATAATGATATAGTTGCTCTTGAGTATGTACAGATTACCGTCTCAACAAATGCGATGAGATACATTCCCCATCATAATCATTCAAGAATATTTTTCATGTGATGATTAGAAATAATATTTAAGGAACTTAATATCATTCTAGATATTAATAAAATAAACTCTATCCATGATAATCAAGGCTTATGTAACTAAGCATATAATGGAAAACAAATCAGTTAACATCCGAAACGATGATACTTCTAAAATATCATTAACAAATAAATATTGTAAGATAATATATGATATCATGTTAATGTATTTGTTTCTTAAATTAATTAATAACAATTATTTCACCATTATACAAGAGTTTAACCTACCCTCGACCAAGGAAAAGTATAAGGCTAGGGTTAATTTCACAATCTCTTTATTATCCAAGGTTGTTTTCTTGTAACTATCTACTGGGACCTCTTTCTCATCCACATGCATGTTTCTTAAAAATTTATTCCAAATTTTTTTTACTATTTACTAAACTATGGGTTAATTTCATTTATAACCTTGTTTTACTTTTTATAAAATGATTTGAAAGGAATCTTTCTGTCATTTTCCAAACAAGGTACCTTATGACATTTTGGAAAAAATTAAGGTAATAATGTTTTTAACTTATATGGAGGGTGAATCTATTTTCAACCGTTATAACATTGTCAAAACTTATGTTACATGATTATAAGAATATTTTCAAAGATAAATGTTTTTTTATATTTACGTGACTTTTAAATGATTTAAAAATAGAAGGTGGTATTTCTCTAAAAATGTTTTGATTTCATGGATTTTATGTTTGTTTGAAATTTAATTATTAAGTTACAAAACTTTCGTATTATATTGAAGGTTTTGTGATATGTTTTACTTTTGATGTGTTATTTCATACCATTAATGTTTTATAGATAATGTATTGACATTTTGTATGCAAGTTTTAATATTAATTTTTATGTTATGTTTAAAATTTTTAATATGGAGGAATGCATTAGACTTAGTAAGTGATGGGTGGAGCACACTACATCTCCTTAATGCATTGGTATATTTCAGAAGATAAACTAGTGTCTTGGCACAAGGCCTGGACAAAATCTTATTTTTAGTCTTGTCACAATGCCTTGACTATGTGTTTATGAATGTTTAGAATTATGCATTCTATCATTATGAAAGTATCTATTGATATTTCATGTTAATTTTAAACTAGTAGAATATCTATATGAGTATCTAAATGGAATTATTTTGATTTATATTTTCCATATTATGATGAATTTTATGTTGAAAAGCATTTTTTTAGTTCTATACATCGCCTTAAATTTTCATGGTTATTTATGAATGTTTCTGCTATATTGTTATCATTACTGAGAATCTGAGCTCACCCCATTCTATGTTTAATTTTTCTCAGGATGCGAATAAGTATATTATGAGTGACATTTAGGTATAGTCTATGGGATCTCATTTTTTACTCTGGAAAAAATGTTGTTATAGTTTTTCATTTTTTGATGTAATGTAAACCCTATGAATGTATCTAGTACTTCCAAGGATACTAAACTAATCGGTCTTTCAAGATGTGATCTTTTGTGATCATTCCAATGTTATGTAATAATTGACTGACGCTAGGTAACTAGGGTTGGGTCATTACAATTCGTATCATAGGAAGTTTAGTACAAACTGTGGAAGGTAGATTTAGAAAAAATCTGATTAGAGAACATTATCCTAAGATAGAATTTGAGGATTAGTATAGAATAACTTCCTAGAATTTTATTATTATAGATATTTTGTGAGTTTTCCTAGAAATACATCCTTTTTTGGATACGATAAGGTAGATGTGGCTCTAGCACAAATGTACTTATTGGTAAAACTCGAAAACACCTATTTGAGATAGACTCGAACGGGAAATGGTTCATGAAAACGGGCCTTGCGGCACTCTTAGTTATGACACACCCTAGGGATATGCTTAGGATAATTATCATTTTATTTAAAAACATTTATGAAGGGTTTATGAGTATTTATTTCCTCGAAGAATTTTTTTTTATGATTATGGATTATATCCATGAACTGTTCAATTTTGGTTAAGTGTTTTACAAGTTTGGATTTATGTATTGTGATTCATAAACAAATCTACTATATTCCATTGTTTAGAAATGGTTCCTAGTGGAAGGAATAGAAACTGTATCAATGAACTCACTCCATTTAGGGATTTTCCTCCTGCTTAAGATAATTATAGTGGAGCTGCTGATACAGCTAGTGCTGATCAACTTATCACTATACTGGGACAACTCACTAAGGTTATGAAGAATAACCTTACCCGAATGGAGCATCCTGATCCACATTGTGGAGGATCAATGTTAGATAAATTCATGAGGAAACAACCACCAACGTTCAATGGGGGTAAAAATCCACTAGTAGCTGAGTAATGGAAAAATTCCTTAGAGAAAATATTTCATGCCTTGGGAGTAGCGAAAGGGAAAAATTTTTCATGGAAATTTACCGCCTCACTGGAGATGTTGTTTAATGGTAGCCATTGATTCAAAACACAATGGAATATGATGATGTATAAAATATTTAATAGATGTAGTTTAAAGAAATTATCTTAGAAAAAGACTTTCCTCAAGACCATCGAGAAGATATGGAAAGTAAATTACTGAGTCAGAGGTAAAAGGAGAATGAGAATGTCGCAAAGTATGAATCTAACTTTACATGGTCAGAAAGGCATGTTATAGATTATATATTTAACCCAAGAAGTATGATTTATCATTTATTTTATGGTTTAAAACCATTTCTCCATTGAGAATTAGTCTCACAATTGTTCGTGTCGTATAAAAATATTGTCCCATGTGCTATCAAGACAGAAAAAGAAATATCTAAGTCTTATGACATTAAAGAAAATCAAGAGAAGAAGAGATCTATTGAACACTCTAGAAATAGAAATAAGGGTATGAATGGAAAAGTTGAATACCAATCCTTTAGTAAATGTGGGAAGAAACACCCTGGAAATTTCGTGAAAGGAATGGGAGTCTGTTACAAGTGTGGTGAAAAAGGCAACCAAGATTGTGGTTGCAAGGGGAAGAAAGAGGCAGTCAATGTTGAATGATTCAATTGTAGAGAAATGGGGAATTATGAAAATTAATGTCTTAATCATCAGGGTATATTACCTCATAAAAGGACAAGGGATCAAGGTCAAGTTTATGCTATCACTATTTCTAAGGTTGAAACTTCGAAAGACGTAGTGGAAGGTAATTTAATGGTTTCCTCACATTTAGCCAATGCTTTATTTGATTTTGGATCATCACACTATTTCATATCTTCCGAGTTTTCTATGAAAGTTAGATATTTCCAATTTTATTTAACAAGGGAGTTTTCTATCAAAACTCTTAATGAAAGTATCATTGCAAAACAAATTTGTGAATCAGTTCACATTAAGGCATATTAATGTTATTTATCTACTGATCTCATCATCATACCCATGATTGAATTTGATATAATCCTTGATATGGATTGGCTTTAAAACCATGAAGAAAATATTTATTGTAAAAAGAAGGTGGTTATAATTTTTGATGATAATAAAGAGTACCTAATCTTTAGAGCAGAAATGTCACCACCTAATTATTATCTAGATCCACACCCAGTAGCTCAACTAAATTCAATTATTGGGGATGAAGAGAATGGAATAACTGTGGGTGAGGAAAGTAATTTCCAAATAGAGTATGTACCAATTATAAATGAATATGTTGATGTGTTTCCAAAATATTTACCTGGACATCCTCTAGAACAAGAAATTGAGTTTTATATTGATCTAATTCCTAGATCAAGTCCCATATCTAAAACCCATTATATAATATCCATTGTGGAATTAGTGGAACTAAAGAAACAACTAGAGGAATTGGGTAATAAGGGACTTATTTGCCTTAATGTTTCTCCATGGGGATCCCATATCCTTTTTGGTGACTCTTTAGTGGTATTTATTGATGATACCTTGGTATACTCCAAAATCTACGACGATCATGAAAACCACTTGCGCCTTATTCTAAAGACTCTTAGAAGACATGAATTATAAGGGATGTTTAGCAAGTGTGAATTCTGGCTTTAGGATATTTCTTCTTTTGGACATATTGTCTCTAAGGATAGAATCTCTGTTTATCCTTCTATGACCAAGGCAATCAACGAATGGCTAGCACTGATGAGTACAACAAAGGTACACAGTTTTATTGGTTTAGCAGGTTATTACCGTCTTTTACCCACCTCCTTGGAGAATTTTCAAATTTACATAAAAAATAATTTTATTTATTCTGTGAGTTGAATTTCAAAAATCTGAGATACATGGTTGATATCAGTAAGTAAAATGTGGTTCGATAATATGAAAATAATTTTTGGTGAATTGTAACTTTTTACTTTTATTTACCATAGTTAAATGTAAAGAGGGTAATTAATGTTAAAAAATATATTTTTATTATCCAAATACATGTCCAAATTCTATTGGATAAGTGTAATTAGACCAAAAATAGCCTTAGGAATAAAATTTGATCTTTTAGGTCCACTTGGATTGGATTAGGACATTTATTATTATTTAATACAAAGAAGAGTTTAAAGTATTAAATTCAATGTTTAATAACTAAACAATTTTTTAGATAGGGATACACATAAAATAAGTTAGGCTATAAATATTCATTAGAAAGATAAATATATTTAATATATAAATGTATTTTAATTATAAAATTTTTACATTAAATAATTAAATTTATTTATGACACAATAATGATGCAGTAAGTACCAAATTAATGAAATATTAAAATAATTGATATTATATATATCCAAATAAATGTAATTTGAGTATTTTTATGATTTCCAATAATTTTATAGGTTAATATGACATGTTAGGGTTGGTTAGATGAATTTTTTTGATGTAATAATACTGTTATGAATGTAGCAAAAACAAAATTCCAAATTGAGTCAAAATTGACATAAAATAGTTTTTAAAACAAATATTACATTATTAATTTATATTATATTCCTAAAAATATATGGTTCAGCCAAAATACTTATATAATGATAGGTGTATCATTATTTAACCACTTGGGGTTATTTTGGATGTTTATTGTATGTTTATTAACCATATAATATAAAAATACAACGAGACATGGTAAATGTCAAACTATTTAACTAAGAGTTAAATCTAAAAGATAATGTTAATATAGTGACCCAAACCATTCTAAAACCTATTGGTTGAGTGTTTATCAACCCATCCCCAGCTTATCCTTTAAATAATTAATTTTGGTGCCATTAGAAACCGAACATGAGTTTATTATTAAATAATATTTCAATGTTTTCCTAAAGTACCACTCACCCTTCTTACATAAGGACACTTCCCATCCTCTCAAATTCACACCTTCAAAGCCATTGGGCTCGGCCAACCCCTGCCAAAATATCCACCCAACTATACTCCTGTCATCCTATAGGCCTTATTATGATCAGAAAGCCAACCTAAGGAGCCCTTTTGATCAAATCGAAAGTAAGAACCCGAAGAAGAGGTAAATATCTCACGACCTCTATCAAGTTATTTTCTTCTCTCACTACCTCTTTATTTGTTGTTTCCATTATAAAATAAAAACTACCGTAACTTCTATATACTGTGATGTTATTATAGAAATTGTACAACCATATTCATTATGTTTTTCAGAAATGAATAACATGTCACCAATCGTGCGTACGTACGGCTTACCGTCTCCATGTCGTGGTGTAGTTGTTATTAAATACATTATTATTTGGATGTGTATAATAATGATGTATAATTGATGTAAATAATAGATATAACATGTTAATGATTCAATATATATATGATATAACATCCATTTACTTGTGATTTTAATTACAAAATAATGATATTCTCTCTCGTACGTACGTACAGATTATCATCTCCACGAACGCAATTAGATTCATTACCCATCATAATCATTCAAGAATAATTTTCATGTGATGATTAAAAATAATATTTAATGATCATAATATCATTTGAGATATGAATCAAATACACTCTATCCATAAAAATCATGGCTTATACAACTAAGAATATAAATAAAAATGAATCAGTTAACAACCAAAATGATGATACTACTAAAATATCATTAAAAATCAATATTGGGATATCATATATGATATCATGTTAATGTATATGATTCTTGTATAATTTAATAACAAATATTTAACCATTATACCGGAGGATAACCTACCCTCGACCAAGGAAAAGTACTAGGTAAGTGTTAATTTCACAATCTCTTTATTATCTGAAGTTCTTTTTACATAAGTATCTAATGAGACTTCTTTATCATACACATCCATGTTTCTTAAAAATGTATTCAAAAACATTTTTACTATTTACTAGAATATGGGTTAAAGTCATTTATACCCTTTTTTTACTTTTTATAAAATGGTTTGAATGGAATCGTTCCATCATTTTCCAAACAAGGTACCTTATGACCTTTTCCAAAAAATTATTGTAAGAATGTTTTTTAACATATACAGTGGGTGCGTCTATTTTCCACCATTATAACATCGTTGAAGCATCCCTGAAAATATTTTAAGAATATTTTCAAATATAAATGTTTTCTTTTATAATTACGTGACTTTTAAATAATTTCAAAATAGAGAGAGATATTTCCCTAATAATGTTTTGATTTCATGGATTTTAAGTTTGTTTGATGTTGATTTGTTATGATAAAAAACATATGTATTGTGTCAAAGGTTTTTTGATATGTTTGACTGTGGATGTGTTGTTTCATACCATTCATGTTTTATGGATAATTTATAGACATTTATTATGCCAGTTTTAATATGAATGATTATATTATGTTTAAACCTTTTCATATGAAGAAGGCATTGCACTTTGTAAGTGACAGGTGGAGCCCGCTATAGCTCCTTGATGCATCGGTAGGTCTCATGAGACAAAATAGTGTCTTGGCATAAGTCCACGACAAATTATTATCTGTAGACTTAGCACACGGTCTTGACTATGTGGTTACAAAAGTCTGGAATTATGCATTCCATCATTAAGAAAGTGGCTATTGATATTTCATGTGAATATTCAACTACTAGAATATCCATGTGAGTAAGTAAATGGAATTATTTTGATTTATATTTTCTATATTATATTGATGTTTATAGTGAATTTTTTTTTGTTTTAGTTATATATATTGCCTTAAATTTTTATTATTATTATGAATGTATTTTCTATATTATTATCCTTACTGACCATCTGAGCTCACCCCTTTCTATGTTTTATTTTTTCCCTGATACAAAGAAGTATATTATGACTGACTTGAAGGGACAGTCTATAGGATCTCATTTTTTATAGAAAAAATTTTCTTTTAGTTTTCTAGTTTATGATGTAATGTAAACCTTATGAATGTTTCTAGTACTTCCAAGCCTACTAAACAAATCAGTCTTTCGAGACTTGATCATTTGTGATCATGCCAATGTTTGTAATGATGCACCAACTCTGGGTAACTAGGTTCAGAGAATTACAGTGTCCTTGAGAATTCACCCATGTAATTAAATATAAAATAATGTATTCAATGTTTTATAACCTGGTATATTAGTTCTTTATTCTAGGCCAAGAAAGCAAGGAAAATTATTATTAATCCCATTTTATGGTTCTTTCAACCCAAATCTTCTTTGTAGTGATCACTTGTTGGGCATCACAGTACTGGTTTGACATTCTCAGGCAGTACCAAGTCTGATTAGACCACCGATACCACGATGGATAAATTAGAAAAGAAAGGATTAAGAAAATTAGGTTATATCTGGGGTTTTTGTGATGCATAAATGATCATTTATATTATTTTAAATGAAGGCATCATGGGGGGAATACTTGGTGATGCGTTGTTTATTCAACAAACCCCAAAAAATTAAAGGATGCTAATTTTTGGAGAATATTTTTCATGATCCATGATCTATGGATAGATCTATATGTTTTGGGTAGATATAGGTCTATATATGAATTTTAGGGTCTTGATTTACGGTTACAGAATCAAATATGAAGATCTAGAAATTCTGGAGAAAACCTAACTACACACTATATTTTGGGATAAAAACATCACATGTAGTACTTCACTGGTGGTGATAGGGTTTTAGAAAAATATAAGTATGATGTTGTGTCTATAATTCCTAAATTTCAGGTACCCCTTCCAAGTTGACGAACCCATTATGTGGATCGTAAGGACAATAACCCATGTAGGATTACAAGGTCGTGTACCCAAGTATTAAGACACGACCAAGGGCACAACCTAATCATAGGTGACATGAAAATTCCATGTAGCCCACATGTATGAAATTTACTGATATAGAGATTCTAATCCATGTAACCTTATGGACATGGATAAGTGGTAAAGTGAGACCACACACCATGTGGGTCCCCTCACACACAATGTACCCCATGACATCTTTTGTGGAAACTCCATTCATCCCTATCTCATTTGTTTGACCTCATATTTTGACCAATGAGTAGCGAATCCTATGGTTTTTTCTATATAGAATGTGATAGTTCCCTCCATTATAATTTTTTAGATATGTTGAAGAAAGTTTCATGGACTGATTCCGTGTTTGTTAATGTTCGATGAAATAATTGAGCACGCAGGATCAACATGACCTTTCCGAGAGGCACCCTCTAGCAGGGCTGGGAATTGGACTTCATTGACTAAATTTCAAAGAGGTACCCTCCAATAGGGATGGGGTGTGTAGTTCCATGATGAAATTTTATAGAATAACCATCTAAAAGGGTTTGGTAGTGTAGTTCCTCGACTACCTTTCCATGCGGTACCCTCCAGCAGGGCTGGGTAGTGGAGTTCGTTGATAGAATTTTCAAGCGGTTCTCTCTATCATGGTTGGGGAGTGGAGTTCATTAAGGATTATCAAGTTGAACCACGATAGATTAGTCCTGTGTACACCTCGATGTTTACTTGTTTTGGAAACCCCATCATCATGGTAGAGGAAACATTAGAGATACTTTCAAAGCAGTACCATGTAAAAAAAGGGTAGTGGAGTTCCTCAACGACAATCAATCAGTACCCTCAGGTTGGGAGAATTAGGTTAGTTCCTTGATGAATATAAAGGGGTGGCCCTTATCAGGGCCAGGCAATGGAGTTCTTCAATGACTATCAAGAGATACCCTCATGTAGTGTTGGAAATTAGAGTTCCTTGACTTCTATATATGTTGGAAACTCCTATTGAAATATGGTATTGGTTCCCTACCTAGAGTGTGTGGATCCTCGACTATGTGAAATAGTCACGAGGTGTATCTAGACTTGGATAAATAATTATATCCAGACCCATGTGTTTCCGGACATCGTTGATGGAATTTTGGAACTATTGATGATGCTTCTCCCTATAGTGATGTATGAGATGTATATACCCTTAATATCACATTTGGTATTCTTTTTACCAAGAATATATATATATATATATATATATCCATATACATGCCGTACATTAGGTAACTCTCCCCCATGAGAGGAAAATATGTGCATGTTATGCCATGTCCTTTATGTGTTTAGATTCTCTTGGTTGGATGAGTCTACTCTCCTCCAATAGGTCGCAAAGACATGATGTGTTGTTCATCTACTCTTTATGTTGAGTCCCTTTTTATAGGGTGAGGTTACTTTCACTACTGGGTTAGGATGAGTTGTTCTATTTTACTATACATGTCATCTATTATCTTTTCTATTGTATATCTTACTACCCCCTTTAGATATTTGGGTTCCCTACCAGTTATGTATATACTCACACCCGATTGGGGTTTTCCCACATGTGTTGTGTCATATGAAAATGACAGACATGTCGGTTGTGACTTCTAAGGTGCTTAGAGATACCTGGTAAGTTGGACCACATACAATGGTCATATATTTGGATTCAAGAGATGGTCTCTCTCAATATTTTAATTTTCTTGTATTTTATGTTGGTACATATTTCTGGCTGGGCATGTATTTTTCCATTTAATTTTCAGTCTACAATATAGTACTCTTATTTTGTTCATAGGTATGGCATGATTGGTTTTAATTTTTAGTTATATTGAATCTATTATTCTTTACCTCTATACCTTTTCATTGATATTGTTGTGTGTGTGCATACAAGTACCTAATAAAAGGCCCACCCTGGTTAGTTATTCCTTTGGTGATAGTCTCTAGCCTCTAGCCAACATAGGTAGGCTTGGGGTAGTTTCGGCTCGAACCCTGTCTTGGGTTAGGTCATGAAAAACTAGTATTAATGGGGGTTTGATCCTTTAGAATTTGTTCAAACATGTCCCCTAACAAATATATGGTTAGGGTTGAGGAAACATTTTCAAATTTTCTTGAGTGATGAACTTCAGATATATAATCTAGTGATTCTATAGGCGGATGATTTACCCATTCACCCAGACCTTGACAAACTTCTTGTTTAATCAGTATACTAAAACATTGGTGGAAGGGATCAATAATACAAGCATGATATATTATTGAGTCTTTGAATGCACTTCTTTATTAATCTCTCTATTGTTGATATATATATATATATATATATATTCACGTCTGAATGTGATACATTTATATATATTTTAGGATCCCTCTAGGATGACAACCGACCATGATGCTAATTTGTGATTGTTATAATGATTCGATGAGGCCTCAGTTCATGGTCCATCCAACAAACCGCTTCCTTCTGGTGGTTAGGTAGTGTAAATTCAACTTGTTGAGGATTATATCATTATAGAGGAGAAATATGATGATGTGAACATGTTTAGTGCACTCTATGATTTCTATTTCCAAAGGCCACATAGGTAATGCAGAGATCTAGATCCATAGGTAGTAGAGGATTGTATGGAGTCATTGGTCTATATCATAAGTATTTTTCCAACTTCGAATGATCATGTGGTTACAGAAGTACCTATCCACATCCACTGAGTAGATGTGCATCTGTGGGGCCTTGTTTCAAAAATGTACAACGATCCGAAACTCTAATGGCCTGACGTCCTGCAGTTGTTTTGTGAGGAGTTCTAGCCCTCATGGTTGCACTAAATTTAGATCCTAGAGATTCTAGAGCTATATTTGGGAGGTATTAGGGTGGATTAATATGCATTGAGGTTCATAGACCATAACTAATAATCTATTGATATGATCCATGATATATACATTTGAACACAACAGTTTGAGTTGGGTATCCATAGAGAGATCCATTCCAGTATAGTTCTCCTATGAATTCCCACCAATGTTGGGTCGCCAGATTTTCCACTAGTGGTATATAGGATTCTATCAAATAGACTCCAAACATATGGGGTTAGTAGCAGTATTCAAAAATATGGGTTATCTATGATAGCTAATGGGCTCCACTCGATGTGATTTTATTATAGAAATCCTTTTTAGGATAAGACTCTGGTGCACGGTCATACAACACATAGGTAGAATATAGAGTTAGGGAATCCTGAAGAGGTCATGTTATTCTCTTGTGATGGGTGAGATAAAAAATCCCTTAATTTCCCAACCAGACATGATGAGTAGTAAAAAAAGGTAGCTGATGGCCCACCATGTTAGTGGCAAAATAATGATTTATAGTCTCTCAGGAGAGGATCACGTGGTCCCATGGGGGTTTGTTATGGAATAGTAAAATAAGGAGTTGTGGGGGTTGTTAATTCTATGAGATCCTTCCCCTACCTCCACTAGGTGTCCCTTGTCAGCCCCATGGAGATAGTGGTTAGGGTTGCAGACAGCTGCAGTCGTTGGATGTTTATGGTCCCATAGTGATTGAGAAGATCCGATGTACAATTTGGGACTACTATAACATTTCTTTGGTATTATTAGAAACATGTTCTAGTTATTGATTCATCTATATTTTAGGATAAAAAAACATGATGTAGATGATCAAAATAAAAGGGGTAGAAATTTTATAATTTAAAATTTTCTTTTGGAACTTTTTAAGATGGTCATTTTTAACAAAGTTAAACAAGGTAAATTGACAATATGACAACCTAGCTTTTATTACAATCATAAACATGATTTATTACATAAAACATCACTTGATAAAACAAGTAGATCAAGAGGTTTAGTGTCTTTGGGTCTTAGGATCATTACATAAGAACTTAAAACAATAAATACAACATCTTTATTGAAAACTTATTTTACATGACCACTAAATTCCCTCATACATAGAATTGCATGGGATAACCTAAGGATATGCATAAGAAGAGGGTCATCTATAAAGCCCAGTAAGTGAATAAACATGGAATAAATGAGGATTAAAATACATGTCAGAAAATTGGAATATCAATAGAGAAAAAGAGAAACATGAACATAAAGGCATGATAAAGCATGATAATCATAACATAGAAATGTGGCAACAACACTTAACATGGAATTAGCATGAGCCAAGGATCATTGCACATAGAGCATGAGTAAATCCTCATTTCACATGAAGAACGAGTAAACCCTCATTTTACTTGAATTAGCATGAGTCAACACTCATTGCACATGATGTATCATGATACTATACTTTACCCAATGCATTGGAGTGCTATAAGGGCGCACCCTTCTTAAACATTTCATTTCATGCACAAGTGTGCCACATGGATCATAAAACATGAATTCATGAAACATAATAATTTATTCCATGATGAAGTAATGTAGAATTAATAAATAAAAATTTATAATCATTAAGTAAATGTTCATAATGGTGAATACCCTTGATGGAGAAATGGGCATGATATTCAGTACACAATGTCATTGACTTAGAAAATCGGTGTGATTTCAGCAGCGTCACGGCGTGACATAAGAACTCATAAAAATGGTTGATGAGAGAGAAAGTGGTTCCTAATCATATTTACATGTAATGGAAAGTCATTAGGTCATATAGATACATTTCCCAACAATTTTAATGGAATTTAGATTCATGATATAAAAGTATTGCTTGAATGTAAATGAAGAGAGAGACGTTCATTTTAGAATTTTGGCATAGTAACGGGTGTACATGGGAGGCATTTAATGAGATAGAAAGGGGTATCCCATTATTAAAACATAAATATGGTAGTATTAGGGAGGTGAGAAACCATACCCCAATATTTATAAATGAAATTAAAAGGGGAAAACAACTTAAAGAAAATTGGAAAAAAAATGAGAAAGGAAGAAAAAACCCTTACATGAAAGTGTGCTTCCAAAGGCTTGAGAGAGGATTGAGAGAGGCTTCTTGGGGGCTTGGGGAACCATGGGAGGATTCTAGAGAGATTAGGGCAGATGTTGGATGAAAACCAAAGTCTTTGAGTGAGGATGAAGTGGGAGCTTGGATGGGTTTATATAGGAAAGGTGAAGGAATTCGTTATTATTTTGGTTTGGGACCCCTTAAATTAAATTAATCCAATCCAAAAACCATCCCACGATTTTTTCCCATGGTTTTGGGAAAAGGGAAGTGGAAAACAATATTTTATAAGTCCAATGTCTGAACTTCTTAAAATAATGGGGTTGCTTATGTGGAGGTGAGTCACACTCCCATGGAAAATAATTCTAAAAGACAAGATGTTTAATAAGTCTTGAGGGGTCAATTAATGCTTTGAAAAGTAAGTCAAAAAAACCCGAAATCACATTATTTTAATCGTATAACATATATTGGCCGAACATAAAGCTTATGGTATTTTATTACATCACTATTGGGTCATTATGATGTCATAAAACACATTATATATTTAAACGGTATTTAATTTTTACCCAAAAATTTGACTGTCTCAGAAAATTTTAAAAAATTCACCGTTGGATAATTTCGACATCCTGATTATAGAAATAACATTTATTTTATCTAAATATTTTTATAAATATGTTAGTTTGAAATTTTAAAATAAAAACTGACATTTATCGAAAACTCACGGGTTTTGACAAAAATGGCTTTCCAACATTAATTAAAATTATAATTGCATTCATACAATTATATGATCATTTATATATAAGAAAAATAATTTAATAATAATAATATTTTATTAAAATAGTATTTAATTCAAAAATACCTTAATTTAATAAAATATATTTCTTAATTAAATAATAACTAAAAACACTATTTGTACTTTGAAAACTATTTACAATGTATCAGAAATGTCAAGGAGGTATATTCATTATTATATACAAAAATAATATACAGGAACATAGTACTAGTGATTTTTTACATAACCGCTTATAACATCCACATGAGACCATAGGGTTAGGTGTGCGATGGTGACAGACTCTTGGGGTGGCTCGGATAACATTGCTCGAGTGGTAATCTCTATCAACTTCCACTTTTCTCGTAGACGGTCCTATTCGAGCTTGACATGATGAAGCTCAGCTTGGGCTTGGTCAAGAGAAAATACAAAGGATGCCAACTCTTTTTCAAGCTCTGACAAATGGACTTCATATAGAGCAATTCTACTGGATGAGGCCATCGCTTCTTTTTTCTGAGTAAATTGGATTTATTAAAGTCCTATATTTATACTAATCAAGTGATCACTGTTCAACGGCTATATTAGAAATAATAAAAATTATTAACATAAAACCAAAG
This sequence comes from Viscum album, assembly GCA_963277665.1. NCBI lineage: Eukaryota > Viridiplantae > Streptophyta > Magnoliopsida > Santalales > Viscaceae > Viscum > Viscum album. Next base: position 18,132 of record CAUJRU010000071.1, read on the forward strand.
AAGTTGAAATTTTATATAAAAATAAAGATAAATTTAATTAGATCAAGAGGGAATTCCATTAATGATGCTTTCGGTCGTTACAGACAAGACCCCTCAGTTCTAAAAACTTGTTAGATTCTGGAAATATGGTTCCATAAATGAAAGTTAAGAAAAGTTTACAAAGTAAAAGATTCTACCATCAAGCATATAGAATATTACTAATCAGAGTTTACAAGTACAGGAAAGTATAATTTAGTTATACATTTCTTATCAATCAAAATGGAGTTGAAAACAAGAAACAATACAAGTAACAAGTGGTAAATCGTTTAACCCAAAGAGTGGGGTATCCAACAACTTTGGATAAAGGTCCCTTGATTTATACATTCAAGAAATTCTTCCATACCCACACCAGGGTAAGCCGTTGATACAAATATCGGAGTATGTCTTGCTATCTCTAAAAGCCCTCGAATTTCCATGTAGTATGAACCTCTATCTTCCTATACCCAGAAGCCCTTGAATGTACTCAGCAGCATTCAGAGTCACACGAAGCAATTCTGAACAAGATGTTTAGTATGCACAAAGTAATAAAGTCTATCTCTATAGAAATCACTTCATCATCATGAAATATCTATATTGATTAATGTTTTTGAGCTCGTTCAAATGAACTCTTATTTATAGGCACATCTTCAATGGTTGGATCCCTCCTCCATCGGTCATATTTTTCATTGATTTTTTGAGGGACCTATACACATGTCACTCAAACAATGGTTGGTTAGTTACAGAATGCACAAAATCATTTTATAACTCAAACAAGAATATGAAAAAAAAAATTGCTCAAATATATTCAATTTTTTGAAGTCTAAGGGAAAAATAGAATTCAGAGTCTAAGAAAGTATGCCTTCAGAGTCTATGTTACAAGGATACACAGATTCCATTTATTAAGGAATTCGGAATGAAAATTCTATAGAATTAAAACTCTTAATTATGAGAAATTTATAGTTTGAATTATGGGGAATTCGGAGTCTGAATTTGGAGGAATTCATACTCGAAATTAAGTGAATTCGGATTCTAAATTTTAGAGAATTCGAATTCAGAATTTCAGAGAATCTGGATTCTGAAGTTTAGAGAATTCAGAACCTGAATTCAGATCCTAAAAATAGAATGCTCTATATCTATGTATTTATTGAATTCCAAGGTTTTATATGTGAAAACAAATTTTACACATAGCAATGGGAAGTGTTAGATTTAGAGAGACTAAAAATATGAATAATGAAAACAGGGTAAGGATAAATTTCCTTGGGAATGGAAAATTTTCCTTATCAAGATGAAACTTGTGGAAAATGAAAATTTCCTTAATATAGTGCGTTTGTGATTTTTAAAACATAAATGAATAGAAAATACATAAGGAAATCTTATTGAATCAACAATCTCCCCATTTTTGGAAAGCACAAACATCCTTACGAAAAAGAATATAAGGACAGAGAAATTTTATGGACATGTAAATAAAAATTATCTCCCATTACATATGAATCAAATTGAATATGACTAACACCCCATTATTACTTGGAAACTCTAATGATATTATTCTAAATTTCCTGAATGATATTTTTCATTTTATTACATATGAAAATATTCACGATGAATAGTCCCCCTTAGATGGACTCCCCCTTACGTAGGGAAATTTCTTTTGTTCTAAGTATTATTTTTTTAACATTCTTTTCTCCCTGTTTGTTATTTTCAAAAAGAAATATAGGGATTGTAATGGAAATTTTGTTATTTGAAATATTAGTACTAAATAACCAAAAAAAAACATACGAAGAGCTACAAGAATTTCACTAGGATTGAAATATATTGTACAACTATGAAATAAAAAAATATTGGATTTAGAATGAAATTATCCTCATTTATCCTTCGTCATCAGCTTCTTCACTATGGTTTTGAGCTTCTTGTGTTCCTTGTGATCCTCCAATGCACGTTTGAGAAGATGATCTTGATCTTCGATTTTCTTTTCTAAGGCTTTGATTTTTTATTCCTGAGCCTTAATAGATTCTTATTGACCCTTTATGTATTCTTAATGCTTAAAAAGCTTCTCTTCTATCTCAATTCTCAGATCCCTTTCTCTCTTCCAACTCTAAGCAACTGAATTCAATTTCCCATTTAGATCTTTCACTTCTTTCTTCCAAGAAGTCTGCTCTAGAGTTATCTTTTACTCAAAACTATTTGTGAGATCCTTGATCATCAAATATTTAGTGTCAAAATTATCCCGGCCACATTCTTGGAATTCATCAAGGATTCTCATCCCTTCTACTGTCTTCATTGACTAGCTTGCCATCTCTTTTCATGATCATTTATTAGCATCATAGCTAATAAGAGAAGTCTTAATGTCTGCCTCGAGTTTGATACACTTATCCATCACCATGGATACTAAATACAATTTTTGATTTAATGAATGCTGAAGCATCAATCATCTCGATTATATACTTGGGAATAATGGAATAGTCCTAAGATGCTTTTTCAAAAACCGGACTACAAAATCATGTCCAAGATAGGACGATTCTAAATCTGAGACTCTGTTTGGTGAGGTTTCATTTTCTAACTTAGTATCATTCCTCATCGATGAAGTACCAACTACTTTCTTCATCACTATGGATTTTATAGGTGTATCAACTACCACCTATTTTCTCTTATCAACTTTCACAATGATTTCTTCTTGATCAGGAGATTCATGTTTACTATCAGATAGGTGAACAATTTTGTCTTCATCAATTTCTTCCTTCTCAAACCCTTCCTCAACATCCTCTAGGTTAATGAAATCATTTTTGATGCTTTCATTCCTGAATAGTTTATTCACTTTAAAATCACCCTTCTCTTCATCCTTCACTAGAGTAGCAGGATTTGATGATTTGTATTGAGAGGTTCAGAATGACAATTTCCAAGAAGGGATTTCCTTCTCATTATATTCCTATACAAAATTTAACACATATTCGGAGTCCCCACTACCTTATTCTTCAACTTATAATACTTATTCTTCTTCAATTACTTCTTCTTCATGTTTTTCAGGAATTCAAAACATCTTTCCTAGAGTCTCAAGAATTTTTTCTTGAAGAAATGACTCTGGTACACAAATATTCTCGGAGGCTTTATTAGTAGCCTTCAGAAGGGATTTCACTATCTTAGATTCAGAAAATATCTTCCTTTTCATCTTTTCTTTTTCTACTTTTTCTAGATTCTCAGTAGTCTTTTCCTTCAATTTTTTTGCCTCAGTAGGGTCGAATCCAAACATAGGTTCCTCTTCCCTTCTGTTTTTCTTATCTTCTCTCCACTTATCCACAACATCATCAAGAGATTTTTTTCTTCTTCTTTGGATTTAGTGGTGATGATTGAGTTTCCACAACCTCTAGGGTTTTTGCATTTTGTTTTGGTTCCTTCACCTTCCTCTTTCTTTCTCCCTTCATTGAAGTTTCAATGACTTCAATCTTCTCTTAAGAAGAATAAATTTCTATTTACAACCAATAATGAAATTATCCAGATTTACTATTAAAGCCAATATTAATCCCCCTCGGAGTATCATCATTCAAAAGCATCCCATTAGAATTATTTGCCTTAGAAATGAAAGGGATATTGAAAGACATAAGACGAAGAACAATTATTTATGAAAGAATGACCGGATACATAATAATATGAGCCTTCAAATTTTCATCCATTATATTTTTAATCGTAATGAAGAAATAATTAATAAGGTATATCTTTCATATATTCACCATAAATCCAGAAAATACATATTGCATTTATTAAGGGTATCCTTGTCGCCTTTTCCTAGAATTAGAAAACCTTGAACCCATATCTAAAGAATCCAAATATTTGTAGAGAGATGAATAATTTTCAGAGTCCCCACTTCCTCAAGACCAAGATAAGATAAAGCCTTTTTCTTATCAAAGGATCCTATTTCATCAGGTAGCCTGAGTGAGCAAAACTCAGCTTTTCCTCATAAAGAATTCCTATCATATTTTTTCCATGGTATAAGAAAGGGAATACGTCTTTCCATAGCTTTTGAATTAAAACTTATCTCTTCCTCCTTCATTGAAAAAGCTTACTATATCATATAATTCAACTAGAAACTCCAAATACACCAGATCTTGTGCTTTCAGTTTTGATATGCAAACACTCTCCCACCCATTCAGCTTTATATTCTTAGGGATAATGGAATTACACTTAGAAAAGAAATTATGAGGAACCACCCTTTCTCTGTAAATATTCCATTCAGATAATTCCTTTATAGAAAACATTCCTTTTTGAGAAGAAGCTTCAGAAGCCATTTAGAAATAAATAATCCTTGAAGATCTGAAACGGGTTTATATAAGAGGGGTAGGGCTTCAGCACGCTAAGTCTTGAGTTCGATGTGGTACAAGATATCTGGGGTTCTTTATAAAGGCAATCAAATTGTTAGTTTAGTTTCAAGATTGATCCAATGGTTGAACACTTTCTGATCAGATCTGATAGATGAAAATATAGCCACATAAGAAAATTTGGACCAGTCCGATCTATTGAGGGTTTTAGATAAAACAATCAAATTTAAGAAAAATATAATTGAATATGAAAAAATGTTTCTTAATACAGAATAAAATACAGGGAAGTAAAAAGGTTGATTACAAAAACGTAGGGAATGAAATCATACCATTCATATTTCTTAGGGAAATTAGTCGTAATAAGGAAAAATTATTTATGAAGAACATTAGATTCTGAAAAATTAGATTATGGAAAAATAGACTATGAAAATTTTATCTATGATAATTTTAACTATGAAACTCTTAATTATGAAAACTGTGATTATGAAAATTTTTACTAGAAATATTTTGATTATAAATATTTTGAATATGAAAATTTTGATTATGAGAATTTTGAAGATGATTTTTTTTTAAAGTCTGATTTTTTAAAAAAAACTATGAATGATTTCTATAATGAAAAATTTTCATTACAAAAAATTTCTATTGTGAAAAAATTTCCATTACAAAAAATTCTCATTATGAAAATTTTTCCTTATAACTACCAAGTAGATGTACTCCCCCTATTAAAAGGAGTTTCATACTGTAAGAAGATAAATTTGAACAAGAAGTTAATATGGATGATTAACCTACCGTTATCATTCGTGATTTTGGTTTTATGTATTCAAATCTATCGGATGGTAAAGATTTTGTTAAAATTTTAGTAAGTTGATCTTGCATTCTAATAAAATGATGAATGATATCTCCTTTTTGTGGGTGATCCCTAAGAAAATGATGTCTAATATCTATGTGTTTTGCATGAGAGTGATGTCTATGGTTTTTACTTAAGGAAATGGAACTAGTAATATCATGAAATAATTGTGTTCTGGTAAAACATATACCATAATCTGTGATTGTGTGTTGCATCCACAACACTTGAGCACAACAACTTCCAGCTGCTACATATTCAGCTTCAGTAGTTGAAGGTGCTACTGAGTTTTTCTTTTTCATGACCAAGAAACTAATGAATCTCCAATGAAATGATAAGTTTTGGATGTACTTTTTCTATCCATTATACATCCACCAAAGTTAGCATCCAATTTTTTTTTTAAACAAAATCATTTCTATAAGAATGAATGTATAGCATCCTGCCTTTTTATCACATAAACTTTCATTACATTTTACAAAACCGAGGATCTTTAAGGTTTAGTGTCTTGGAAACCAGGAACTTAAAACATGAAACAAAAAAAACATTCTTCTTAAACACTTGAAAGGCTTCTCCTTATGTTCATCCTAGGTTCATTACTGCATCTCATAACCTGGGGACATACATCAAAGGAAAGGGTGAGCAGAAGGCCCAGTAAGGGAAACAAGAGAAACATTTTACATGTGATCTTGAGATACTTCAATAAGGACATGAGAAGAACTTTAAGGCATGATAAAGAAATAATGAGATACATCATAATAAAAATAACATTTTTCATAACTTGAAGATGTGGCTACAACATTTAATATTGACAATCGTTTCGTTTCACCAAGGTCCATCCCCATGGTGTCGTTAAAAATTATCAAGGTTATTCACCAAGGCGTCGTTAAAAATGGTCATCTCTAGAGATTAAGTCTTTACCCAATGCATTAGAGCTCTATCTGGGCGCACCCTTAAACTGTAATCTCTTGTGGTTACATCATTTTCCAATGCAATGGGGCGCTATCTGGGAGCACCCTTAAATTTTCCTTTATTATCATGTGAGCAACATATATCATCATCAATCATTTCATAAACAACCCATATAGCATAAAATAAATGGGTTTCATTCCATAATCATAACGTTTTACAAACTACTTTAAAGACATGATCTTTATGTCACTTTAAACCCACAGAAAGGGAAAGAGGGTTTCATGTATGTAAATCCCAGAATTTAAAATAGACATTTTGATATATATGTGAATACCCCAGTATAAATAAGAGCTTTGAGTATTCACTTTATAATATAAAATAATTTTTAGAAAATAGAGAGAGGCACTTTGAGACGAAAATTCTACAGCATAACGGCTTTGTTACAAGGTTTTAGAAAACATTTAAAAGAGAGGGGACATGGGTCAAACAATCATAAATGACCCATAAAAGGTAGAGGAACAGAATAAGAATTATATATGAACATGTTAATGAAATTTCAAGGACATTCCATTTGAAATGATAAACATGGAAGGAAGAAAAAAATAAGATTTCTCTTATGAAAATTCGACAGCCTAACGGTGTCACATAAACTTCAACCAAAAACGAATTGATGAGATCAAATAGGGTCTCTCATAATATGAACATAAAAGATCGGTATGATAGATTTAAAGATCATACCCTAACATAATAACAAGGAACTTTAAAGACTTGACATGAAAGTAGAACTTGAAAACGAGAAGGGTGAAAGAATCCCTTAAAAATTCAGCAGCCTAACAGCGCCACTTAATCTTCAACAAAAATGAATTGAAAAGATCAAATAGGGTCTATAATCATATGAAAATAAGATTACAGTATTATAGATATAGAGATCATACCCCAACATAACAAAAAAAACTTTAAAGAACTGACATGAAAGTAGAACTTCAAAATGAGAAGGGTGAAGAACCACTTTAAAATTCGGCACCCTAACGGCGCCACTTAAAACATCAAAATACTGAATTGAAGAGATCAAATGGGGTCTCTCATCATATGATCATAAAAGATAATTATGTTAAATTTATAGATCATACCCCAACATAAAAAAAAGTAACTTGAAAGAATTTGCATGAAAGTAGAACTTCAAAACGAGAAGGGTGAAGAACCACTTAAAAATTCGGCAGCCTAACGGCGCCACTTAAAACTTCAAAATACTGAATTGAAGAGATTAAATGGGGTCTCTCATCATATGATCATAAAAGATCAGTATTATAAATTTATAGGTCATAACCCAGCATAATAAAAAGGAACTTGAAATACGTTACATGATAATAGATCTTGAAAAATGAGAAGGGAGAAAGAATCTGTTACAAAAATTTCGGCAGCCAAACGGCACCACTTAAAACTTCATAAAACGAAATAATGGGAGTAAGAGGGGATCTCTCATTATTTGAACATAAAAAGGGAAGTAATAGGATTATAAAATAATATCCTCCAACATAAGAACATGGAGCATAAAAGGAATGACATAAAAGAGATCACTTGAAAAGAAAGAGAGGGGTCGAATCCCTTACCTTAAAATGTAACTCTTAAACCACAAAGGATGGGACCATGAGGGCTTGGGGTCACCCTGGGAGGACCCATTGGGATGTAGTGAGACCAGAACTTCGTTGGGGATGAGTGGGGAGTCGAATGGATGAGAGGAGGGCTTGGTATTTATAGAGAAAGTGAGGGGACAAGGCATTAATGGCTAAGGGACACCTCACACGTGCTTTTCTCAAACCCATGTGCTCTCCCTTGGCATTTACCATGGAGTTAGGTCACATGGGGCCCCCAAAACAATAATTCATCACCCTTGGCCGGCCAACCCTTAAAATATCTCAAGACATCATCATGACACAGTTATGATGTCATTAAACATACCGAAACCCAAAAACTGTATTTTCACTATTCACTGAAAATTCAACTTTCTCAGAAAGGTCCCAAAATTTCACCTTAATCAAATATCAATGCTCTGATTTCAAAAATGAACTCCATTTTATAAAAATAATTTTTTAAATATTTTTAATTTATTTTTTAAATAAATACACTATTCATCGAAAATTCATTTTTTCAGAAAAAACCCCAAAAATTACCATAACATAATATCGGTGCTCTGAGTTCTAAAATGAAATCCATTTTATAAAAATAATTTTCTAAATATTTTTTATTTAATTTTTAATTAAAAAACACTATTCACTCGAAAAAACTAATACTTGATTAATAATTTATGAAACCGTTATTTAACCATTCTATTGAATCACATTACTTAATCAAGGTGCCTATATTATTTTAAAACTTTATTTAAGTGAGATTACTAATCCATTTGGTCATATTACTAATCCTAATAATAAAATCATTATTCATAATTTACTATTCATCAAATATCAAGTTGATCTTATTAGACTCCAAATTTTGTACTGAACATAATTGTAGAAGACCATTTTTTGAAAATCATTACACATTTTTAATTATTTAAGGTTTACATAAAAAAATTTAAAATATCCTTTTTCTAAAATTCATAAAAAATATGCCTACTATATTTATTCGGTCATTTGAAAATTCATAAACATCATCATAAGAAGAAATCCCAATTTTTATTTAAAACAAAGGATTACACAAGGCAGTTATGGTCTTCTTACATAGCCCCTTATCACACCAGCATAGGACCTAAGTGTAAGGTGTGCTAAGGTGATAGAGTCCGAGGGAGGCTCGTCCAACATTGCCCGAGTAGTAATTTCTATCAGTTTGAACTTCTCGCGAAGGCGATTCCGTTCTAGCATCACATGATGAAGTTCGGCTTGGGTTTGGTCCAGAGCAAAGCCCAATGGTGCTACCTCTTTCCTAAGTTCAGTTAGATGGGCTTCGATCAGTCCAAGACTACTAGTTGAAGCCATCGAATCTTCTTTCTATAATAATTAACCAAGATTACTTGTATTTAGAGACAATAATCAAAACATTTTGTTCACAGCAGTCATATTGACCGATGGTCATATAACAGTTAGAACCCAATGGTCTCATTTTAATTATAATCATGTTTATCAAATAAAACATTTTTTTTGAGTATAAAATTAAAATAAAATAACACATGAAATTAGGAAACAAGATTTATTCAAAATTTCAGGCCGTTACAATCTTCCCCCCTTAAGAAATTGCGTCCTCGCAATTTTAAAAATTGGGTTTTGAAATTTCATTGAAAGTCCCACATCGGAAAAAGAGTCAGTGACACAATTACTTTAAAAGAAAGAAAAGGAAGTACAAAGGCCACCCGAGTTTACTCATACTAGGATTCCATTTAGGAAACATGGACATGGAGGAGAAAACAAAGGGTCACGTACTAAAGGAGAGTGATAGAAAACATGATTAGGAGGAAGTTAACCACCAGAAAATCCCAAAATTATGATGTGTGCAAGAAGTCTTTGATTACCTAGTAGGAAACTTAAACCAACAATGTTTTTGTTTTACGTTCCTTTTCATAACTTTGAGGAATTCATTTAAAACAGAGAAAAAAAACATAAGGAAATATATCTACCTTCATGTAGAGTTTCAACCTTTAATAAGTTTCTACCCAAAACTAATCTTTTCTCCAAACTATGAGCATTCAAAACTACTTGGCCTCATCAAATCACAAGAATCATCTTCTTGAGAATCACATAATCCACAAATGATTAACTATCTATTTCTTTTATCTTTAATCATTATCCCAAAAACCGAAAGGGTAAGGTAAAACAACTCTTCAAAAAAAAAAGAACCCCATAGGAATAAAAACTACTTTTAAATCTTCAAAGTTCCATGGTACTACCCAAAGTTCATCATAGTCCATTCCATAAATAACGGCCCTTAAAATTCCTCAAAATAAACCAAACTAAGATTGAAACCCAAATACATGAAGGATTTGATAACATAGTCTTCCAAAATGAACTTCATTGTTCATCTCCAAACAACATCAACCACTCCTAACATCTTATAACAAAAGTATCTAACCTAAACATATTTAACCCAAGATAGGTTAATCATTCCAATAAGTAACCTAAATTACTATAAGTCCACCTTAAATTCATATATTCTTCAAAATATAAGTCAACCTTACTCCTCAATGAAAATACCGTTGTAATCTATTTACGTCGATCATATAGGGTCCCCAAAATAGTGAACGTCTTCCAAAATAAAAATCATATTTTAATCCCCTAATCACCCCTGTCATATTAATACGACAATCGTCGCATTTCCTTTCACATTGGTTGTTGGGACATGTTATTCCATTTCCCACCATTCACTAAGAAGAGAAAGCATAATTAGGGGCTTAAGTACTTAGCCAATAATCATGAAAAGGAACTGAAAGCATATAAGGATAACTTGTAGAAGAAAAGTATACCCTAACTTGTGATCCCCTAGGTTCCAATCTAGGTTATCCATGATCATATATTCTTATGTGAATCTTTATTTTATTTTATCTTTGTTCCTTTAACAATGGTTCATACTAAGCTTATGAATTTACCAAAGCATATCCCCCGGGAGTGTCGTAACAAAGAGTGCAGCAAGGCCCGTTGTCGTGTACCAGTTCCCGTTCGAGTCTAGCTCAAAGCGTTGTTTTCGGGTTTTACCCCTATGTATATCTGTGCCAGAGCCACCTCTACCTGCTCGTATCCAGACAGGGATGTATTTTCTTGGGAACCCCTTACTCAATACTCACCAAAATACCAGGAAGATTTCCTATATTTTAACTTTTCTATAGGATTCTTCCTAAAGTTTTCATATCCTAATTTCCACAAATAACTAAACCATCCTTTTATACCAACTATAGCATCCCGACTTTTTATCACATAAACATTCATTACATTTTACAAAACCGAGGATCTTTAAGGTTTAGTGTCTTGGAATCCAGGAACTTAAAACATGAAACAAAAAAACATTCTTCTTAAACACTTGAAAGGCTTCTCCTTATGTTCATCATGGGTTCATTACTGCATCTCATAACCTGGGGACATACATCAAAGGAAAGGGTGAGCAGAAGGCCCAGTAATGGAAAAAAGAGAAACATTTTACATGTGATCTTGAGATACTTCAATAAGGACATGAGAATAACTTTAAGGCATGATAAAGAAATAATGAGATACATCATAATAAAAATAACATTTTTCATAACTTGAAGATGTGGCTACAACATTTAATATTGACAATCGTTTCATTTCACCAAGTTCCATCCCCAAGGTGTCGTTAAAAATTACCAAGGTTATTCACCAAGGCGTCGTTAAAAATGGTCATCTCTAGAGATTAAGTCTTTACCCAAATCATTAGAGCGCTATCTGGGCACACCCTTAAACTGTAATCTCTTGTGGTTACATCATTATCCAATGCAATGGGGCGCTATCAGGGTGCACCCTTAAATTTTCCTTTATTATAATGTGATCCACATATATCATCATCAATAATTTCATAAACAACCCATATAGCATAAAAGAAATGGGTTTCATTCCATAATCATAACGTTTTAAAAACTGCTTTAAAGACATGATCTTTATGTCACTTTAAACCCACAGATAGGGAAAGAGGGTTTCATGTATGTAAATCCCAGAATTTAAAATAGAAATTGTGATATATATGTGAATACCCCTGTATAAATAATAGATTTGAGTATTAACTTTATAAAATAAAATAATTTTTAGAAAAGAGAGAGAGGCACTTTGAGACGAAAATTCAGCAGCATAACAACTATGTTACAAGGTTTTAGAAAACATTGAAACGAGAGGGGACATGGGTCAAACAATAATAAATAACCCATAAAAGGTAGAGGAACAGAATAACAATGATATATGAACATGTTAATGAAATTTCGAGGACATTCCATTTTAAATGAAAAACATGGAAGGAAGACAAAAAAAGATTTCTCTTATGAAAATTCGACAGCCTAACGACGTCACATAAACTTCAACCAAAAACGAATTGATGAGATCAAATAGGGTCTCTCATAATATGAACATTAAAGATCGGTATGATAGATTTATAGATCATACCCTAATATAATAACAAGTAACTTGAAAGACTTGACATGAATGTAGAACAAGAAAACGAGAAGGGTGAAAGAATCCCTTAAAAATTCGGCAGCCTAACGGCGCCACTTAAACTTCAACAAAAATGAATTGAAGAGATCAAATAGGGTCTCTAATCATATGAACATAAGAGTCCAGTTTGATAGATATAGAGATCATACCCCAAAATAACAAAAAGTACCTTTAAAGAACTGACATGAATGTAGAACTTCAAAACGAGAAGGGTGAAGAACCACTTAAAAATTTGACAGTCTAACGGTGCCACTTAAAACTTCAAAATACTGAATTGAAGAGATCAAATGGGGTATCTCATCATATGATCATAAAAGATAAGTATGATAAATTTAGAGATCATACCCCAACATAACAAAAAGGAACTTGAAATAATTTACATGAAAGTAGAACTTCAAAACGAGAAGGGTGAAGAACCACTTAAAAATTCGGCAGCCTAACAGCGCCACTTAAAACTTCAAAATACTGAATTGAAGAGATCAAATGGGGTCTCTCATCATATGATCATAAAAGATCAGTATGATAAATTTAGAGATAATAACCCAACATAATAAAAAGGAACTTGAAATACTTTACATGATAATAGATCTTGAAAAATGAGATGGGAGAAAGAATCTGTTACAAAAATTTCGGCAGCCTAACGACGCCACTTAAAACACCATAAAACTAAATAATGAGAGTAAGAGGGGATATCTCATTATATGAACATAAAAAGGGAAGTAAGAGGAGTATAAAAGAATATCCTCCAACATAATAACAAGGAGCATAAAAGGAATGAAATAAAAGAGATCACTTGAAAAGAAAGAGAGGGGTCAGATCCCTTACCTTAAAATGTAACTCTTAAACCTCAAAGGATGAGACCTTGAGGGCTTGGGGGAACCTTGGGAGGACTCCTTGGGAGGAAGTGAGACCAGAACTTCGTTGGGGAAGAGTGGGGAGTCGAATGGATGAGAGGAGGGCTTGGTATTTATAGAGAAAGTGAGGGGACAAGGCATTAATGGCCAAGGGACACCTCACATGTGCTTTTCTCAAACCCATGTGCTCTCCCTTCGAATTAACCATTGAGTTAGGTCACATGGGGCCCCCAAAACAATAATTCATCACCCTTGGCCGGCCAACCCATAAAATAACTTATGACATCATCATGACACATTTATGATGTCATTAAACATACCGAAACCCTAAAACTGTATTTTCACTATTCAATGAAAATTCAAATTTCTCAGAAAGATCCCAAAATTTCACCTTAATCAAATATCAATGCTCTGATTTCAAAAATGAACTCCATTTTATAAAAATAATTTTCTAAATATTTTTAATTTATTTTTTAAATAAATACACTATTCACCAAAAATTCATTTTTTCATAAAAAACCCCAAAAATTACCATAACATAATATCGGTGCTCTGAGTTCAAAAATAAAATCCATTTTATAAAAATAATTTTCTAAATATTTTTTATTTAATTTTTAATTAAAAACACTATTCACCCGAAAAAACTAATACTTGAATAATAATTTATGAAACCGTTATTTAACCATTTTATTGAATCACATTACTTAATCAAGGTGCCTAGATTATTTTAAAACTTTCTAGAAGTTAGATTACTAATCCATTTGGTCATATTACTAATCCTAATCATAAAATCACTATTCATAATTTACTACTCATCAAAAATCAAGTTGATCTTATTAGACTCCAAATTTTGTACTGAACATAATTTTAGAAGACCATTTTTTGAAAATAATTACACATTTTTAATTATTTAAGGTTTACATAAACATTTTTAAAATATCCTTTTTCTAAAATTCATCAAAAATATGCAAACTATATTTATCCGGTCATTTGAAAATTCATAAACATCATCATAAGAATAAATCCTAATTTTTATTTAAAACAAAGGATTACACAAGGCAGTTACAGTCTTCTTACATAGCCCCTTATTACAGTAGCATAAGACCTAATTGTAAGGTGTGCTAAGGTGAGAGACTCCGAGGGAGGCTCGGCCAACATTGATTGAGTAGTAATTTCTATCAGTTTGAACTTCTCGCGAAGGCGATTCCGTTCTAGCTTCACATGATGAAGTTCGGCTTGGGTTTGGTCCAGAGCAAAGCCCAATGGTGCTACCTCCTCCCCAAGTTCTGTTAGATGGGCTTCGATCAGTCCAAGACTACTAGGTGAGGCCATCGAATCTTTTTTCTATAATAACTAACCATGATTACTTGTATTTAGAGACAACAATCAAAACATTTTGTTCACAGCAGTCATATTGACCGATGGTCATATAACAGTTAGAACCCATTGGTCTCATTTTAATTACAATCATGTTTATCAAATAAAACATTTTTGTTGAGTATAAAAATAAAATAAAATAACACATGAAATTAGGAAACAAGATTTATTCAAAATTTCAGGTCGTTACAGAAAGTGTCCTGGATCTATGGTTCCCTTTAAGTAGAGAATTTTTTTCACTGCCTTTAAAAAATATTTCTTATGATTGGGTTGATATATTTCACATAATAATACTAAAAACATTAATTCTGGATGAATAAAATTCATGTAATGTGGACTTTCTATCATACCTCTAAAAGATGTTTGATCTACTAGTTTCTCAACTTCATCATGATGAAGTGAATTTGAGGTTCCAGTGGGAGTACTTATACTCTTAGTGTTTTCATATCCTTACATTTTAAGAAGATATTTAATATAAATATTTTTGGATATATATATTCCTTCTAGTTTTTGAGAAATTTGAAAACCAAGGAAAAGTGTTACCTCACCCATCATACACATTTCATACTCATATTTCATTAGATCTGCAAAGGAATTAGTTAATGATTTTTGAGTTGAACCAAATATATTGTCATATATATAAATTTGAACAATCAGAAAAAATTTCCTATCTTTCTTTATAAAAATGCTTTGATCAACATTTCCCTTAACATAATTCTTTTAAAGCTGAAATCCTGTAAGCCTATCATACCATGCTCTAGGGGCTTGATTGAGTCCATACAAAGCTTTGGTAATTTTGAAAACATGATCAGGATGTTTTTTATCTTCAAAACTATGAGGTTGTTCAACAAAAACTTCCTCTTGAACAAAACCATTTAGGAAATAACCTTTGACTTCCATTTGAAAATTTTTTAAATTGAAGAATGCTTCAAAGGAAAGTAGAAAGAAATAGATTCAAGTATAGCTACTGGAGCATAGGTTTATTCATATTCTATATCTTCTTGTTGATTATATCCTTTAGCAACCAATCTTGATTCATTTATTACTTTGATTCCATTTTCATAAAATTTATATCTGAAGACACATTTTACTCCAACAACAGAATTTTCCTTTAGTCTTTCAAACAAGGTCTAGAATTTATTCCTTTTGAATTCATTTTTCTCATCCTTCATAGCTTTTATCCAATCATCATCACCTAAAGAATCATCCGTGTTTTTTGGTTATAATTGGGAAATGACTGCAAGATGTTCTACTTCATTTCTTAATGAACTTATAGTCCTTACAGGTTGATTTAAATCACCAATGATACTATCACTAGTATGATTCTTAAGAAACAACTGATTTGGATTTGGTAAAACCTTTTCATCCACATTGGTTAGGAAATATTCTAGGGTAAATGATTCCGAAATATTTTCTTAAACATTTTCCTTATCAGAAGGATCTTTTAACAAGGGTTGATAATCAGTTTTTTTAAAACACATCTGAAGATGTTGGTTGAGGTTGTTTAAAAAAAAGGTCAGTTTCACCAAATTGGACATGTTTTGTTTCATATGAAGTTCAAGTATATTTATTGAAAATTCTATATGCCTTAGAAGTTGTGGAGTAACCGAAGAAAATTCCTTCATCATATTTTGGTGAGAATTTGTGTAGATTATCTTTAGTATTCATAATGAATACCTTATAACCAAAAACCTAGAAGTAGGAATGTCTAGGTTTTCTACCATTCCATAACTCATAAGGAGTATTATAAATAAAAGGTCTAATAAAAACCTGATTTATAGCATAATAAGAAATACTTATAGCTACAGCCCAAAAATGTTTGGCTACCAAATATTCAATCGACATGGTTATAGTTATCTCTTGAATAATTATATTTATTCTTTCAACAACACCATCTTGTTGAGGGGTTCTTGGTGCTGAGATGTTAAGAGTAATGTATTATCTACTACAAAAAGTTTCAAAATTATAATTTTCAAATGAACCTCCATGATCATTATGTATAGTCATCAATGGAAGGTTTTTATCATTTTTAACTTGGGCTCTAAAAGTTTTTAATTAATAAAAAGCTTCAGATTTTTTTGATAGAAAATAGACCCACATAAATCTTGTATAATCATCAATTAAAACTAATACATAATATTTGCTTCCAATGCTTTCAGTTTTTATTGGATTAAAAAGATCCATATGCACTAACTGTAATGCATTAGTAGTTGAGACTTCAATGACTGATTTAAAACATGATTTATATTACTTTTCATATTGATGAAGACCAAAAAATTTGGAGACTCAAATCTAAGATCCATTAAATCCTTAACTAGTCTTTTCATAGAGAGTTTCCATAGGTTCCTAAGATTACTGTGTCATAACCTTTTGTGCCACAACAAAGAATGATCTTCCATTGCATTAAGGAATAGTAGATCATGGCTTCAAAGGTATTCTATTTTTATTTTGTAAACATTCTATTGTCTATTGGTAGAAAGAATAAACTCTTCCTTTGAATTGTGTACTAAACACTTGTCATTCCTAAAATTCACAAGGTGTCCATCATCAAATAATTTAGTTATTCTAAAGAGGTTTTGCTTGAGACCCTTACCAAGTAAACCAGTTGAAATCAATGTTTTTTCAAGAAGAAGATTGTTATATATACCAATAATTTCTCCCTTTTCATTATCTACAAAAGTTAATTTTCCTCCTTTTACAAGATAATATTTTCAAAGAAATTTTTATTACTAGTCATATACCAGGAATATCCACTATCCATTTACCAAGTATTACTGTTGGCACTATCTTTATTAGCCTGAAAATAAAAGGGTTAGACTTTCAGAACCCAAACATTCTTGGATACAAAAACTAAAGAAAGAAAAATTTTATAAATCCACATTTTCATTAAAAAATAAGCTTTATGAAATCCTAAAAACTGTGTTCTTTTTAAGGAACAATTTTTTCCCAATGCCCACAACACTAACACATATTACATAAAGGATCACTTTGAGGAACAAAAAAATTGTTAGTAAAAATCGGCTTTGAACAAGTATAACCAATACCAGAATTATTCATTAGAGGTCTAATTTTAGAATACCTCTTATCAATGTTTTCCTTACCTAAGGTAATGTTTGACAAAAAATCATCATGGAAAATAATTATGAAATTATCTTAATAACTATGTTCTTATCATCAAAAACATTAGTTTTAGCACTAGAGTTAGGCTCAGAAACATTTTTCATAGAAATTTATTTTTCTAGATCTTTATATTGTTCATCCTTCTCAGAGTTAACTTCCTCAAGATTTTTTGAAATACTTTCAAAATCATTAATTTTCTTATCAATATCTTTAGAAATATATGAAATTTCCTTAGTAATAATTGAAATCCTAGAATTTTCTTTATCAAGATTTATCTTGACTTTAGAATTTTTATTCTCAAGAAGCTTAGAAAACCTATAAACTTCTTCATAGGTAGGTAAAGTATTATCTTCATCAGAAAAATATTCTTCATCCGAGGAATCATTGTATTTAATATCACTACAATTATAATTCTAAGATACATAGGTTATCTATTCAACATTATATACCTTGACCATTAAAAAATGATTTTCAACAGGTATATTGGAAAGTAAACCAAGATTATTCTTTCCAGAAGATTTGTAATGTGAGGATTCGTGAGAAGAGTCTCCACCACTGACACTCCAGTTTTCATTATATTTCAAAAAATTCTTAGATTTATCCTTGTAGTACTTATTTATATTACTTTTAGAATTATTGTTCTTTATATCTTTTCTCTTATGTATAGGAAAATCTGGCCTTATATGCCCTGCTCTTTTTCATTCATAAAAAGTAACATCAGAGTCTTTCTTACTATTTATTTCATTCTTTATATATTAATACAGAATGTCTTTCTTCCCAACTATCTTGTTCATCCTTCGATCAAGAATATCCACTTTATTCTAAGAATGTTCACTTTTACTAGATTCAGATAAAATAGTGACCTTCTTCAATTTAGATGTTGTAACTCTCTTAGGAGTATTGGATTTCACATGATTTGAAGTAGTTATAAAAGCAACACTTCCATTACTATTTTTTTCTTAACATTTTTAGCATCTCTTTTCATTATAGTCTCATGTTGAAGAATAGTTCCAAAACGTTCATCAAGAGTAATCTGCGAGAGTTTACTATTATCATCAATAGTTGTTCTCTTTGATTCCTACTCATTAGGCATGATGTCTATAATCTTGTCCACAAGTGCCTCACCATTTAAACCTTTTTCACCCATGTATTGTAAGCAGTTGACAATAGTCATAAATCTATGGTGTACCTTACAAATAGGCTCTCGATAAGTAAATAAAATACCATGATACTCAAATCTAAGAATATCTCTTCTTGATTCAATTAGTTAAGAAGTACCAAAATTATTAGCATCAATATTCTTCCAAATAAAATTCACATCTTCACAAGATGAAATCAATATATATATATTCCCTGTAATGGAACACAAAAAGTATTGTGTACCTTGTAGTTTAGTTGATATTCTGACTTTTCTTGACTAGAAAATGTTCTGACTTCCTTATCATGAATCTTGTAATCTCCGGTAATCCTAACAAAGTTGTCCAATCCAATGTCAATAAACAAAAGTGTTCATACAATCTCTCCAATATTCATAATCATTACCATAAAAAATCGGTGGTATAGTAGAATTAATATTTTCAATTGAACAAACAGTTATTCTTTTCATCAAAAGAAAATATATTTCCCAAAAAACATGTTTGTAGTAAAATTTTGAAATCAAGGATAAAAATATCATAAGAAAGGAAAATATAGAACAATTAAAAACATGAGAAAGAAAAATTATATTTGAATATAAGTATTTTAGAAACCACCTTTAATACCAATTGTCAGATCAAAAAGATGATATAGATTCTCAAAATAAATTAAGGGGTGAATTGTATTCTTTAAAAAATTCTTTTAGAAGTTTTAAAGATGGAAATGTTTAACAAAGTTAAACAAGGTAAATTCACAAGACCTCTTAGATCTAAAAACTTGGTAGATTCAAGAAGTAGGGTTTCAGAAATGAAACATAAGAAAAGATTACAATGTCAAAGATTCTACCTTTAAGTATATATAATATTACTAATCAGAGTATAAAAGTACAAGAATGTATAATATAGTGATACATTCTTTATTAATCAAAATGATGTAGAAAATGTGAAACAATAAAAGTAACAAGTATTAAATATTTTAAGCCAAGGATTAGGGTATCCAATAACCTTGGATAAAGGTCCTTTGATTTAGACTTTCAAGAAATTATGTCTTACCCATACTAGGGTAAAACCTATATTCAAATATCGGAGTCTATCTTAATATCCTCACAAGCCCTCGAACATCAAGGTAGTCAGCACCTCTATCTTTCTATCCCCAGAACCCCTCGAATGTACTCAACAGCAATTAGAGTCTTACGATGCAATTCAGAACAATATGTTTAGTACTCACAAAGCAGTAAAGTCTTTCTCTATAGAAATAACATCAGCACCATTTAATCTCTAGATTGATGAACTTTGTTGAGCTCATTCAAATTATCTCCTATTTATAGGCACAACATCCATGGTAGGCTCCCTCCTCCAATGGTCATATTTTTTCTTTGAATTTCAGAGGGACATGTACAGGTTTCACTCAAAAAACGGTTGGATAGTAACTGAATACGTGAAAACGTTTTATAAATCTAACAAGAGTAAAAAAAATGGTTTCTCAACCAAATTTAATTTTTTAGAGTCTAAGGGAAAAAATAGAATTCAGAGTCTAAGTGAGTAAGCCTTCAGAGTCTATTTACAAGGGTATTTGGATTCTATTTTTCTTGGAATTTAGAATTCGGAGACCAAATTTTGAAAATTTGGAGTCTAAGTGTCAGAGAATTTGGATTCTGAAATTTAGAGAATTCATATTTTAAATTTTGTAGAATTCAAATTCTAAATTTAATAGAATTTAGATTATAAATTTTATAAAATTCGGCACCATAATTCGGATCCTAAAAACAGAATAATCTATATATATGTATTTATATAACTTTGAGGTTTTAGATGTGAAATTGAATTTTACACATATGAATAAAAAGAGTTATATTTAGAGAAACAAAAAATATTAATAATGAAAACAAGGAATGGATAAATTTTCATGGGGAAGGAAAATTTTCTTTATCAAGATGAAACCTATGGAAAATTAAATTTTCCTTATGATAGTGTGTTTTTTATTTTCAAAACCTAAAGTAATGGAAAAGTAATAAGGAGTCCTTATTGACTCATCATCTATAATCTTGGTGTGAGAGATAGAGCACCTTGTGGATGAACTATCCCAATAGCTTCATCTGGATTCACATATAGAGAATTATTCTGTTATATATTTTATCTGTCGGTATTTAGAGTGATCACATGGTGTAGAGAGGTTCACGTGGGATATTTTGGTCATCATGATGGAATCCTATGACATCATTCTGGGTACAGATTTTTTTCCATGATTTGATCCCATATTTAATATCACCATAGAGAAGTTAGATGCTTATGCACTAATTGGTTGAGATTACCCTTTTCCGGTGAGAATGATCTCATGGAAGGGAAAGTGGGTTCTGCGAGCAGGAGGATACAACCCAACAACCATCTATTATAATGTATAACACATGGTGGGGAAATAACTTCAGGCATTTGGGTTCCTCTATCTATTTGTAATTGTATGGAAATATTTCTCTAGAAAATTCTAAGACTACCTATGAGACAGGAAATTGAGTTTTACACTGAGTTGCATCCTAAGATTACTCTGGTATATTCTTCAGCATATCAAATAAACCTTACTGATCTTTAGAAGATGAAGATATATTTAGAGGACCCTTTGGAAAGGGTTATATCAGGCCTTCTATGTCCCCCTATTAATATCAGGTGCGGTTCATGAAAAAGGTGGGGGAGAACCTGTGGAAATATATGAATTTTCATTTCCTGAACAAGGACACAATAAAACACTTATAAAACATTCAAAGGATTAAAAACCTCTTTGATCTATTTCATGGAAGATGATGGATCTATAGGATTTATCTTAGGTCTGACTACCACCAATTGAGGGTTTATGAGACATATATTTCAAATTTGGAATTCTGATGTCGCTACAAACACTATGAGTTTCTAGTGATTCCATTTAGTGTGATGAATTCCCCACCATGTTTACAAAATTGATAAAAAAGTTCTTATATTCATACTTATATAGGTTTTTTGTTTTCATTGTCAATGAAATACTTATATACTCTTCATCAATATTGGATAATGTAGATCCTTTGTAAATATTCCTATATTTTCTTTGATATAGCTAACATTATTGGTAACTTTTCATCTTCTAGTTCAGGATACACGAGGTTCATTTTCTAGGGAATGTATTCTTGCATCATTTTTTAGCTATGGACCTAGTGATTATTGATGCAGTGATTTCATGGGAGCCACCTATGAGTGTGATCGAGGTTCAGATCGTTCTTGGGTTGGTGGGGTACTGCATGAGGTTTTCTGGTAGACATCCCTAGAGTTTTAACCCTTTTGACCATTATTTCATTAAAAGGGAGTCCATTATTATGCTCTGAGTAGTTCCAAAAGGCCATCAATGAGTTGAGTTTGAGGCTAATGAGTTATCAGGTGTTAATTCTAATAATTAAAGGCGTAAATTTCATAGATTATTGCAATGCCTTTGGAGCTGGGCTAAACTATGTGTAGGCATAGTGTTAGAAAATTATCACGTACAGGTCATGGCAATTGAGACCCCAGTATCAGAAATATGTGACTCAAAACCTTAATCTATTAGTGATATTATTTTCCCTAAGAATGTAAATACACTACCTTCAATAGAGAACTCTTTGGTTTACTCATGTCATTCGTGTCTTAGGTATGTCCTCATGTAGAGAGACATGAACCTGATATAACAACAATGGTTGGAGTACCAACAAGAATATGATTTTGAGATAGTATATACTCTAGGTTAGGTCAATGTTGTTGTAGATACACATAGTATAAATTCATAGGACTTATTTTTTTTAAGTGTATGCAATGTTGTTGGCCTCCTTGTAGATGAATATGGTGGGGTGGAAGGGTAAACACTTTCTACATTTGATGGTGTTGCTCATCCACTTCTTGGGATTGTGAGGGTGTCCCAACTCTTTGACATTAACTGTGAGGTATTACCTAAATAGATATATGTAAGAAAATCACCAGATGAATATTCTAAAAGAGGATATCTTGTAAAAATTTTATAAGGGTAAAAATTGGATATAATCATGATGTTGTAGGATATGATATGAGAATTACACAATTCTCCCTAGATATACATCATGTTGTGGGGAAGATGTAAAGAGACCTTCAGTGGTAGTTTTTTCTACCCTGAATGAGAAAAATATTAGTTGATTTAATCACTTAGTTCATCAACTTTCAGTAGGTGAAGTCTAAGCACCATGATATATAAGGTTATTTGCATCAACTTGAGATCCCAGTAGTGTACATAGGATTAAATATCCATGGAATTTCTGATAGGTATTCTTTGCAAAGAGAAGGTCCATGATCCAATCTGAGTGATATTTAGTCGACTCAAA
Organism: Viscum album; assembly: GCA_963277665.1. Classification (NCBI taxonomy): domain Eukaryota; kingdom Viridiplantae; phylum Streptophyta; class Magnoliopsida; order Santalales; family Viscaceae; genus Viscum; species Viscum album. Next base: position 41,177 of record CAUJRU010000071.1, read on the forward strand.
ATGTCTAAACACATAAATTCTATGAGGGAAAAGAGTCCAGTGGAGTGTTATGGATAGTTATACATAAGGGAGATCTTCCTACATCATGGGGTGCCCTCAATGAATGAATCAGATCATGGCGCATAGTTTACATCCTAATTTTGGAGACAACTGCATGAGGCATTCATGACCCAAATGACGACTAATATAAATATTCCCCCATGACCAAGTGGAATAATGAGTGAAAAATCTATGAGTAGGAGTTTTTTTATGGATTTCATGTTATACATCAGTTGTTTATGGTTGTATCACATGACCATGGAAGAATTTTCATAGAACAATAACAACAACTCTACTATTAATAAGGGTCATTTTGAGGACCTATAAGGGAGAAGTTGAAGGAAACAATTATTTTGGAAAGAGATCAACGAATCATCTATTATGGGCTATGAAATGGCACATGTGGTGATAGAGAAGAGACCTTTCATCTGTGATTAGATGAGGACAACCCAAAGTAGACAAAAATACTACAAAAATCATCATTATAGGCCCAAGGAATTCAATCTTGGAGACCAAATTTTCTGGTGAATCTCCCCATAATGAGGGTTATAGGTGTTCATTAAGAAAATAAAGCTATCAATGAGGTCTATAGGTCCATTACAGATCACACAGTGGGTTACTAAGGTCTCTTACCACCTCACCCATGATAACCCATCTTTGAATAAAAACTTAAACATGATTTATTACATAAACTATTCACTTGATACAACATGGAATATCAAGAGTTCTAGTGTATTTGGGGATTAGGATCATTACATAACAACTTAAAACATGAAATACAACATCTTTAATGAAAACTTCTTTTACATGACCACTACATTCCCTCATACTTGGCATTGCATGGGAAAACCTGAGGACATGCATAAGAAGGGGTGAGCTATAAAGACCAGTAAGGGAATAAACATGGAATACATGAGGAGTACAATACATGTTAGACAATAGGTATATCAATTTATCACAAGAGAAACATGAACATAAAGGCATGATAAAGCATGATAATCATTACATGGAAATGTGGAAATAACACTTAACATGGAATTAGCATGAGCCAAGGCTCATTGCACATGGAGAATGAGTAAATTATCATAGAACATGAAGCATGAGTAAAACATCGTTGCACTTAAATTAGAATGATTCAACAATCATTGCACATTACATATCATGATACTATACTTTACCCAATGCATTGGAGCACTACAATGGTGCACCCTTCTTAAAAATTTCATTTCATGCATAAGTGCGCCACATGGATCATAAAACATGGATTCATTAAATTTAATCATTTATTCCACGATAAAGGAATGTGGATTTAATACATGAAACATTATAATCAATAAATAAATTTGCTTAAAGGTGAATACCCTTGATGGAGAAATGGGCATGGTATTCACTACACAAAGGCATTGGCTTAGAAAATCAGTGCAATTTCGGCAGCGTAACGACGTGACATAAGAATTCAAAAAAATGTTTTATGAGAGATAAAAGAGGTGTCTAATCATATTTACATGAAATGGACGGTAAGGGGGTCATATAGATACATGTCCAAACAATTTTAATGGAATTTAGATTCATGATACAAAAGTATTTCTTGAATGAAAACAAAGAGAGAGAAGTTCCTTTCGGAATTTCCACATAGTAACAGGTGTACATGGGAGGAATTTAATGGGAGAGAAAGGGGTATCCCATCATTCAAACAATAATAGGTAAGTATTGGGGTGGTGAGAAATTATACCACAACATTTATAATTGAAATTGAAAAGGAATAACAATATTATGAAAATTGGATAAAAATGTGAAAGGAAGAAAAACCCTTACTTGGAAGTGTGCATCCAAGGCATGAGAGTGGCTTGAAAAAGGCTTATTGGGAGCTTGGGTCACTTTGGGAGGATTATAGAGAGATTAGGGAAGATTTTGGATGAACTACAAAGGCTTTTATTGAGGAGGAAGTGGGAGCTTGGGAGGGTTTATATAGGAAAGGTTGGTGAATTCTTTATTATTAATGTTTGGGACCCCTTACATTAAACTAATCCAAACCACAAATCAGATCATGGTTTTTTCCCATGGTTTTTAGAAATGGTAAAAGGAAAACAATATTTTATAAGGCAAAAGTCTGAACTTCTTAAAATAAGGGGGTTGCTTATGTGGAGGTGAGTCACAATCCCATGGAAAATAATTTAAAAAGACAATATGTTTAATAAGTCTTGAGGGCTCCATTAATACATTCTAAAATAAGTAAAACAAACCCAAAATCACATTATTTTAATGTTAAAACATATATTGGCCGAACATAAAGCTTATAGTATTTTATTACATCACTATTGGGTCATTATGATGTTATAAAACACATTATATATTTAAACGGTATTTATTTTTATCCAAAAATTTGACTATCTCAGATTATTATGAAAAATTCACCACTGGATAATTTCAACGTCCTGATTCTAGAAATGTCATTTATTTTTTTAAATAATTTTCTAAATATGTTAATTTTCACTTTTTTAATAAAAACCGACATTTACCAAAAATTCACGGGTTTTGACAGAAATGGATTCCAAAAATTAATAAAAAATTATAACTGCATTCATAAAATTATATGATCATTTATATATAATAAAATTAATTTAGTAATAATAATAATATTTTATTAAAATATTATTTAATTCAAAAATCCCTTAATTTAATAAAATAGATTTCTTAATTAAATAATAACTAAAAACACTACTTGTCCATTAAAAACTATTTATAATGTATCAATAATGACAAGAAAGTATAATCATTATTATATAAAAAATAATATACACGAACATAGTACTAGCGATTTGTTACATAACCCATTAAAACCGCCGCATAAGACCTAAGGGTAAGGTGTGCGATGGTGACAGACTCTTGGGGTGGCTCAGATAACATTGCTCGAGTGGTAATCTCTATCAACTTCCACTTTTCCCGTAGATGGTCTAATTCGAGATTGACATGATAAAGCTCAGCTTGGGCTTGGTCAAGAGTGAAACCGCAGGACGCCACCTCTTTTCCGAACTCCAACAAATGGGTTTCATATGGAGCAATTCTACCGGATGAGTCAATCACTTCCATTGTCTCAGTAAATTGGATTTGTTAAAGCCCTATATTTATACTAATCATGTGATCGCTATTCAACAACTATAAAAGAATTGGTCACAATTCTTAACATAAAACCAAAGTTTATATAAACATTTTACATAAAGATAAATTTAATTATATCAAGATGGATTTCCTTTAATGAAACTTTGGGTCGTTACAATATTCCCCCCTTAAGAAATTTCTCCCATGAAATTTCCTTTTCCCACACTAAAACAAATGTGGGTAAATCAGCTTTATCATTTCCTCTGATTCCCAAATCGGTTCTTCAAACATCTGGTTTCACCACAACACCTTGATGAGGGGAATTGTCTTATTTCGTAGAACTTTTTCTGTACGATCTATGATTTTCACCGGTTGATCTCATAAGAAAGATCATCCTCCAACTGTACCACCTCATAAGAGAGTAGATCTGAAGGGTCTGTTATGTAATTCATTTAGAGGGATACATGAAAGACATCATGTACTTTGGCCATGGTAGGTGGAAGTGCTAGTCGATATGACATAACCCCAAAATGATCAAGAATCTAAAAGGGGAAGATGTACCTTGGACTTAACATCCCTTTCTTTCCAATCCACATGACCTTCTTCCACGAAGATATGTGTAGAAAAACCATGTCTCCAACTTTAAAGTCATGGTCTCATCGACTATTATTTGCATAACTCTTCTGTCGACTCTGGGATGACTTGATATGCTGCTGAATGGTTATCACCTTCTCAACCATTTCTTCGATCATTTCCGATCCAAGCAGCTTACGTTCAATGACCTCATCCCAACACGCTGGTGTTCTGCACCTTTTCCCATAATGGGCATCATATGGTACCATTTGGATGCTCGAGTGGAAACAATTATTATAAGAGAACTCAACTAGAGGAAGATGTTGATCCCATCCTCATTTAAAGTACATTGAGCATGCTTTCAACATATCCTCATGTGTTTGGATAGTCCGCTCAGATTGGCCATCCTTTTGAGGATGATAGGTCGTACTGAAGATTAGTTCAGTATTCAGAGCATGTTGAAGACTCTTCCAAAATGTAGAGGTGGATCTTGGATCTCGGTCAGACACAATAGATAGTGGCACTCCAGGTAGGCTTACCACTTCCCTGATATATATCCGTGCGAGTTGATCCAATGAGAAATCCTCCCGAATAGAAATGAAGTGTGCAGTCTTTGTAATACGATCTACCATAACCCAGATTGCATTTTTGCCTTTGGATGTCCTCGGAAGTCCAGTGATAAAGCCTATGGTGATGTTTTCTGATTTCCATTCTGGTATGGGCAATGGTTGCATCATCTCATTAGACTTCTACCTTTCTGCCTTCACTTTCTAGCACACCAGACACTTTGATGTATATACAGTGATCTCCTTCTTCATATTATCCCACCAAAAATTTTCTCGGAGATCTCGATACATCTCTGTGCTCCCTGGGTGAATATAGAAATTTGAACTATGTGCATCATCCAAAAGTTCCTTCTTCAGCTCCTGACTTGATGGAACACATATTATTTTCCCAAATCGCACAATTCCTTCTTCATTAACATTATAATTTTAGGATTTTCATTTTTCGATAGCTCTTACTTTTTCCTGAATTCCCACATCATCCTTTTGATCATCCTTTAACATTTCTAAAAGAGACGGTTCAGCAATAATTTCTAAAAGGATTGATGATGTTCCCAACATTATGATTACCATGTCCATCTTCATCAAGTCTACGAAGATTGGATCCTTCTCAATTCTCATCATTGATAGAATCGCTGGGTCTTTTCTACTTAGGGAATCTGCCACCTTGTTCTCTTTCCTAGGGTGTAATGTATTGAACCGTCATAATCCATGATGAGATATATCCATCTTCTCTGGTGCATATTAATCATTTATTGTGTGAATATATATTTAATACTCTTATGGTCAGTATATATCTTAGATTTATCCCCATAGAGATAATGCCGCCATATTTTCTAGGCAAATATCACCGCCGCCAACTCTAGATCATGCGTTGGATAGTTTCACTCATGTATTTTCAACTATCTTAAGGCTTTGGATATGACTTTATCATTCTACATCAGCAAAAATCATAATCCCTTCATCAAAGAATCAATGAATATCACAAAAGGTTCCCCACTTGTTGGTAAAGTGAGCATGGGCGTAGTGATAAGACTCTTTTTCAACTCCTTAAAGATTTCTTCGCATTCATCACTCCAAGAAAACTTTACACCCTTTCGATTTAGCTTGGAAAGAGGGTTGAAAAATCGTGATAAATTTCTCACAAATCGTCAATAATATCCAACTAACCCCAAAAAGTTATGGATATCCGTTACCGATGTTTTCCTCGGTCATCCCTCAATTGCATCTGTTTTGGAGGGATCCAAAGATATCCCATTGTTTGTGATGATATAACTCAATAATGAGACCTCCGTCAACCAGAACTCACACTTGCTATGATTTTCATAGATCTTATCCTTTTACAAAGTCTCTAGTATAGTTCTTAAATGATCCTCATGATCCTCCATGGTTTTGGAGTATATTAGAATATCATCTATAAAGACTACCACAAATTTTTCAAGGTAATATGTAAAGACTCTATTCATTAAGTCCATGAAGAGTGATGGAGCATTAGTGAGTCCTAAAGGAATTACTATGAATACATAGTGCCCATATCTTGTGCAAAAAGTAGTCTTGGGTATATCTTCCTTCTTCACCCTTACATGATAATATCCCGACCGCAAGTCCACCTTAGATAAGTATTGTGCTCCACATAGATGATCAAACAAGTCTTCAATTCATGGGAGAGGATACTTGTTCTTTATCATGTTTTTTTGAGCTCACAATAATCGATGCAAAGGCTCATTGACCCATCCTTCTTATTGATGAAGAGGACCGGTGCACCCCATGGTGAAGCACTTGGGAGTATAAACCCTTTATCTAGATTCTCCTGTAGTTGTTTCTTCAGCTCTTCAAGATCCATGAAATAAATTCTATATGAATTCTTGGATATTGGTAGAGCCCTTAATATAAGTTCAATTGAGAATTCGAAATCTCTTCTATGAGGAAGACCAGATAGTTCCTTGAGAAACACTTCAACGAATTTCCACACAATAGGCATTTTTTCAAGGATGGTTTCTTCCTTGGACTCAATCATCTGAGCCAGATACACATGCTCATAGGGTAGTAATATCCATGATTGAGAAGATGGAGCAAAAGTAGATTCATCTTCCTCCTTACACTTGCAAATAATCGTAGGTCGATTCTCCATATGGAGTGTGATTTCCCTTTCCCAACAATTTATGTTGGCTCTGTATAGGGAATTCCAATCCATGCTAAGAATTGCATAAAATTCCACCATAGGGAGTATGACGAGGTTTGACAGGAAATTCAATCCACAAAATATAATAGGGGAGGACTTATATTCATGGGATACAATGATTTCCCTATTTTCCGTACTCGCCGACATCATCACTTCCATGATTTGTGTTGGAGATGGGATTGTTCTACTAAACTTTTGCGATATAAAAGAAAGCGTAGACCCTAAATAAAAAATTATATTTTCTATTCTTGAATGAATAACTAGTGTACTTCTCACCACTTTTTGATGGGGTTTACTTCGGTAGAAGTGGTGGAAAAAACTCTTCCTTGTTGCCATGGAGGTTTTTGGTTGCCTCCAAACACCATTGGATTTGGGCAATAATTTGCAAAATGCCACGATTCTTTGTAGTAGTAAAAATGACCAATGTGTTGAGGTTAGAATGGAGCGTCCCTCTCCTCTGTTATAGCCATAGGACTTTCTTGCTGAAAGTTAACAGCTAGGTTCCCTTCTCTTCCACACCTAAAGCATTTCCTCGTCCCCTTGAGGCAATTTCCAGGGTGCTTATTTCCACACTTTTGGCTAGTGAGGTTCTTGATGCTCTTAGCACCATTTGATTTATCCATCGAACCGCCAACATTTAATTCCACCTTATGCTTCCCATCCCCATGATACCCCTATAATTCCCTGATCTCCATTTAGACCTTGAGGGCACATTGGACAATTTCCTCATAGTTGTCGAAGTCACGAATCGCTAATGCTTTCCATAGGCTAGGCTTCATCCCACCAAAGAGGCGGTCAACATTGCATTCAGGGGTAATGACAAAGCTGGACGTGTATCATGCAAGACTTGTGAAGTTTTCCACGTACGCTCCAATAGATTCTTCGTCTTTTTGGTTGAGGGAAAGGAAGTACCTTTCCATCTTAAGCTAGAGGGTGTGCGAAACATATTTATCAAAAAATATCTTCTGGAAATCCTTCCATTCCAATACCTCGATCTCATCCTCCGGATTCGTATTTTTGATCAATGTACACCATTGATCAACTTCACCCTCTATATGATAAGCCGCCAGGAGAACCTTCTTTTTTTCAGAACATTGAAGGATGGATAAGATCATTTCAATGGATTTGATCCATTGTTCATTGATCGTGGGATCAGATGTTCCACTAAAAGTAGGAGGCCTTTGTTTCATGAAGCTCTTGATAGTGACTCGTTCCTTCTTAGGGGGGTTGGATGTTCCTCTTGACCCATGTTTTTATTCAAATATTGAGTTAGATTAGAGATAAGCATGACAAATTTCACGATTCCCACTTCCATTGGATTGGGCATCTCATTAGTACAGTCATCACTCTGATCTTCACATCGGTTGTCAGCCCAAGTTCTCATATTACCAGCCATTGGTTGGAATAAAAGGAATGTTAGGGGGTAACACATAAAGGGTAATCCAAATAAAAAAGTTTATGACATATAAATAATATTTTATTTTCCTCAACTCATGAGTCTATAGGCTTCAATCTAGGATTTTCATGATCTAATTTCTAACATATAATATTAGGGGAATTTTTTTTAATTCCCAAAATAAGGGTTCATACTAAGCTTGTGAATTTATCAAAACACATCCCCCGGGAGTGTCGTAACCAAGAGTTCAGAAAGGCCCATTGTCGTGCACCAATTCTCATTCGAGTCTAGCTCAAAGTAGTGTTTTCGGGTTTTACCCCTAGGATACATTTGTGCCAGAGCTACCTCTACCTGCTCGTATCCAGACAGGGATGTAATTGCTTGATAAACCACTCACTAAGTACTTACCAAAACTTAGGGATGTTTTTATTATACTTAGTCTTGTCTCTATGGCTTTACTTGGATTTTCTAATCCTAATCCCAAAAATAACTAAACCTATCCTCTGATACAAACTATGACAACCCTGTTTTTAATACAAAATTAAACATGATTTATTGCATACACTATTCACTTGATACAACATGGATGATCGAGAGGTCTAGTGTCTTTGGGGCTTAGTATCATTAATTAACAACTTAAAACATGAAATACAACATCTTTATGGAAAAATTCCTTTACATGACCACTACATTCCCTTGAACTTAGCATTGCATGGGATAACTTGATGACATGCATTAGAAAAGGGGTGAGCTCTAAAGCCCTATAAGGGAATAAACATGGAATTCACGAGAAGTAAAGTACATGTAAGACAACAGGTATAGCAATAAATAATAAGATAAAAAGAACATAAATTCATGATAAAGCAGGATAATCATAACATGGGAATGTGGCAAAAACACTTAACATGGAATTACTATGAGCCAAGGCTCATTGCACCTAGAGCATAAGTAAATTATCATAGCACATGAAGTATGATTAAAACATTGTTTCACTTGAATTAGCATGATCCAACACTCATTGCACATGACGTATCATTATACTATACTTTACCCAATGCATTGGAACTCTATAAGGGCGCACCCTTCTTAAACATTTCATTTCATGCATATGTGTGCCACAGGGATCATGAAACATATTTTCATTAAACATAATAATTTATTCCACGACAAAGGAATGTGGAATTAATAAATGAAACTTAAAAATCAATAAGTAAATGTTCATAAAGGTTAATACCCTTAATGGAGAAATGCACATGGTATTCACTACACAAAGTCATTGGCTTAGAAAATCGGGGCAATTTCCGCACCGTAACCGCGTGACATAAGAATTCATAAAATTGGTTGATGAGAGAGAAAAGTGGTGTCTTTTCATATTTCCATGAAATGTAAAGTAAGGGGGTCATATAGATACATGTCCAAACAATTTTAATGGAATTGAGATTCATGATACAAAAGTATTGCTTGAATGTAAATGAAGAGAGAGAAGTTCTTTTCAGAATTTCGGCATAGTAACAGGTGTACATGTGAGGCATTTAATGAGAGAGAATGGGGTATCCCATCATTCAAAATATAACAGGGCAGTATGTGGGAGGTGTGAAACCATACCCCAACATTTATAATTGGAATTAAAAGGGAATAGAAATATTAAGAAAATTTGACAAAAAAAGTGAAAGGAAGAAAAACCCTTACTTGGAAGTGTGCTTCCAAGGCTTGAGAGAGGCTTGAGAGGGGCTTCTTGGGATCTTGGTGCACAATGGGAGGATAATAGAGAGAATGGGGTAGAGATTGGACGAACTAAAACGGCTTTGAGTGAGGAGGAAGTGGGATTTTGGGTGGGTTTATATAGGAAAGGTGAGTGAATTCTTTATTATTTAGGTCTGGGAAGCCTTACATTAAACTAATCCAAACCACAAATCAGGTCATGGTTCTTGCCCATGGTTTTTTTAAAATGGAAGAGGAAAACAATATTTTATATGGACAAAGTCCGAACTTCTTAAAATAATGTGGTTGCTTATGTGAATGTGAGTCACACTCCCATGGAAAATAATTTAAAAAGACAAGATGTTTAATAAGTCTTGAGGGGTCCATTAATGCTTTGTTAAATAATTCAAAGAATTCCAAAATCAAACTATATTAATGGTAAACCATATATATTCCAAACATAATGCTTATATTATTTTATTACATCACTATAGGGTCATTATGTTGTTATAAAACACATTATATATTTAAACAGTATTTAATTTTTACCCAAACATTTGACTGTCTCAGAAAATTTTGAAAAATTCACCATTGGAAAATTTCGACATCCTGATTCTAGAAATATCATTTTTTTTATTTAAAATTTTTTATAAATATGATAATTTTAACTTTTAAAATAAAAACCGACATTTATCAAAAATTCACAGGTTTTGACAAAAATGGATTTCAAACCTTAATAAAAAATTATAATTGCATTCATAAAATTATATGATCATTTATATATAATAAAACTAATTTAATAAAAATTATAATATTTTCTTAAAATATTATTTAATTCAAAAAACACTAAATTTAATAAAATAGTTTTCTTAATTAAATAATAACTAAAAACACTACTTGTACTTTAAAAACTATTTACAATGTATTAAAAATGAAAAGAAAGTATATTTGTTATTTTATACAAAAATAATATACATGAACATAGTACTAGTGATTTGTTACAAAACCCCTTAAAATGGTCGTATAAGACCTAAGGGTATGGTGTTCGATGGTGACAGACTCTTGGGGTGGCTCAGATAACATTTCTCAAGTGGTAATCTCTATCAACTTCTACTTTTCCCGTTGAAGGTCTCGTTCGACCTTGATATGATGAAGCTCAGATTGGGATTGGTCCAGAGCGAAACCCAAGGACGCCACCACTTTTCCGTGCTCTGTCAAATGGGCTTCGTATGGAGAAATTCTACTGGATGAGGCCATCGCTTCGTTTGTCTGAGTAAATTGGATTTGTTAATGCCCTATATTTATACTAATCATTGATCACTATTCAACGGCTATAAAAGAAATAGTCACAATTCTTAACATAAAACCAAAAAAGTAGACATTTTATATAAACATTTTACATAAAGAGACATTTAATTATATCAAGAGGGATTTCCATTAACGAAACTTTGGGTCGTTACATCACCCTACCCCTACAACTACAATTAGTTCAAGAAGTCTTCAACTTGTCACAATTGGGTAGACACATACATGAAAATACACACACTATCAACTGGGGAAAGATAGACTTTGAGGATGGAGCCTCCTTTTTAGAGAATCTAGTGATAACTGAGGATCATCATAAGATGTCCCTGTGTGGGAAAACATTCTCCTTGGTCTGTGTGTTATGGATGGACAAGAACATTCAATGTGTTTTCTGGGATTGGGGGATCCAAATGCAAGCTTATTATACCAAGTTGTTTTTATAGTTTTTACTTTCTAGGGATGAAAACATTAAAGTATTGAATTATTTAAAACCTTTTTATTTTCCAAATATGATTTTGATAATATTCTATATATATTTCTAGAGCTAGGTCTTAAGATGGAGTGCAATTCTAGGGCCCGGTGTGTCCAGAAATAATTATATGAAAATATTAAATATATTTTATATTTCATGCACATAAATTTTTATAGAAAATAGGATAAATGTTAAAATAAATCTCATATCATAAATATGAGGACAAAACTGATTTTTTAATTTTTTTTTACCCTTTGATTGACAAATAATGGGCTAGAGATGGGTGTTCATATCCCTCGCATGCTGGCATTACGTTTAGTGGGTTTAAATAATTTATTAAATTAATTAATTAAACTCTTTTGATATAAAATATTCCTACAAATATATCATCAGGGAATATTGGATAGGGTTATCCTCATAATCATATAATCACAAAATATTCTCTCCGACCTCTTTCCATTGGCGGATCACATCAGACAGCGATGAAACACTGGATCATTGTAGATGAGGAGGCAGTGAATGAAATAGCTTCCTTCAATCATTGGTGAGTGTGTTATTCATAAAAAAATTATCCAAAAACAATTATAAATAACCAATTTTGTGATTTATTCATTTTTTTCCAAAATGGTTTGAGAAGATCTACTTGTTCTATCAATCAGCTTAAATTATGTCCTTGTGTATACACCCATGTTTTGAAATCTAAATTGATTAATTCAATGTTTTCTAAACTGTTACCATAGTAATGGTTTATTTTCCTATAATTATTGGTCAATGATTATTGAACCTTTTTTATGGTGATTTCCTACCAAGTATTCTTTGTGTTCATCATAGGTAGAACCTTACGATCCCATTTTGATATTTTTGGGTGGTACTAAGCACTATCGGACCCCCGAAACCAAGACAGATCAATAAAAAATTCAAGGATTCATGAAATAAGGTCAGATATGGAATCTTTTTTAGGCATTAATGATCATTTATAGGATTTTACAATATGTAATATAGGGTGTAATCCTTTGTGACATGAGGATCATCCAATTAACCACCAATGAACAACATATGCCAATTTTTGATGAATGACGAAAAAAACATGATCTACAACAAGATCCACATATTGAAGATATGGAAAGGGTAGGATATGATGCATATAGTCTTGATTCAATGAACTAGAAGTATATCTAAAGTCATGAAATTTTGGGGAAAACCCGACCAGATGCAATGAAGTGGGATGAGCACATGACACGTAGCCCTTCAAGAGTGATATATATGGTTTTGGAAGAAGTTAAGTATGAAACAGCATGTAGTGATCCTACACACCATGTATGAATTCCCTAATTGAGAAACCCTAGTAGAGAATGACAATGGAAAGAAACCATGATGGATTATATGTCTGGGTACCCAAGTACATAGACGTGGCCCGATCCCGGTTGACTTGGACACGCCTTGTAGTCCACCTTCATGGAATGTACGGATTCATTCATTGTAACTCATGTACTTATAAATTCAAGGCCATGTGGGGGAGTGAGACAACATTCCATTTGGGTCCCCTCACACCCCATTTACCCCTTGTAAAATTTTAAAAAAAACTTCAGTCATTTGTATGTCTTTCGTTTCAACTTAGATGTTGGACTATGTGTAACCTATCACTACTACATAACCAGGTAAATCAAGAGATAGGATTTTAATAATGCGCTCTAAAAGGTCAATTAAACACCCCATTTCTTAGTGCAAGTAAAAGAGATGTCAAAGGGTGTCTTTAATAGTTATTTTTAATACTGTCAAAGGGAGTCTTTATCAGTGCTAAAAAATACTCTATTAAGGGGTCTCTTTAACAATGCTTATAAAAAAGACCCAATAAGACAGGCATTTATTAACACTTCTAAGAATGAACTGAATATAGTTGGTAAAAAGATCAAGTGGGTAATCTAACCATTGATCTTATCATAATTATTGATTTCATTTGTGGTTGAGGAAAAACAGACACCCAGTTATGATTTTATGGCCGTTTGAAATGTTGTGGAATTTGAAAAACCCTTAAAAATCCTATGACCACTAAAACCTTGAAAATATCATATCATTAGATCATGGGGTCTACTTCCACTCTAAAACAAGTCCAATTGAAGATAATTAAAAAACCTATAACCACATGACAATTAAATAATGTGATAATAAATGTAATAAAATATATTTTAGTTTCAAAAAGATTAGAAGTTTAACCGAATATTCAAATGACCATAACTCTTGATCCGGGTGTTAATTTGGGATCTACCACATATTAAATCAAATCCTATGAGTTATCTATGATAAAAATGATATCGAACTTTGTTTTACATGATCCTTAGGGTTTTTCTATTCTAGAAAGGCCATGAGGATTGCCAAACTATTTTTTTGTTTCCAACCCTAGTTTCTTAAAATTAAATTGGTTATAACTTATGATTACAGTGTCTGTTTGGCCTCTACCGCATATCATATCAAATATCATTGATTAAATCCTATTTTAATAGTTTTAGATCTAAAAAGGACTCTCAAATCAGATGTTATGGTCATTTCATTTTTAGGGGTTTTAGGATTTTCATGGTTTTTTAATAATTTTATGTGTTTTAAAGAGTTTTACTATAAATATCCAATTTAAAAAATATATATTAATAAATATGTTTTTAAAAAAATATAACTATATATACTAAAACATATATATATATAATATTTAAATATTTATATAAAATTTATAATGATATATATATATATTTATATATTTATATATATCTTAATATGTAAAAAAGAGTATAGGGTTGGAAAAGGCACTCCTTAATATGGTGGAGGTCCTAGGTTCCATTCTTGCTAGAGGAAGGATTGTGTTCTAGGGGTAGGATTATCTAAACTGCTAACAAAAAGTTGGGGGAAGCAATGATAAATGGATAGGGGGATTGCTTATAAAGGGGGGTATAGGGCATTAAAAAAAATTATACCATTTAATAGTGGGGAAGTTATCAGTTCTTTCTTTGCACTGTTAAATTCATACATCAAAGGCTTTTAAAAAGATCCGATAAATTACCCATTTATAAGCAATTTTTATGAGTGTTGTTATATCTAATCGATTTTTATTGCTTTCATTATCAGTGCTTCTATAACACTGATAATTCCCTTTTACTATCATTACTGAAAATGTCACTTTAGTAGTCTATCATATGTGTTTTTTCACGTAGAATTTGATGTTTCCATACATTGTATATTTTGAGATACAATGTGATTGTTTTTTGGGAATGATGAAGGGTTAGGTAATTATCGAGAATAACAGTGATCAAGTAGGTTCACTAGGACCACTTAGAGTAGTATTGTCTTGCAAGACTTGGTAGTGGTGCTTCTTAGTGACCTTTCAGAGCATTACACTAGACTAGGGATAGACAATGGAGTTCCAAAAAGTCCTTTTGAGTGATACCATCTAGTAGGTATGGATAGTGGAGTTCCTAGATGACCATTCCGAGCTATACACTCCAATAGTGCTGGGCGGTGGAGTTCCTGGATGAACATTATGAGTGGTACTCTCCACCAAAGCTCCGTAATAGATTTTCCCAAATACTATCAAGAAGTACCATATAGAAGGGTTGGGAAGTGTATTTCATCAATAATTATTGATTAGACTATATAGTAGATATAGAAAGTTGAGTCTTGGAATGTTATTAGATTAGGAACCCCCCTGGCATGGGCACATGTACTCTACAGATCCTTTCAAAATGGTAACAACTAGTAGGGAGGGACAATGGAGTTCCTCGATGACTATCAATCAGTTCCCTCTAGTAGGTATGGGTAGTGGAGCTCCTAGATGACTGTCGAGATGTACCCTCCAGTATGGATGGAAAGTGGAGTACCTCAACTACTATTACAGTGGGACCCTCTTATTGTACCAACGAATGGGTTCCCCAACTGGAGTTTCTGTTCCCTCAGTTCTGTGAAACATGGATGAGGGGTGGCTTGAATTGGACAGATTCTTCTATGTATACACCTGATATTAGGCGCATTATTCATGGACATTTTCAATTATTGGAAAATCTTATTCCTAGGCTGAGAAGTGAGATGGAGTTCCCCTTACTATCTCATTTATGATTCTTTTGACTATGAAAATGTATATTTACTTTCTTCTATATCCACCACTTGTATTTGGTTACTATCCTTCCACGAGAGGTGAAGACAAATAGGTTATGCCAGATGATTTCTGTGTTTAATTTCTCATGGTCGGATGAGTATTGTCTCATAAAATAGGTTGTGACAACTCGAAATATATTTAATATACCCAATATATTTATTCCCTATTTCTTGTACAATGTTATGATCACTCCTGTTTTGGTTTGATATTTTATCTTTGACTGTATCTTGCATACACTATATTTCATATTGTATCTCTACATATTCCTCTTTATCTTTCAGGCATCAAAATGGGTTTTTATATACTCAGACATGAATGATATAATCCAAAATGTGTTTTTTCTTATGTATATGATGGATAGGTTGGAGGTTAATTCATAGTAGCTTAAGGATACCTAGTACTTTATATCACATACATTGGTTTTAGCTTACAATTAAGGATTTGGGATCTCTAAATAGTTTTCTTTTTTAGTTTTTTATTGTTAAGACCTATTTTTAGCTGGGAATTTATTTTCCCCCTTTACTTTTTTACATTACAATATTTTATTCTTGTACTATCTCGATGTTATTTGTGTTTGGTTTAATTTCTAGTTGTGTTTCACCTTTTCCTCTTTCCCTCTTCACCATTTAATCGAGATGGTTCTGTATGTGTACAAGCATATAGGCAAAGGCCATCCCGTATTAGTTAGTACTTAAATTCTAGTATCCATCTCTTGGCCTATGAAAGAGGGATTAGGGTAGTAGCATATTGATCCCCATCTAGGGCTGGGTTATGACATTTGATATTAAAACCTTCCATGCTTATAAGAAATCCCACTTTTCATCACGTTAGTGAGATTTTTTTAAAATTTAAGCTTTCTCGCTTCCAAAAATAGAAATTGATAAATTTTGTTCCATATTTTTAATTATAATAATTTGAATTTTTTGTAATATGTTCAACCTAATTGTATACCATAATAAATAATGAAACTGTAAAAAATATTATCACATTTAAGGTAATAATGGGTTTAACATGGTGTTATACTAAAAATATAGGTGTTAAAATGACATAAAAACCATCCAAAAATATATTTTATATCTATATTTTGACAATATAATTTTTATGTATTGGTAATAATTTTTTTACCCTTTTAGCATGTGAAATACATGGGTACACCTTTTTTTAATAAACTTCACGTATGCCACTCACCACAGTTATAAAAGGTCAACAATCACATTTCTTCCTCACAAATTAAAACCATTTTCATTCTAGCATGATCAACCCAAATAATTTAGCAACTCAAATACAAAATTCATAAAAGACATGTTTTTTTTTTCAGAAATACATATGAAGAATACATTTGGTATAATCCAAAGGAGGTGGTCTGAGGAGAGGTAAAATTTCCAACTATATGTTTTTGTTTTATTTGTTCTTCCACATCCTTCAGATGTTATAAAATAAAAAAATTATATCCCATATACTATAATTTTATTATGATTTGGTCATTATATATATAAATCCACTCTTCCCATAGATGTTTAATGGTAACGTTGCTCGTGTGTTTGGATGACTACCACCTTGTGAATAAATGTGACATGTTTTCAATCAACACATATTACGGTTGGGTATGATTCTGTATATAAAGTATATATATGATATTTATAACATTAATGTACCTATGTATTAAATATATATAATAAATTCACAGATCTATAGGGAGAAAAAACCACATTTAAGTTATCCAGTTCATGCATACCTTTGACTTCACATCCTTCCTTTGTTAACATACCTCGTTCTAACTCCATGGAGGGGCCACCAGTATCCATGATAACAATATGATCATTTTTCTTAGTGCGGTAGGGGTAATGTTTCCCATGTCCATTAACATTAGTCTTTTGTTGGCCCTCACCTATGTGCGCATTTTTGTTCCTTCCCTTCCCTAGGATCGCAGCTTCTAACATGTTCTTTCCTTTTCTACAATTTTCTGCATGATGTTCTAGCCAATATCTGTCATCTTCATCTGCTTGAGCATAGTATTATTTTTCCACTTGGACTTCATCTGAATATTTCTTAGTATGACATTCTTCCATGTGCTTAGTTAGTTCATCCTTGAAAGAAGGTTGTACATTAGTTTCATCTTCCTCTTCTGCTAAATAATCCCAATTATCATTTTCCTATGCATTCTGCTAAAGGGAGTTTGGGAAGTCCTCTTCATTTAGTGATTCATGAGTATTATCCTGCTTGTGGTTTTTAGTAAATCCCCTGGTTTTATCATCATATGCTTCCTGCCTATAAGAATGAAGACTAGTCCCTTGTGAGTATTTATATACTTCCTTCCTCCTATAATAACTCTCCTCATGACCCTTAAACTTTCATCTAGAACATATGATGTTTGTGTGACAGCTGGACCAGGAGTGTCCAATAATACAGAACATATCACAATACAAAGGCAGCTTTTCATATACAATTCTCAAACTGATTTAATCTTGAGGGGTGGCAAGAATCACCTTGCCAATTAGAGCTAAACCTAAATCAATTTCCGCTAGGATTTTGGAAAAGTGTCCAAAAAAGTTTTTTCAGTAGCTAAATCCATTCAGATATGTATACCAATCGCATATGCAATGTAATATAGGATTTCAGAATGCCAAAATACATATTTTAAACCATATACCGAAATCCATACTTGAGCAAAAGAATCTTTAAAATCATAAGGACTGTAGTTTGGATTCCACTCATACACCCTAAGTGTTCCTAGATTTAGATTCAATGAACCAAAACCCCATGCACGACTCATAAAATCAGCAGAGGGAAATAAAATATGAAAGAATCCTCTTCTAAGAGAACTAAATTAAAATTTATGGGAACCCCAAATGGAAGCTAATCATACGACGAGATCTGAGATTTTTAAAGGTTGCAATCCTTTAGATAAAGAGATTAAGGAGATAATAAAATTCTTGAAAAGCTATAACTTTTCAAGAATCATGCCATCCAAGGCTGAGGCATGAGTTGTAGTTCCTTATCTAATGATGTGTTGCACGTCTCGATTCTCGGGTAAGAAAAAATATCCAGTGGGAATCCCCAAGGAAGAGAAATCATTTTCTTTGAATTTCTAAAAATGTGTTAAAACCTTTGAAAACTGAGAGACGTGTTGGCGACGAGATTCATATGTGAAGAGATTTATGATTCTCAGATGAATGAGGTCAACCTGACCACCATTGAGGGTCGAGAGTTTCTCTGCTCCATCCCATCACCAAGGGAATGTATTCAAATTATTTTAACCCCAAATCGGATAGGAAAAGGGGATGACATTGTGAAAATCATTGCTCTTAAGACTCATGTGCATTCTCAAGCTAAGATAACTGAACTAAAAGTAAAAACACACAATGTGTTTTCACTGCTTGCATCTGTAGGTATTAATGATGAGAGACACCATGGAGATTACACGCTTGAAGCCGTTGAGATGCAGAAAGATGTTGACACTGGGCTGGCAGAGGAAGGATACGGGCCATGGATTCTAGTACCCACTGGAAAGAGGGGCCTCCATCCTTTTGATAGTGGTGGAAACTCCTATTTTCATAGCATTCACACTTGTTCTCAAGGTTCTTGATGTTTATTTTTCAACCCTTGGTTTTTGGGGACTATAGGTATGGTTGTTAAATCCTCCTATGTACTCTGTTTGTTTATTTTTTTTAATAATATGGGGCCCTTGCACCTCTACCAATAAAAAAAGTAATAATTATATCTTATGTAAATTTTTAATTCCCATTCCATTAGGGATACGATAACGTCCCTTAGGATTATGGAAGACTACCGCCTCACAAAGTGATGTGATTCATTATTCATCAACACATTACATGGAAAGTAATATGGATAATATTAATGAATATATGTAATATTAATGAAATAATTATGATATTAAATAAATATTTATAATTCTTATTGGATAATATAATATCTTTTTTACATTTTATTTCACTAAAATATGATATCATTGTTCATGTATATGTGTACTACCACCTTCACGAAGAAATATGTCTCTCTGTTTAGCACCACAACACGTGGATGATATATAAAAGTTTATTTAAAGGAATAATGTGTTATTTATGATATTATGATCATTTTGGAATTATAAATTATCAGATACCATCTTTCAATAATGATCGTTGAAAAGTTTACATGTTACTAATGGTTATATATAACCTAATATCTTCAGGATCATAAAAAACTTAATTTCTCAACACCATTTTTCATTATTTGTCATAGAAGTATAATTTAGGAGTAAATATTATGAAAATTTCATAGTATTTATTTTTTATTTTTTTAAATAATTAAAATTTGGATAATAGTAAACCTACTTAATTAATTTTTGACACGTAAGTCAAATATCATAGAAACACTATACACAAACTAAAATGATTTTGTAATTGTATATAACATGGTAATAATTGAAATAAAAGTAATAATAAAAACGAAAAATTTATCTTAATAATGTAAATATGTAACAAAAATTTATCATTCATATATAATAATAACATATAAAATGGGTCATACTTAAGGCCTAGGATTTTGTCTCAATTTCTTTTCATAGGGGAATATTGTAATGTTATGCACATACATTATATTATATGGTGTATAAAATTCTCCTTATAAATTTGATATCAATATAATATAATAATTATGTTATTTGAAGATTCAATTTTAATTATGTCATCAAAATGGATTTGACATTAAAGTAACCATGTGATAAAGAATTTCATACCCCAATATTGTTTCATTAGGCTATATTACTTCTTTTTTAGACTTTTATATTATAATATTATGAGTTTAATGACTTTTTATTAACTTTCTTTATTTATAAAAATTTTATATGATGATATCAATTTGATACACAATTTATATTAATTTATGAATTCTCACTTCAATTTTATGATCCATGTTAGTGACTTCATCTCAATTTCTCTTCATTGAGGCATAATGCAATTTCATGCACCTAATTTATTTCACCCAAGGATATTTTAATTAAATGTCCCCAAGTAGTAAAAAACTTCATAACATAATTTATTTTCATTGGGTTATATTACTTATTCAGAGTATTTGACATAGTAATATTATGTTTGTAATTAATTTTGATTATATTATATTGTATTTACATTTGTTGTATGAGTATTTAAATTTGATAGAGATAATCTGTTCATTGATTAATTATCTCTTTAGTATTATGATCTTTATAATGGACTTCAACACAATTTATTTTGTATTATGATCTTTATAACGGAATTCAGCACAATTTCTATTTATATATTAATTTGAATTATTTCACTCAAGGATATTTTAATTAAAAGTCCCCAAGTAGTAAACAACTTCATAACATAATTATTTTCATTGGGTTATATTACTTATTCAGAATATTTGACATAATCATATTATGTGTGTAATTAATTTTGATTATATTATATTGTATTTACACTTATTTTATGAGAATTTAAATTTGATAGAGATAATATGTTCATTGATTAATTATCTATTTAGTGTTATGATCTTTATAATGGACTTCAACGCAATTTCTTTTTATTGAGGAATATTGTAAGGTTATAGACAAAATTTCTTTTATATAGTGTATATACTGATAATATTACATTTAATATCATGAATAAATATTAATTCAGGGTATTTTGAGTTTAAATATTATTTATTTCATTCAAGTGTATTTGACATGAATGTTACCAATTTGTAAATAATATCATAACTCAACTTCTTTTCATTGAGTTATAGTAACTCTTCATTGTTTTTGGTATTATTAGATCATGTGTATAATGAATTTGTATTACAATATTATATAATTCCAATTTTTCTATTTGGATTTACATTTGATAAACACAATTTATTCATTGATTTTTTCTGACTTCAATGTTCTAATATTTGTGAGGGTCTATTTCAATATCCAATTATAATCAGGATTATTTATGATTGGATTAATATTGAAATAAATTATATGATTATTATTTAAAAAATACCCTAATTTTTATCCTATGTTAATTCATTATGGTTTCAAGTAACAGGACAATTTTTTCACTCTTTTTTAACATAAAATGATTGATTTTTTTAATAAAAATTTACTTCATTTCTCTATTCAATCAAAAATACATATTCATCCAAACCATGTCATGTAAAATGTTTTTAAAAATGTTTTTATTGTTATTTAAAAATATTTATTATTGATGTTTTTTCCCATGTTTTAGTTTAATACAATTTTCTTAAAGAAATCATTATATCATTTTCCAAACAATTCCCATTTGTATTTTACTAAGAATCTGAAAAGAATCTTTGTTTTAATGTGTACGGATTGTATTAAATTTATTACTATCATGATAACTGAATTATTTATATATTACTTTATAATATTATCTATTTATTTTAAATAAAATTATTTTAATTATATTTCGTGAACTATTAGTCTGAAATGAAAATTTCCAAATGAAAAGGATATTTTCCTATAGAATGATTTTAAAGATATTTTTATGGAATTTCTATTCATTGATGACAAAAAAATCATTTTACATATAATCCATGGGGATATGTTTTATTGATACTATCCTTATTCGTCTTATGTATGGTTTATGGTTATTTTCACAATGGATGGTACTGGAATCTAAATCATTATTTCATTTTCATTACCAAGAACTTTCCCTTGGGTTATTCCTTTTCTGGTCTTCATTGGATATTATGATTCCTATAAATATCTATATAATTTATCATGGATATTCTTATTTTTTAAACCATGTCTCATTTTTACATATGTGGTTTTACATTGTAAATTATATTATTGAATGAGGAAATATTTATTATCCATATTATTTCTCTAATAGAGATATTTAATGGTTAGGAATATTATTCTTTAATTAAATGAATTATTAGATATATAAGGACTGATTTGGACATGAAGATACAGGTGGGTCATGGATATATATATATATATATCCTCTTGATACTTCATTAGTCTCCTAGGGAAGATAAGTAAACTTGTATTAAATGAGTTTCTTCTTGTAGTTTTAAATTGTCCTCTAAATAGTCTTGATGGTGGAGGTATGATTTTCCTCAGAATATGATACCCATGATTACTAATTTCCATCATTAATTAATTATTTATTACAATCCATTATATTTACACAATAATATTTTCTATAGATGCATTTCATTTATATTTTATTTATTATAGGACATGTGTGTTTAGTTATTTATCTTTCCATACTAATTATTATGTATCATATTATCCAAGATATTTTCTTAATGATATTATCTATGAATACATTTAATTATCCTTTTATTGGATAAATGGAATGTGTTTTCCATTATTTAAACTTACATATTTGTTATTCCTTATCAAATTATCCTTGATATTTTTTCAATGATATTATATTTGTTGCATTCCAGTATCAATATATTGACTAAATGGCTTGTGTTTTCAGTTTTTTTCAACCACATATTGATTATTCCTTCTCTTATATTGATATGTATGTTATTTAAATTTAATTAGTTTTCAGTTATTTCCCTTTACTTTTTGATTATGCTCATTTATTCATGGTATCTTGTTTTGTTCTAAACCCCTATAGGAAATTCATGCTCACCCATTTTTACCTTCACCATGAATCCATGAAGTATAAGTGATTAATAATAAAGGATATAATAGAGGGAATAATATTATTATAAAAAAAATATGTTATAATTTTTTTATTCAAATATAATATGAGAATCATGTATATATCCAGTTTAATAAGGCTGTTAAACTAATCTATCCAAGGGGATGTGATTCAGTATCTCTTATTAAAATATAATAATGTAAGAAACTGACTCATGGATATATGGGATAAGGTCATTAGAGAACTTGTTACTACATGGACTGTGATACTAGAGGGTCCGGGTAAGTAGTAATGTTATACCAATCATATTAAAGTGGCATTACAACTTAAATGATTTTATTAATTAACCAGTCTGCACATGGATACCTATAATTTTTTATGGGCATGAATACTGGTAAAATAGTGGTGATTTCTTCTCAGTTCTCTCATTCTATGGAGTGGTACTCAAAATTTTATAACACTCACACATGAGATATGGAATGAAAACTATCATGATGTTCAAAACCCAGAACCATCGCCACTTTCATGGAAGAACATCCCATCCCTTAGAACATACTATAACACCTAATGGAGAAGATCCGACATAGAGGTGCCAAAAATTCCCATTGATATGATCTATTAGGTAAAACTAGCTGGTTATCTCTAGAGTATCTTTTATCCATTGAACGATGCCCCTTTCAGTTGGCACCACCTGATCACTAAGGATTGAATTTTTCCCCTTCTTAATGGGTGTGTCATTCATACAAGATCCTGTCTTCATTTTTACCTGGTGGCCAATCTATTTCACCCAAGGAAACCTTTGTGCACCTCCATTTTATTTTTGGGATGTATACGCCCCATATAATCTATTTATGTAAGACTTTATATTGTACCATAGTCTTGAAAAGTGGTTATATTTTGATATCTTTTAGATAGGTGTCTCACTGATTTCCCCCTAATGGTGGCCTTCTTCTCCCTCTACCAAAGATATATAGAAAAGGCCCAAACCCGATCCTAGATAATAGTAAATAATAATAGGGTCATTTTATATATGTGTATGGAGTATTCATCATCAGAGACATCACTATTTAATCATTACTCTCTGAAATTATATTCACATATTTTTATCCCTTTCATGTGGGTTGAAACTTACCCAAAAAAGAATTTATAAATCTTTACACCATTATAGTTACAACCCCCATTCACTTGATATTTGATCATCGATTCATATATAATTAGGTCACCCACTTCCTTGACCTTCTAAAATTATGTAGGTTTTACATCCCATACATGATATTAATAAATTGCGGAGATCTATGTTTTTGGTAAACAGTCACCCATGACTGGTCATTATGACCACCTTTATAAGGAGGAAAAACTTATCCCTAAGTTGTAAATATAGCCTCCTCTAAACCATGAGACTAATAAGGGATAGTATATGAATATTAACCTATTGTCCAATAACTATACATTTTGGCCAAATTTGGGCCTTGATAAACCATCCATAGATGATCCTTATATACAAAATGTGAGGTTTTTAGAGAATTGGATTCTCAAAAATGTTTTAATTACTCATTCCAATATTATTTATTCCACCTCATACATCGCAACCTGCACATGTGCTTCGCCCTATTTCTACAATATAATTCTCCTATACCAATGAATTTTTACATTTTTAATCTTCAACAAATCACATTTACCCTATCTTAATTAGAGAAAAATGTATAGATCATAGAGAAATTATGTAATCTTTGAAGGGTGGATGCTTCTTGGAAAATATCCTAGTTTTCTCTATAACCATACCTCATTCCTCACTTATAGATCATTTAGAGGCCTTATCTAGTGAACTATGTGGTTTCCCTCTCAAGGATTTAACTTATCCCCCATTGCCTCACTGACCGAACAATACAACTATGAAATTGTGGTCATAATAAGTATTCATAGTTTTCTTCGGTTTGGTTTCTCTCTAAGATCCTACTATAAAATAGTTCTATTCCCCCAATTTCAATGCAATTATTACGTCTAAATCAATTTTAGGGGGAACTAACTAGCTCTAGGTTCGAGTGAAAATTTACCCCCAACCATAGCTCATTCACTTATTGTACCATATCATTTTGTTCATAAATAAACATATTTTCACCCATGATTCAACATAGACAAGGATAGATCATCCATGTTTGAGTCCATAAACAGTGACAATTTTTATATGAAGACCCTATTTTTCATTGAATATGATTGGTTACCTTGACCAAGACATTACTTATGTTTCACAAACTAATTCTTCAATTTTCACTTGTTCATAGACCTAAGGTCTTCCCAATACTGTGGATATTGTGTTTTCATGTTCTATTTTACTCTCTTATGGGTGTTATCTTCACCCTTCTCTCTTGGTACTAACTCACTATCGGTCACCCAGGAGTATTTATCGTTGCATGGTGGCTCTTACTAATTCATTAAAGATTTCATATGCCCCATGAAACTCAGTTATGAGTGTAATATCATGATGATATCAGATAATGGACTCTATCTATCTTGTGTGCAACACTCCACCACTTCCCATAACTACATAACACTTGTATGGATCTCCCAATACCATGTTTTTATAGTTTAGGTTGCTCCCACTTCACTCATTGTTACAAAGGAAATTTCTTTTAAATTCTTTTCCTATAAGGGATAATATGTTTCAGTTAAATAGGTTTTCTCATTAATACCATTGTATTTTTTATTTATAATGATATATATACTCATGAATATTTGGATCTAGGCTTATTTTTGACTCCCTGATGCATTTCATATCATACAATGAATTTTATCACCTTTGGGTGCCTAGGTATTCACTATACACCTTTCCCCTTTTTAAGAATTCCCTTCACACTTGAAGAATTTTGTTATTATATCTTACAGTTCTGAGAAATGGAATGATCATATCAATGTTAGTAAATATGTCATCATAGATAAAACTATAAAAACAAAAAGTGTATCACTTTGTATGAGTTGGATATACGCAAACTAAGACCACTGACACCATCTATAGGGAAAAAACTCTCTCTATGGTCCCAACAAGATTCTATATATATGGAAATAATAAATAAAAGCTCCCCAGAAACATAGTTTAAAACATTCATTATACTACACTCTTAAAAAGAAACTCTCTAAACCATATCAATAATAAGGTCCAACAGAGCTGGAATATCATTATAATGTTTTTTTGTAGTTCTGGAGGACAAATATTAGATTCAAATATGTGATAAAATCCCATTTTTTATTCTTGATTCTTTGCTCTTAAGAATGATTATTTATTTACATTCTATGAAACTTACGCCCACATGAATAATGTACATATTTTTTCTTATTAAAAAGGTTTTATAGACTAAACCTGACCCCATGAAGATACCTGAGGAATTCTTAGGGGAATCTAGTTGTTACTATAGGGTGAAGAAAAATGGGTATGCTCGTGGTTTCATTCCTTTTACTACATTTCATTCAATAGTTTAAAGGATGATAGTGTATTAACCATTTTACAAATGACCACTTGATCCTCTTCCCCTAGGGTCCCATTATCCCCATGTGATTAGATTACTCTAGAATATCTATGTATGATCCATAATACTTGATCCAAACAAATACCAATACAACCTCAACATTGTTCTTAACACTCACTCTTTTTGTCATAGAATAGTTTTTCAGTGGAATGTTTTTTTATTCCTCAGGACATAGAAAATGAGAGACATTGTTTCATATTAAAACTTCAATCATTCATCACTAATTGGATTTACAAATCCATCCCATAATCCTAACGATCCAATTGAAGTGGATAATATATACCAACTCAGATATATCCCCTGATAAGTAGACCATTCATGAATGAGTCATCTGGCAATGCTTCTTCTTTACCTAGCACACCTGGGTGATCTTGGAATTAAAACAAAGACCTATCCTTTTAATTATATCATCAGAACTATGGTCAAGAGTCAATAAATTCCATTTAAAGAGTGATTCCTCCATCTCAAACACAACCTAAAACTCAATCCTTATATTTACCTCTCCATGTGTGGTACCCATTCTCTTATTCAAGTATTTGTTAAATAATTCTGATGATGAGAAGAGAAATATTGAATAGTACAAAAAACCATCATATTCCAACCCAATATTCTCAAAGACAATTTTTCAAACATTCACTCTTTGATTTAAGTGATTGATAAATAGAAAGATCCCATTAACTGATATAAGGTGAATTTTGTGACTGAGAACAGGGTTTAATACCAAAAAAAGTATGTTATTTATACAAATAATTATTCTAAAAACTAGATACAATACTTTACTAAATGATGAAAATAATTTCTTGTGATTGTTTTGATCAAATAGATAGAACGCCTAGAAAATCATGAATAAATACTTGAATAGTATGATCCATATATCACCCTATAATGATGAAAGGGTTGATATCATAGTTCATAGTCTATGTTAATGAATTTTTAATTACTTAATCTGATTTTTTCATTGAGTTATATGCTAAACTTCATAAGAGACAATATCCCGTAAACCAACAATAGATATATGGATTCTCAAGAAGAGACAAGTTTTAGTCCTCTTTAACTCACATGATCCCATGGGTTAAAAGAATGTTGGGTCTAAATTATTGTATCTCACCTGAATCATGTCATCTATCCTAATCAGAAATTTTTTTGTTTTAAACCTCATGATGTGTACATAATTATAATGTTCCATGGATAATCCACATTTTATTATAACATGATGATGAGAATATGGAACTATCATCATTAAAATCTCTCACATACCTGGCACAATGGCACAATTATGAGGGTAATGCTATACCACATCTATAACCCCCAATCATACATATTGAATCTTCTATAGGAGTTAGAAATGTATGAAAAATAATATTGAGAAACTAAACCCCATACATCTCTCTTTTATTCCACCCCCATGTCACTGCCATGGTCCTTTAAGGTAATATCCCTATAGGAATTATGGAAATCTTGTAGTACATTTATTAACATTGGTGATGGTATAATATTCTAGATTGGGAAACACAACACACCCTCTAAGGAGAATGACCAATAACTAATGGTATTTACACCATAAATAGAGTTTATAATTAAACTAAATTAACTATTAACCTACTATTCCCAATGAATCATCTCGTGAAGAGAAGAAATTAGTTTAAAATTAAACAGAACATTTATGGCCTCATTCTCCTAGACTTTCAAATTAAACTGAAAAAGGGAGCCATCGGATTCCACTCTAATAATGATTCTTTCAAGGACCTAGTTGGACTTTTCATACTCAAATCGTTATCAATGAAATTTACATTACTATGGTTGTAGGAAATGTCAAAATAAATAACATAGGGAATACACCCATCTCATAATATATAATTTCAAATATTTTTTAGTGAAGATAAAAATGAAGGTTTTGTGGTATGAATAAAATATAAACCATTCAATAAAAATGTTATCACACTAACTATAAATTGTATTTATATCAACTATAATTTCAAGGTCATGGGTTGCATAATTATTCTTATGTGGTATAAGCTTCATGGAACCACAAGATACTATGTGATCTCCCTGTAGAAGGAAGCAACCCAAACCTAAACCTGAATCAACACTAATGACCACATAGCCTTAACTAGAATCTATATGAGTTAGCACCAGAATAGAAGTTAAAACATAAAACATCACATCCGAATAACATTGAAATTTATTATCCCATATTAACTTCACATTTTTTTAGTGAGAGAGTTATTTAGATAACAAAATTTGAGAAATATTTGGTGAATCATTCTTAATATCCAACCACGACCTTGAAGATACATATCTCAGAAAAATTCTATAGTTTCAACCATACCATAACTACTTTAAAAATTTCCAGGTTCAACTAATAAACCATTTTATGAGATATGGTTTCCCAAGAACATCAAATCTTGAATCCAAAAACAATTTTCAAATGCTTCATATAGTTTCAGTGACTTCCCAAAATTTTATAAAATACTCTCAGATAATGCACATTTTCCTAATCAATATGCCAGTAAAAACGATTTTTTTCCATAAATTCCACTATAAAAAATATAAGTTACTCATGAAATATCAATTTCATCAAATCCATAAAGAGGTAATGAGAATTTTTTTGGAAAATGGTATGTCAATATATTCATAGTGGTCATAAATACACTAAAAAGTGGTTTTATGAATGTTTGATATTCTAATTCTCAACCAAAGATATATAAATTGAAGATTGGTCTTTGAAATCCAATTCACCTATTTTATCTTGTCAAATAGATCACCAATATATATAAATCTCTATGATTTATTTACCATAAATCAATCAGTTTCTAGTATTCAATTAATAGTTGAATTGTTCAATCATTTTCATTACAAAGAGAATGGGTTATTTCTAAGTTGAAAAACTATGGAATATAAAACCTTTCACTAGAAGATAAAATAACTTAGATTTTTATTGTTTCAAAAATACTGATACCATATAGTAAGAAGGAATTGACACTGGTGGAGTACTAGGTATAAAATCAATAATAAACTCCACCAATCTTGTTGGGGGAAATCTTGAAAAATTAGAAGGAAAAATATCATTAAACTTAATGAAAATTATAGGTAGATCTTTTCTCAAAGATTAAAACTCTATGTAAAAAAGTAAACATTGGTATTAACTTGAATAAATCGAGAAAAGTGGTCTAGATTTACTTAGCATTAGCCCATATTCTCCCTAAAATCAAATCGAATCTCATTAGGCATAGTATAGGAGGCACATATAAGATGACAGTCAATAAATTACATTTGATAAATCTATTAATCCATCTAGAAAATCACATCAAGTGTTTTTAGGTCGACAACCAAAAAACTATAGGTAATATTAATCTCGGATAAAGAGAAAACACAATAGAGACATCATGGAACACGCTCCCTCTTTGTTCTGATGGACATTGTAATATAAAATGAATATGAAAAAAGATCCATAGAATGATTAGAAAAACTTCAAAAACTTTTTTGATATAAATGAGTGTGATGAAATTTTTTTAAGAATATATATCAATAAAGATGAATCTTTATTGATGATACATCTTTTAGTCCCTATCCCCAGAACAAATTTTCTAGAGACTCTTACACTGTGTGAGGAAAGATCTTTTCAAAAGAATGGGGATAGAACAACATAGTTCATGAAGTATCTGAATGCACTGTAGTAATTTTCAGTAATGTTAAACTCTTGTCACTGTATGGAGATGAAATGATATTAAATAACTTCTATAGGTTTCAAAAATAAACATAAAAATTACAAATATTTTGTTCCTCATTAGAAACCCACTTCAAAATCCTAACCTATCCATAGAGACGAAATGTTAAAGGGACACTTTCTAGAACATTAGAAGATCTAGAGGATAACATCTTTGTAGAGACACTATGAGGCTCATCACACTTTATCATTATTTTACATAAACTCACCAAACTACTGTAAAGAGAAAAATAAATTCCCATCAACCTTGGCTTGTTATCAAGGTAAAGCTTAAACATCAATGTTATATGTAGAACATCAGTATAAAAATTGATTTTCAAAAAGAAATACATTGATCAAATATTTTCATAGAGACCAGTCTCAAACCATTGATCACTCCTCTCATTGGATAAGACAATAGGTGAACACTGAATAAGTAAAACAAAATGGTTTATATACTATTAAATGGATATTTCACCCTGACGAAGGACGCACAAACCCATGGATTTTCAAAATACTATAAAATCTAAATGTTATTGAATAGTTAAAAATAACATTAATTTCTATCCACTCCAATATCTCATGCTTCTCCAGAATCACCATCATATCACACCACCTTTGGGTTGGTCCTTCATCCTTAATCATAACTCATTTCACCATTATTTATTTCGACATTTCCAAGAACTCAAAAATTATTTGAATAATTTTCAATGAAACAGCAGCATATTGAGAATCATTTCAGCAATCAAATGATAGTGGTTTCTGATGGTTAAACTCTTGAGCATGACAACTACATTATTTCCTTTCCCGTTACACAACCTGATCCTAAACCAAGAAGGGTTCAGGTTCCAGCCAGAAATATTTAATTGAACGCACCACAATGTCAATAAGATTCGGGAAAATGAGATAATTTTCATGTTATGGTTCACCAAATGCTTCCACTAGAATCCTTTTAAAATGTATTATTAGATGAATGATTCTATAAAAAATCAACAATAAACACTAAAAGAATTAACCAGGATACAAAGATCATCAAATAAAACAAGAGTAACGATAAAATCAATTCCATGAAGTAAAATTATAGAATGAGGCATTATCAAAAACATATAAAATGTTGGAGAAAGTTTAGAAAATATATCAAAACATTCTTCTAGACAATTTTTGAAAACACCCTTTCTAATTTAAGGCATTTTATGATGGTATATGGATAGACACTCACTCGTTAGTAATTCATATATTCCATCAACCGCGCCTCTGATATACTAAGAAGTTCCAACTACATACCCACATCAATGAAATATGAACAAAATATTCTGATACCACTTTTTCAGAAACCATATATGATAAAATATAACCTTGATACCTGGTCTGAATTTTTCATATGCCAAATGGTATTTATAATCCCCACTAGTTTGTGAATATAACCTAGATCCATACATGAAACACAAGAAACAATTTTTTTCCAAAAATAATGAAAAAATAAAAAAAATTGTTTGTTCAACACTCAAAAAGAATAATGTAGTACAATCACATGGGTTAAACAATAACCAAATAGTTCTTGATCAAAAGAAGAAACATCATACAAGAAAAAAACTCATCCATATCCCATGTAACTCAATGATAAAATATCCACTGGTTACCTCCATCACTCTAGTCCCCAAAGATCAAGAACATACACCACCTCCTTGTGTCACATCCATTTTCCCAGACCTAACATAAGTTAATCTAGATACACATCAATTCAGAGGTAGAGTGAGAGCTATAATGGGTAGTTTGGTCTTACCATGTGTTCCATAATGAAATCTATAAGAATTAATCCAATTAGGCAATCAGTTATAATAAATATGAACCTAGAAATGAATTTAATTTCTATCAATAAATAATGAGTTTTTAATTAGAAATATGAATGACATATCAAAACATAGATAAATTATCAATTTATATAAAAAATTATATGTAAATGTTTTCATTCATAAAAAATATCCATAAATAAATGAAATATAATCATAAAAAAGTGTATCTTATAACCATGTATAAATCACCATGGTATGTTAGTTTTTGGTAATAATATCCTCATAATACTCATTAATTATCTCAGATCAATGTGTGCACATGTACCATGACTCTAAACAATATGAATCAGACTTAATTAAAGGGAAAATCATTCTACAGTATGTTTATGTCAGTTTTTTCATTATTAATCCAGTGTAAGGGGGTCAGATCAATGATCTCTTTTTCTAATTTCTCAATAACTAACTAAAAACATATTTTCTTTAGTAAATCAATCAATTAATCATGGGGAAATTCATCTTTTAGAAATAGTTCAAAAATAAATTCCCCACATTCACTTTTCAACATGCCTTTATCATTTAAAAACGTAAAATAGAATTTTTTTGGTCACTTACTTTTTTAATAGTCAATATATTAATTTTATTTATCTCAGAAATCAATTTCCAAATCAATCCAACAATTTTTTTTAAATTAAAAAAAATTAAATTCCACTAAAATTGGGTGGGGGGTCTAGAATCTTCATGCCTTTATATAAGTAATACATCAATAATATCAATTTTTTGGAACCACCTACCCTTATTCATTTTATCAAATAAAATCAACACCCCGCAACAAGATCCATCAAAAAGTAAAGAAGGAGTAACAGTTCAAGGAATCCAACATAGATTCATGGAATATAAAAATATAAATTAGATACATCAATAACCATATGTCAATCACTCTCTACGGATAATAGAGGATGATATCATAAGAAACTACATTAGAAGAGATTTACTGACAAAATGGGGCTCTAATGTGATATGAGATTCTTCTATCTGATAATAATGGAGTTTAGTGGAATAAAAATGAATCTTCATATCATTCAATAGACAAAAGTTTGAATAATAGTTGAGAAAGATAAAATTAAATATAACAAAATGAATGGGAAAAATATATCTACAATGAAACAGACCAGGATGCAACCACCCCAAATCAACCAGTCTCCAAAAAACATTCCATTGACCTTGTCCAGATCTTCTTCACCTAGGGTAAAGAAAAAGTAAATCAATAACTATATGAAAATTTTATACATAAATATATATCAGTATAAAAATAAACTTTCCAAGGCTGCACGATGTAGATGAACCACCACAATATAACTACGTAGAAATTTGGACTAGATATATAAAAAGGACTCCATGGATCCATGGTGTAGCCAAAATACTTTGGCATATACTTTTCAAACCATAAAATCCCCTATGTTGTAGCCTAGTTTTTCAAAACATTGCTGGGATTCTCTAAACCACATCCAATAAATTATAGAACAAATGATACTGAAAAATTTATACCCAAGATCCAATATCACTAATAATCATACCTCCCCAGACAATAGGTTATTTTTTTTTAAAAAAATATCCTTATCCCTAAAATTCCAAAACTCCAATGAAAAAATATAATCAAAATAATATTGGATATGTACCTGAAAGTGGGTAATGGTTTCGAACAACTTTGTAAAGTCCTTGGGATTGTAATTATTACAGGGATAAATTTCAATACCCATGTCAACAAGGCACACCATTATTTTTAGGTGCCTAACTTTTTATAAGTCCATAAGTAAGTGTTTATTTTCAAAGTTTTGGTCAAGATGTGTGACCAAATATTATGTTTCTTAGGGTGCATGGGAGTGAAAAATAAACACACTGATAGAACATGTGCTGGCCCATGGAGGAAATAATTAGTTATATAAGTGACCCATATTGGTATTATCTCGTGGTGTACAATGAAGGAAACCAAAATACTACAAGATAACCATTGTTGTAAGATTACCAGGTTCATGTCCATTGGTTGGCCAGGTCATGAAAATGGAATCAGAGCCAATACCCAGCTAGAAGTGAAGAGGCACTTCCGAAGTTTTAATCATGGGTTCAATAAAAAGTTCTTATTAATCTAAAAGGTGAGGGGAAGAATCTGACACCCCTATAATATTTATTCCTAAATGAATAAATTTAACTACCCATGTCAATATGGTTCGCCTTTATTTTTGGGAGCCTACCTAATTAGATTTCATGAACTAATCTCACATTCTAAACAAACAAACTCCCAACCTAGTTCGATGCATGGCCAGATGAGAGTCCCTAATCCCCATGGGATGGAAACTAGTGTCTGATAACAAAGAAAAATAAAAAAATGATTCAACCTAATAAAAATCAGGATAAAAACACCACAAATTAGCGTGTGTTAAATACAATAATAACTATACACCAATAAATATGAAAATATGTACAAATAGAATAAGAAAAGAACATAAAAAACTAAATAAAAAACTAATACAGAACCACACTAACTTGATATCCATGTGACCTCTTGGATACAACCAATCATAAGGTCACCTTGATATAGAGGACGCTGACCCAAGAACCTAAACATGTAAAAAATCATAGGTCCACTGAAGCGGATGGGCCCAAGTAAGGTGTGAGCTTAAAAAAATCAGTTGATAATCACTATAGAGTCCTTTAATTCTTTTTCTTAAAATATTCCACATTCACTAGTTTGAAATACATTGGTAAAAAATTTTCGTAAACCATTTATTTCATGTAAAAATATATTTCTATGAAATCCCTTTCTAAAACAACACAGACAACTTTTATTTTCAAAAGTTATTTCACATTATGCAACCCAATTAAAATCCAAGGACCAAATAAAAATTCATTCAATGTAACAAAAAATGTTATGTGGGGAAAATGAAGGAATCAAAACCAAGAATAAAATTTAGTATGGACAATATCCAACATGAAATAGAAATAAATAGAACATACAAATAGTATATCATCATAGTCTCCTAATCATCTCTCAAGGAAATGCATGGATGTACTCATTTGGACTGACATTCTGTCATATTGTGCAACCAAATAGTTAATAACCAATTGGACACTCCAATATAGCCAATCTAATAACACATACCCCATGGCCTTTCAAAAAATTTATAGGGGTACTAACCAATCTAACTCATGATTGAAAATCAACCATTACTCAAACCACAAGATGATGACCATTAATCCCATTATAACAATACATGGTGAATGGGATAGTCCCCCAAATCATGAATCAACTGATCCTACTTCCACAATGTTGGCCATATCCAAACACCAAAATCACCTATTAGATACCCCTAAATCTAGGTAATTATTTATAGAGGCTCCCATCTCACAAAAAAGCTATGAAATGTTTCAATTCGGGTGAAAAATATTCTGAGTGTCAAAAAATAACTTTCCCAACATTTGGAAACATGAACCGATACTTTACACTACCCAAGTTATCATTAAATTTTAGAAAACAACACAAGGTTCCATTCTAGCCTTCACATCACATCAAATAAGAATTAAATTTTCCACAACAACACAAACTACCAAACAAGACATTAATAATTCCAATCCAAACCCATTCCCAAGGAATTATAGAATATGTAATAACAAAAGCGTCCCTTAAAAAACTTTCACACCACTTAGTTACTAAACATGTATGAATGATTCAAACTAGACATTATACCAATAATTCCACCAAACTATAACAGAAAATTCCAAATGAGACATGATTTTAGAAAATCATTTGTATCCAAATTTTAGGTCACAAAAAACACCAATGTACCATTTAGTAATAAAGGATCCATTTTGGAAGAAATAAGAATGTGGGAAGAAGCTAATGTAAAACCGTGGTTAGAGGAAGATCAAATTTGAACAAGGTACCAAATTTGCTTCAAGAAACAACACATTTCTAATAGAATACAACACATAATTTAATATCCAAAACCACATGAATAACTATTTGGAAACCAACCAAAAAAGTTCACATCTAATGATTCCCTTCTCCTTTAGAAAACAAACTTTCATCACACAAGTACCTCAACTCCTATTTAAAAAAAAATTATGCACCTTCCACACAGTCCGTTGAACACATTTGTAATGAATGATAATGAATCATACCTGATCAACTATAAATTTATTTTAGAAATCTATATTCCAACAAATTCCCACTCTAAATATCTTTGATAATGACTTATAAATAAAATATTATTTTTTTCTATATCAATACAACAATCTACCCACAAGAGAAATTGGGAAAACAAGAGTGAAGGAAGTGGAGAAGATGAAATCAACAAAAACAAAAAGAATCTTACCTAGGGACCTTCAAAGAGTTTCAATGGAGGAATATGAGTAAGGGAGGAGGGTCTCCTAGAGAACACTGGTTCCCTTTGATTGAAAATGTTAGTAGAAACCAAAAATATGGATAAATTAGTACAGGGTGGAATGATATTTTTAACAATTTTAATGATATCAGAAACTCACACTGTTGGGGATCACAATTTTCCAAATCATGCACCAACCATGCACCCACAATGTTCAAAAATATCTACTGGCATGATTAACCTGCATGTATTAAAAAAAATATGTAACAACCATGTGTTATTCACTACCCAAAAATTAATATTTGAGGCCCAATTTCCTTGGTGATGGTTTGGGGTTTCCCCTAAGCATGATCCGACAATGTTCCTCTGACAGTCATGCCTAAAAACTCATTTTTTACAAAAACTATTACTCGAAAACATTAAAAACTAAAAAATTAAAGTAGGTATCTCATTCTAAAAATCAATAAATATATCCAAAAACAAGAAAAGAAAAATATTAAAGAATATCCATGTTCCGGGTGTGAAACTAGAATTCCATAGTTAAACATTTTTGGCATGGTGTGGCTGTTGATATGGGTGACCTCTTAAGAAATATCTCAAGGTGTGTTTGAGTGATAAAATATCACATTGAATAAACAAATTTTAGGCCATGGGGATTGTCATTAGTTAGAAAGTGACCCACTAGGTAATAGACTGTGGTGTGTTGTGAAGGAAACTGAGGTATTACAGGATACCCATGGGGTCATATGGCCTACTTCATGGCCCAAGGTTGTTTTGTTCCTGATAGGTTCTTAGATCATGCTCTTATCATGTTATGAATTTCATTATGACAATTATTAAATTTCAAATTTCACATTTTGTTAACTCTATTTCTCTTATGTCCAACCATTTTATAGAAAATATTATAATTTTTCATGGGAATATTTTCCTTGAAACATTTATAAAAGTGGAACCATAAACATAGAATAAGTAACTTGTACTTGATGTAAAGAACATTAATTTTGAATCTAAATATTTCAATATATGATAAACATAGTTATTTTAAAATTATGTTATCTAACCACATTATTATCCACAAAAATCTCAAATCCTTTATAATGGTTTTAAGGGGGTTTTTAATTAACTAAATCATATCACCCAATATTGTATATCTTGCTCTGTAGTCAAAGGCCCATTAATTGTGCAATTGGTAATAAATGAGTTAATACCTTACATTGACTATTCTTTATTATTACCCATATATTCATTTGTACCATAGAATTATGCCCCATAATTCTATATATGTATTTTTGCAAATGTTATCCCATCATATTGTATGATTATTCTTAACATACCTTTGTAACAAATACAAGCTTGGTGTTGATTTATTTAGTGTATTTGGATGATTTAACACATAAATAAATCATATTAAACATAAAAACATCATTTTATTTAAAACCAATACTTTTTATCCTAAATACCATAGATCTTATAAAATTTCATAAAATATCCTGGTGAAAATATACATGGAAAAGGGTGATTTATAATTTCAAATAGAATAATAAAAGTGGAAAAGAATTATAACCTGAGAGTGAAAAGTTATAACTTGATATCATAGAGGGAATGGATATAAGCATGGAAAAATAGAACAAATAAATGAAATCATAAGATCAGGGATTCATGGAATATGTATAAATATCCAAATAAATTGACATCATAACCAAAAGTAATGGGTTACCCCCAAAACTATATTGATAAAGTGCAGAAAGTACCATAATGGATTATGTTCACATCCAGTTTCCATAATAATAGTGGGTAGAGTCCCATGGTGTATTTTTTCCCGCTAATTAAACCCATACATAAAATCTAATAAGATATTAAACATTACCCAAAGGAATGGATTTAAAAAAAATTCTGGTCCCTCTCATCACATAACAATGAGTGAAAAGGCTAACAACCCCTGCAGTATACATAATAGACAGAGTCCCATAGTGGATTAGGTTCTGTAACTAATGACATATATGATATTTCATGAGATATAAATCTTTACCGAATGTATTGTTAGGATATATAATATTAGTACCAACTATTACAAAATGGAAATAATATTTAGTTGTGCATAATTGGGAAATGATACAATTCATTAATCCTAAAAATAGTCAAACCCTCGAGAAGGATATTGGTTTCATAATTATAGTTCCAAGAATAACTGAATGCTGAGTTTTAAGGATTATAAATAGAAGAAAAAAATTATATTGTTTGGGAATTTAATAATTGAAAAATTGACTTAGGTCTTGAATAAATAGTTCCATTCTAGAAATCTCATGAGAAAGATTTTGAGAGGAATTAATAGTAATGAACCACATTGGTGGAGCAACAGTTAAAAAACTAAAGGACATTTTATAAAACAAATAACATATTATTTACCATAAAAAGGAAAATTCAAGATAATTATTTATAAAATAATAATTTATTTTAAAATATATGCATGGTTTATGAATATTTTACGCATTTGATGCTTTACTTGAGACATGAAATATGGATGTTCCCAAAAATGATTTTCACTTAATATGAGAATATTAAAAGGAAATAAATTAATATATAACTATAGAATTAAGAAGGATATTTATATAGGTATATTATCATTTTAAATATATAAAAACATAGGAAGTGTATTAGATTAAAATTTCATAACAATATAAAAAAATAAATAGAAGAAGTAAGTCAAAGTTTATGAGGGTGATATTAAAGATCCCCTACCTTGAGTTTTAAAATGATTTGTAATTGAATTTAACATCTTGAAGAACTAAATTTAGATTATTTAATTCTAAATTAATAACCATATTCAATAATATTAATTTTCAGTTTCTGTTAAATATCATATTTTTGTTTACTCATAATATATAATTCTTACCTATGATGGTTACTTGTGGTTGTTCAGTCAATTTATCAGTATCTCCTTTTGTATGTTAGCCATGGTCAATGGAATTAAAAAATGATATCATAATATCTAGAATATTTATAGTTTTATAAAAGCAATACTTTTATATTTAATATATTTATATTTCCTTATGTGATCTTTTGTGATGGAAAATGAAGCTCATTCCTCGTGGAAGCGGTTGTACACACATGAGAAAATTAATATTTAAATTTCACAATGAATGAGATGGAATGGTGGTAAATGATGGTTTTGAAATTTTAGAATCATATTTACATTATAATTATGTTATTTATTTGTCTATTACATCATTTTAACTATCCATAAATGGAGGTGATGAAAAACAAAGGACATCCATTTATGGAGGTGGTAGTCTTTACAACACACATGCAACACTTTTATTTCTATTTGTTGATAGAGTGGAAAACTAATGACTAAAAAATTAATATAATGACATTTATTTTTATTAATGATTCTTATTTAATTATATTGGTTTTAAAATGTGATATTTGGAAGAGGAATATTCAGTAAAGATGTTGTGGAGAGGGTAATACTCACGTTGGATACATTATCATCTCTAAGAGATATCCTTAGGAGTGAATGACTTAATATAACATATATAGATAAAGTACTTAAGGGGGAGAAATTTAATTATATTATAGGTATTTTGGGTAAATTATTATTGTAAATTTGAATTGGATCTATACCCATGGATTGGTTGAAGTTGTCCCCTATTAAAAGTTAGCATAAGGGAATTATTTGGAATACCCTTTATAGTTCCATGATTTCTTTACACTACATCATGGTCAATGGCTCCAAATTTTTTCTATAGTGAATTTTAGTGTGGTATTGGTTCAATCCTTACTCAACCAATATGTTTTACAGAATTATAAATAATGTTTCATGTCTCTTACCATTTGTTTTTATATTATTACATTTTGAATTTTAACTTCATAAGTAGTTTTTAGTTAAGTAGTTTATAATTTATTAAAAAATATTAGGAATATATTATACCCAATTTTTATATAATGAACATTAATTTAACATAAATTTATTACAATTAAATATCTAAATAATTTAAAATAACAATCGAAAATAAAATTTAAAATAAAAAAATCATTTGTAGAAATAAAATTGTTAACCATTTGGTTTTCTTAATATTTCATATTATTGGTTATCAATTCAATGAGTATTCATATAAATAAATATAGATTTTAAAATGTCATAATATTCATAATTAAAATTATTTAGGTTTAATTTATTAGATAAAAATTACCAAATATGAATAAATCAATTAATTAAAAAAACATTTCACTGTTATCATAATAATTAACGTTAATTTTAAAAATACTCACTTTATTCCTAAAAGTGAAAAGAAAGTTGTTAAATAATAAATAATGTTTTAAATGAAATATGTAATGAATATTTTTATATTCAATTAATAAAATATATAAATTATATTTTTTAATATAATCCCATAAAAGTGGTTTCCTGTATGAAATATTACTTGAGCAAAAAAAAATTAAACCAGTGTTTAATAAATTCAACAAAGTATTTGTAACAACATTAAATTTATTATTAATGGAATATTTTTTATATTCAAAGGGTTTCATAAAATTTTATGTCAATTTTTATCAAATAGAGAGTTTTCAGAAAAAATCTAATTTTTTAATATCCTCGTAAAAATTAATTAGTTTAGGGAAAACCTAACAAGTCATCTTAAGTTAAATTTTATATGTTGAATTAAAAAAATGAATTCTTAATAACATGTTATTTTTTATCCTTTAAAATGGATAATAGGTTCTATAACATATTTCACATGTAAGACCCAACTTAAACACACCACAAAATATTAAAAAAACATTATTTATAATGTTACAATATACACTAATATGGTACAAAATTAATATTTTTGACATTTAGAATTAAAATAATTAATACAATTTAGTATTACTATAATTCCCCAACCCCAGTTACCCAGAGTCGGTGCATTATTACATTACATTGGCATGATCATAAGGGATAAAATCCTAAAAGACCGATCAGTTTTGTAGCCTTTGATGTACTAGATACATTCATATGTTTTACATTACATATTAAAATGAAAAACAACAAAAAATTGTCTCCATTGACCAAATTAATATCCTATAAAGTATCCCTATAGGGAAGTCATAATATAGTTATCGTATCCTAGAAAAATATATCATAGAAAGTGGTGAGCTCAGATGCTTAGTTAAGATAACAATATAGGGGAATCATTTATAAATAAGAATAAAAATTTAAGGCAATGTATAAGACTAAAACATAAAATTTTTAAACATAAAATTCTGCATAAAATAGCTAATATAAATCAAATAATACCATTAACTTATTCACATGGATATTTTAATTGTTTAATAATCACATGGAATATCAATAACCAATTTCATAATGATATAATGCATAATTCCATATTTCATAACCATATAGTCAAGGCCTTGTGCCAATAAAACAAATAAGATTTTGTTAAGGTCTTTTTCCAAGAAACGAGATTGTGTCATGAGACCTATCGATGCATTGAGGAGTTATAGTGGGCTCCACCCGTCACTTACTATGTCCAATTCATTCCTCTAATGAAAAGTTTTTCACATAACATAAACTTTCGTATTAAAACTAGCATACGAATTTTCAACACCTTATCAATAAACCATGAATGGTCCAAAAATAACACATCCACAGTCAAACATATCATAAAACTTTAAATAAAATATTGATGATTTTTATTATAATAAATCAACTTCAAACAAGTTTAAAATATATCAAAGGATGTTGAAATAGATGAAATGATAACTATTTGAAAGAACTGCCTCTTTCTATTTTGAAATGATTTTGAAGTCACATAATTATTAAAGAAAACATTCATTTTGAAAATATTCATATAATATTGTATGGGAAGCTTTGATGATGTTATAAGTGTAGAAAATAGCCACACATTCCTTATAAGTTAAAAAAATATTCTAGCCTTAATTTTGTCAAAAAGGTCATAAAGTTCCTTGTTTGGAAAATGACAGAAAGATTTCTTTCAAATCAAATATGGTCAAATAATGGTATAAATTACATTAACCCGTAGTCTATTAAATAGTAAAAATGTAATGAATTACATTTTTAAGAAAATGCATATGTTGATGATAAAGAGGTCCAAATTGATACTTATGTGTTAACAACCCCATATATGTAAAAAGATTACAGAATTACCCCTTAC
Organism: Viscum album; assembly: GCA_963277665.1. Lineage (NCBI taxonomy): Eukaryota > Viridiplantae > Streptophyta > Magnoliopsida > Santalales > Viscaceae > Viscum > Viscum album. Next base: position 83,818 of record CAUJRU010000071.1, read on the forward strand.
CTTGTAATTATTCATGGTAGATGGTTTTTAACCTACTATATAATAGTTAAAACATGGTTATTAAATTACAAAGGAACTATATACATAAATATGATATCATATATTATCCTCTAATTTTGATTTGTTAATAATAATTCAATATTATCATCATTTCAGGTGTCAACTGATTCATTTTCCTTTATATGATTTGTTAAGTAAGCCTTGTTTTTTATGGATATAATTTACTGGATTCATATATAGAATTATATTATGTTCATAATCATTTTTTAATCATAAAATGAAAATTATTCTTGAATTTTTAATATGGGGAATGAATCTCATCGTGTTCATGGAGACGACAATCCGTAGGCACGCACGAGTGACAATATCATTATATTGATGGTTAAATCATATGTAATTGGATGGTATATCATATATACAGAATCATTAACATTTTATATTTATTATTTACCTTATTTATACTCATTATTATAACCGTCCAAATAATGAAGTGTTTGAATAACAAACTATACCACGATGTGGAGGCGGTAAGTCGTACGTGCGTACGTATGATGACTTTGTCATTTATTGCATAGATAGAATTAAAAATATGGTTTTAAAATATTTACAATAACATCACAGTATGAAGGAGGTAATGGGGTAATTATTTTGTTATGGAAACAATAAAGAAAGGGGAATTGGGAGAAGAAAATAACTTGAAAGTGGGTGGTGAAATTATTACCTTTTCTTCGTGTGTTCTCTTTTGAGTTGATCAAAAGGGATACTTATGTTGGATTTATGATGAAATTAAGGACTCTAGGTTGATGTGAGTGAATATGGGAGGATATTTGGGTAGGTTTTGGATTATAAAAATGGCTTTGGAGGTGTAAAATTAAGAGGAGGGGAAGTACCCTTTTATAAGAGAGGTGAGGGTCACTTTAGGAAAAACTTGAAATGTTATTTTATAATAAAATTATTTTCGGTTTCTAATGGCTCAAAATGAAGTATTTAAATACTATGGTGGGTTTGGGTCTAAAAACTCTCAACCTATAGGTTTTATACTAGTTCATATTTCCATATTAACCTTATCTTTGAGATTTAACTCTTAGTTAAATAGTTTGACACTTACCATGCCTCTTTGTATTTTTATATTATATGGTTATTAAAATCATTATAACAATCCAAGAGAACCCCAAGTGGTTAATTATTAATATATATATGACTTTATATATTTAGTTTGACCAAAGCTTATATTTTTAGGAATAATACATCAATTAATAATATAATATTTGTTTTAAAAACTCAATTATGTCAATTTAGACACTATTTAGTATTTAATTTTTATGAAATCCATAAAAATATTATAAATTTGAATAAAAATTATTTAATCAACCCTAACATGTCATATTAAGGTAGAAAAATATTTTAATTCCTCATATGTCTCAATATACATTTATTTGGATATTTATAATTTCAATTATTTTAATATTTCATTAATAATGAAAATACTACATCATCATTGCATCGTAAAAAATTTAAATTATATAATATCTAAATTTTTAAAATAAAATACCATTATTTTGGAAATTTTTAAATGTTTCTAATGATTATTTATAGTTCAATTTATATTGTGTGTAACCCTATATAAAAAATGGTTTAGTTATTAAAAATTGAAGTTAACACTTTAAACACTTCTTTAAATAAAAATAATAATAAATGTCAAAATCTAATACAAGTGGAAAAAAATGATCATATTTTATTTCTAAGGTTGTTTTGGGTGGAACTACACTTATCCAATAGAATTAGGACATGTTTTAGGGTAATTATAATATCATTTTTACCCTTAATTACCTGGTTTACTTTTAATCTTCGTAAATAAAAGTTAGTAGTTACTATTCAAAAAATTATTTTCATCTTATTGAACCACATTTTAAATACAGATGTTAACCGCGTCTCTTGGATTTTTGAAATTCAACCCGAAGAAGTGGTAAAATTAAATTTTATGCAAATTTTAAAATGCTCTTAAAAGGTGGGTAAAAAACTGAAAAAAGTTCAATAACATTTTAAATACCATAACTTATTATAAAATGACTCAAATGAATTAATTTGAACATATATAGGTAATATGTATCTATTTTGAACTAAATAAACTAAAATAAAATAAATAATTTTGTAAATAAATATACCTGTTTGAAACAATTACGTAGTGTTTTTCAGTATTCATCAAAAATTAACGGTTTTCAGAAAAATAAACAAAATTAACCCTAAGATAATTTTACTTTTATTAATCCAAAAATGAAGACCATTTTGAAAAATAAACTTTAAAAAATTTAAAAAAGGGGGTATTAAAATTCATAATGGCTAGTTTGATTGGTCGTGGTGTGTTAAAAAGTCAAGTTGCGTACAACGCAAGCTAAAAAATTATACAAAGGGAAACGTGTTGTGGTCTCTTGGGGGGTTATATTATCCACTCCTTAAAATAATTTCTTCCTTGAAATTTCTATAATATTACTATATAAAAAGATTCCAGTGGTTATTAATCATAAGATCCTTGAGTTCCCATATTGCCTCTTCCATCTTATGGTTTCTCCATAGAACAGTTACCTGGTGATTCGTCCGGTTTCTCATCCCATGTTATTGGGTATCAAGAATCCTAATAGTCTCTTCACAATAAGATAGATTAGGTTATAGTTCAATGTTTACTTAGTTGTGTTCATGTGTTGGGTTAGGCCTATATTTTCTAAACAATGATACGTGGAACACATAATGAATTTTGGAGACACATGGAGGCTTTGAAAAACAATAAGCTATAACTCCAATTCCTTCTAGAACTTAGAATGGTCCAATAAACCTAGGACTCAATTTAACCATCTTACCGAATAGTACAACATGCTACCATAGAGATACGATCAATAAAATATGATCTCCTAATTTAAATTAAAAAACCTTCCTCTGATTATCATAATAGATATTTTTCCTACTTTGGGATGATTTGATGTAGGTTTTGGATATTCTTCACTTGTTTAATTTTATTTCTCAACATGTTCTGGGCCTATAAGTTTTCTTTCACCAACATCATCCCCAAAAGTTGGTTTGAGACATCTCTTTCCATATAACTCTTCATATGGCTCCATCTGAATACTTGAACAGAAGCTATTATTATATGAAAATTTTACCGGAGGTAAATAATTATCCCCCATACCTAGAAAGTCAAGTAAGAAAGTTATCAACATGTCATCTATGGTTTGAATAGTTAGTTCTGATTATCCATCAGTTTGAGGGTGGTAGGCAGTGCTCAAATGATGTTCAGTATCTATGGAATTCTGATGACCTCTCCAGAATCTTGGTGTAAAACGGAGATCCGAATCAGAAACAATCGATTGGGGAACACCATGGAGTCTTAAAATTCCATTAATATATATAGTCATTCCAGATGTTCAATTGGTAAATCTTATCTTATACTAAGAAAATGTGCGGAATTATAAGATGATCAACAATGACACATATTGCATCATTCTTTATAAGAGTCTTTGGTAGACCCATGAGAAATCCTATCATAATATTATCCCATTTCCACTCAGGTATGGGAAGAGGTTCCATGACTCTTCCAGGTCATTGCCTTCTAGCTTTCACTTGTTGAAAAACCATAAATCTTGACACAAAATCATTAATCTACCTCTTCATATTGTACCACCAAAAACATTCATTCAAATCACTATACATATTGGTTCTCTTAGGGTGTATAGAGATATTGGAGCTATGAGAATCATCCAAAAAATCCTCATTTAGATTATCAATGTTAGGAACAGAAAGAATCCTCCTAAATTTAAAAATTCTATCTTCATATATGAAGTCACTCAATCTCCCATCATTCCCGGCTTTAATCTTCTTTTGAAACTCCTCATCTTCTGTCTGAAAAATCTTTATCCTTTATAGAGATGTTGTTTTGGAAACCATTTGAAAAATTATTTATGTTTCACCTACCATGGTTATTCATATATCCATCTTTACTAGATCTAGGAACATAGGACCCGTTTCAACTATCATCTCGTTTCGAACTCCATGATACTTTTTGTTCAATGCATCTTCCACCTTATTTGCCTTCCCCGGGTGGTAGTGAATAGTGCAATAATAATCCTTGAGTAGTTCAGGCCATCTTATTTGCCTCATGTTGATTTCATTCTTTGTGAAAATATACTTCAAAATCTTGTGATCAGTATAAATATCACATTTTTCACAATAGAGATAGTGTCTCCATATTTTTAGAGCAATGATTACAGCTTCTAACTCAAGATCATCAGTATAATACTATTTCTCATGAATTTATAGTTTTCAGGATTCATAATCAATAACTCTATCATTCAGCATAAGGACACAACCATGTCATTTCCATGATGCATCACTATAAATAACAAACCCACCATTCCTTGATGGTAGAGTCAAGATATGAGGATTGACTAATCTTATATTCATTTTATCAAATCATTATTCACATGATTTTTTCCAAAAAAATTAAACCCCTTTACATGTGATCTTGGTTAATGGGTTAGCCAACCAGGCAATATTATGGACAAATCATTGATAATAACCACCTAACCATTAAAACTACATACAGTAGTTATACTTGTCGGTGCTAGCCATTCTTGGATTACATTGGTCTTTGAAGAATCAACATAGATTCCATACTTAGAGAAAATAGGGCCAAGAGAAGAATTATTTTGGATCCAGAATTCACACTTTCTAAACTTCTCGTAGAATTCATTTCTTTTGAGGGTTTTCGGAATTATGCACAAGTGATTTTCATGATATTAATAAATTTTTTAGTATACCATGTTATCATAATAAATACAACTACAATGTCATCAACATTTTTCTTGAAAACTCTATTCACTAGATCCATGAATAATTAGGGTTCATTAGTCAATACCAATGGAATTACTGTAAACTCATATTGCCTATACCTGGTTCGAAATGTTGTTTTTGGAATTTCATCATTCCTCACACACAACTGATGATATCTAGATCAATGTTAAACCTTCTAAAAATCTTGAGCTCCATGAATTTGGTTGAATAAATCATCAATTCTAGGTTGGGTATTCTTGTTCATTATTGTTATAGAATTGATCTCCCTGTATTCAATGAAAACCTAATATATCTGTCTTTATTTTAAACAAAAAAGGACATGTCTCCCCATGTAGAAACACTAGGGAGAATAAATCCCTTGTTACTAAATTCCAAAAGTTGTTTCTTTAGTTCCAATAATACCACAACAGCTATTCTATAAGGTGTCTTCGATAGGGGCCATGAACCAAGAATTAAATCAATGAAAAACTCAATTTCTCATTCTGGAAGATGTCCATGTAAATACTCTGGAAACCAATCAACATAATCTTGAACAATATGTATGTAGTATATTCAAACATTCTCTTCCTCACCCATAGTTATTTCATTCTCTTCCTCCCCAATAATTGAATTTGGTAGAGCTGTTGGGATATGGATATAGATAAGAACCAGGTGGTTACATTTCAACTCTAAAGATAAGGTACTCTTTATCATCATTGAAAATTGTTACCTCTGTCTTCTTATAATAAATTTTTTCATCATGGTCCAAAATCCAATACATTATGAGGATCATATAAAATTCTTTCATGGTTATGGTCATGATATTAGTAGATAAAGAACATTTATATGCCCTAATGGGAACTGATTCACAAAACTTTGTTGTGATGATACTTCCCTTAGGATTTTTGACTGAAAACTCCATTGTTAATTCAAATTGAAAATATCTGATTCTCTTAGAAAACTAGGAAGATATGTAAAAATTTGATGATTCATAATCCAATAAAGCATTGGATAAACTTGAGGAAACCATTAAATTACCTGCCACAATGTCTTTTGGAGCTTCAACATCAGCAGTAGTGATCGCATAAGATTGGCAATTTTCCTTTGGCCTTTTCTGAGGTAACTTTCCATGGTTCTTAGGAAATTTATTTTGATAATGACCCTATTCTCTATAATTTTAGTATTGAACATTAAAAACTTCTCTCCTTCCCTTGAAATCATGATCTTGGTGGCCTTTCTCACCACACTTGTAACATACTCCCATTACCTTCAAGAAAGTACCAAGGTGTTTCTTCCCAAATTTAGTGTAGGATGGATATTCAACTTTTCCCTTCTTCCCCTTTTTTCCATTTCTAGAGTGTTCAGTGGATCTCTTTTTCTCTTTCTTTTCTTTAATGTCGTATGACATAGAGAAATTGTTTTCTGCGTTGATAGGGCATGAGACAATACGTTTGTAAGATGATAAGTATTATTAGACTAATACTTGATGGAGAAATGGTTTTAACCCATCATAGAATAGATCAATATTACTCTAATGGTTATGTATATAATCTTTTGTATTCCTTTCTAACCTTGTAACGTTAGACTCATACATTGTGATATTATCATCCTCCTTTTTCCTTAGATTCAGAAATTTCCTTTCCATATTTTCTAGATGGTCATGAGAAAAATATTTTTATAAGAAAATCTATTTAAAATCCCTCTATTTCATACTTGATAATTGTTTATCTTGCTTTGTGTTCTGAATTAATGACCACCGTTGATCTGCATCTCCCGTGATGTGATAAACTACAATGAAAAGTTTTTCCCTTTCGCTACTTCCCAAATCATGAAATATTTTCTGTATGGAATTTATCCATTGCTTAGATTCAAATGGATTTGTAGACCAATTTAATGTTGGTGTTTGTTTCATCATGAATCTTGCTAACATTGATCCTCCGTGTTGTGGATCACGGTGCTCTATTTGGGTATGGTTATATTCATAACCTAAGTGAGTTGTCTCAGTATAGTGATAAGGTGATCAACACCAGTTGCATCACTAGCTCTACTATAATTTTCTTTAGTAGGAGGGAAATCCCTAAATGGATTACATGGGTTGATATAGTATCCATCCCATCCACTTGGCGCCATTTCTAAACAATTACATACTATAGATTGGTTTATGAATCACAATACATAATTACATACTTGTAAAACACATAACATAAATTAAGTAATTTATGGATATAACCCATAATCGTAAAAATGTTTTTTTTGGGATGTATATATTCATAAACCCATTATAATGGTTTGTAAATAAAATGTGATTTATCATAAGCATATCTCCCGAGAGTGTCATAACCAATAGTGCAGCAAAGACCGTTTTTTGTACCAAGATACCCTGGGTCAAGCTCGAAACTCCTTGTCATTGTTTTCACTCCTAGGTACATCTATTCCAGAGCCTCCTCAACCTTCTCATATCTAGACAAGGATATATTTCATGGAATATACAAAAAATCTCTACATTACCAAAATTCTAGGAAGTTCATCCATACTAATCTTCAAATAATATCTTAGTGAAATGTGTTATAATCAGAGTTTATTTAAATCTAGTTTCCAAGATTTTTACTAAACTTTCTATGATACAAAATGTAACTCCTCGACCACAGTTACATAGATTCGGTGCATTATTACATAACATTGGAATGATTAGAAGGGATCAAATCCTAAAATACCGATCAGTTTAGTAGCCTTGGATGTACTAGATACATTCATATGTTTTACATTACATTTTAAAATGAAAAATAACAACAACATTATCTCCATTTACCAAATTCATATCCCATAGACTATTTCTATAGGTCAGTCATAATATATGTCTTTGCATCCTAGAATAATTAAACATATAAATGGTTGAGGTCATATGCTCAGTAAGGATAACAATATATCAGAAATATTCATAAATAAGCATATACATTTAAAGGATTGTATGAGGCTAACACATATGACTTTTAAACATAAAAATCAAAATAATATTTCCAATATAAATCAAATAATGACATATACTAATTCACATAGAAATTCTTCAAGTCAAATTATCACATGTAATATCAATAGCCAATTTCAAAATGATGGAATGCATAATGGTAGACTTCATAACAACATAGTCAAGGCCCTCTACCAAGACTACAAATATTATTTTTTCAAGGCCTTTTTCCAAGACAGAAATTTGTCTCATGAGACATATCGCTGAATTGATGAGCTATAGTGGGTCCTCCTGTCACATACTAAGTCCAATTTATTCATCATAAGAAAAGTTTTAAACGTACCATAAAAATTTATAATAAAACATGCATCCGAAATGTCTATAAATTATTCATAAACCATGAATGGTACAAGATTAAAACATACATAGTCAAACATATCTCAAAACATTCAATACAATATGGGAGATTTTATCATAATAAATCAACTTCAAACTTGTTTAAAATCCATCAAAAGAAGTGGACATAGTTCAAATGAAAACTATTTGAAGGAAATAACTCTTCCAATTTTCAAACCATTTAAAAGTCATATAATTATAAAAGAAGACATTTATTTTGAAAATATTATTATAATCTTGTATGGGAAGCTTCGATAATGTTATAACAGTGGAAAATAGCCACTCCCACCGTATAAGTTAAAAAAACATTCATACCTTAATTTTTTCAAAAACGTAATAAAGTAACTCGTTTGGAAAACAATGGAATGATTCCTTTAAAAACATATGTGGTCAAATAAAGTTATAAATGACATTAACCCATAGTATAGTAAATATAAAAAATGTTTTGATTTATATTTTTAAGAAAACATGGATGTGGACGATAATGAGGTCCCAGTATGTACTTACGTATTAATATCCTTAGATAAGTAAAGAGATTATAGAATTAACACTTACCTTCTAATTTTCTTTGATTGATGGGTTATTAACCTCTTGTATAATAGTTAAAACATGGTTATTAAATTAAATAATATCTATATATATAAATTTGATATCATATATGATGCTATAATATTTCTTTGTTAATAACATTTCTGTAGTATCATCATTTCTGGTGAACTGATACATTTTACTTTATATTCTTGGTTACGTAAGTAATGATTTTTTATGGATAAGATGTATTTTATTCATGTAAAGAATGATATTATGTTCATAAGAATTATTTTTAATAATGAAAATCAAATTATTCCTGAATGATTATGATGGGCAATGAATCTCATCGCGTTCAAGGAGACGGTAATCTGTAGAAACGCACGATCAGCAATATCATTATATTGATGGTGAAATCATATGTAATTGGATGGTATATCATATAAAAAGAATCATTAATATGTTATATTTATTATTTATCTCAGTTATACACATTATTATACCTATCCAAATAATGAAGTGTTTGAATAAAAAACTATACCATGACGTGGAGATGGTATGTCATATGTACGCATGTATGGTGACTTTTTCATTTATAGGATGGATAGAATAATTAATATTGTTGTACCATATTTATAATAACATAAAATTATGTAAGAGGTACTGGAGTTATTATTTTGGTATGGAAAAAACCAAGAATGAAGAAGAGGAAGAAGAAAAGAACTTGAAAGATGGTGGTGAAATTATTACCTCTTCTTTGGGTGTTTCCTTTTGAGTTGATCAAAAGTGCTACATAGGTTGTCCTTTTGATCATATTAATGAATCTAGGATTATGTGAGAAAAGTTGGGAGGATATTTGCGCAGGGGTTTGCTGAGCCAAATGGCATTGGAGGAGTGGAACTAAGAGAAGGGGAAGTACCATTTTATAAGAGAGGTGAGGGTCACTTTTGAAAAAAATGGAATATTATTTTATAATAAAATAATTTTCAGGTTATAATATCTAAAAATGATTTATTTCAAGGATAAGGTATATTTCGGTCGAAATACACTCAACCAATTGGTTTTAGACAAGTTTAGGTCACCATATTAAACTTATCTTTTAGATTTAACTCTTAAATAAATAGTTTTACATTTACCATGACTCTTTGTATTTTTATAAAATATGGATAATAAACTTATTACAACAAGCTAAGAGAACTTAAAGTGGTTCATTATTAATATATATAACCTTATATAAGTCCTTTGTATTAAAATTATATTTTGAGGAATATTATATCAATTAATATTATATTACGTGTTTTAAAAACACAATTATGTCAATTTTGAAACTATTTTGTATTTGATTTGTTTTGAATTCCATAAAAACATAATAACTTAGAATAAAATTTATTTAATAAACCATAACATGTCATATTAACCTATAAAATTATTTTATTTCATCATAAGTATAAATTTACATTTATATGGATTTTTATAATTATAATTATTTTAATATTTCATTAATAATGTAATTACTGCCTCATGATTGTGTTATAAATAAATTAACTTATTTAATGTATAAAATTATAAATAAAAAACCATTATGTAGTAAATATTTATATCTTTCTAAGGAATATTTATTGTTGAATTTATATTGTGTGTAACACTATATTAAAAATGGTTAGTTATTAAACATTGAATTTAACACTTTTAACACTTCATTAAATTAAATAATAATAAATGGCCTAATCTAATCCAAGTTGACCCAAAGGATATTATTTTATCTCTATATTTTTTTAGGTCGAATTAAACTTATCCAATAGAATTAGTAATTGTTTTAGCGTAATTATAATATCATTTTACCCTTAATTACCCTATTTACTTTTAAACGTGGTAAAAGTCAAAAATTAATATTCACCGAAAATTATTTTCATCTTATTAAACCACATTTTACTTACTAATTTTAACCATGTATCTCATATTTTTGAAATTAAACTATCAGAAGTAGTATTATTATGTTTTATGCAAATTTTCAAATGCTACTAGAAGGTGGGTAAAAGATGGTAAAAAATTTAATAAAATTTTATATATCTAAACTTACTATAAAATGATTCCAATGAATTATATTGAACATGTATTGGTATTATGTATCTATTTTGACCTAAATTAAAATAAAATAAAATAATTAATTATTTAAATAAAAAAAAATTATTTTAAATAATAATGTAGTATTTTTCACTATTATCAAAAAATGAAAGTCTTCAGAAAAATTCCAAAAATTCACCTTTTGCTAATTTTGATATTTCGAATAAAAAGATAAAGTCAATTTTGAAAAATAAAATTTAAAAAAATTTAAAAAGTGGGTATTACTAATCATAATGGATAGTTTGATTGGACGTGGTGTGTTAAAACTCCATGCTGCGTACAACGCAAGCTACTAAAGTATTCAAAGGGAAATGTACCGTGGAAGCTTGGGGTTTTATAATTACAAATATTATTTTTAATAAAACATGTTTTCATTTTAATATATAATTTTTATGTTAAATGTCTATTTTATAAATTTTATAATATAAACATGATAAATAATTTTTTTTAAAACCCTCACAACAAAATTACATTAGGAAGAGTTCTTGATATTTTTCTAAAATAAGTAAATTTTAGGATAATATTAAATATTTTTTTCCAAAATGGTTAGTTTTTTCCTGATATCATTACATATGAAGGGCCTAAACATTTATAAAACCTTTTCATTGATGGAAATATTTTTTATGGTTTTAATTATGAATTCTAAAATATTATTTTCAACTTGTATGTTTTATTTTAAATAATTTTGTTCATAAAAATCATTTTATTAGAATTAAATAGATCTTTTATATTTTCCTTTTAATTAATCCTCTTCATGTTGAAATTCAATTTTGTCTTGATTTCAAATACACATATATTTTATTTATTTTATAAAAAAGTACTATGAAAATCAGTAACCTTCGATAAATTTTATGATGCATGTGTTTAATTTTTATAATAAACTTTTAATAAAAAAAAGATTATGTGTTATGTGTGTTTAATTTACAATTATATTTTTTTTATATTTCTAAAAATAATAATTTTAAGCAGATCCCAAATTCAGAATTATCACAGATAAATTTGGTATTAAAGGTATTATTACATTTTTAAGAAAAAATAATTGACATGATTAATATTTAATGAATATTAATAGGTGTTTAAATGGATAATATAAAGTGGCTTTAATTGTAATATATTTTTAGGACCATTAGACCCACTACTATAAAAACGGGCAAGGGAAGCGCTACCCTTTTATCAGCACTAAAAAAAGCGCAGATAAAGGGGTCATTTATCGGTGCTTCTTTTAGTAGTGCTGATAAAGGGGGGATTTATCAGCACTTTTTCCTACCGGTGATAAATTCTATGTTTAAAAAAAGCATGAAAAATAAAATATTTTTATATATATATATTTATAATGATATAAATATAATATATATTTTTTAAATATGTTTTAGATACGTATAAATAGACTATCACATTTAATATATATGAAATTTAGTGAAAATAGCTTACTAATAATTTAAAAAATATTATTAATTGATAATTTTCTAATTATTATTGATTAAAAATAATTATATAACAATTTGAAGGCACAAAAAATCAAAAAATAGTAATAAAAGATCTAAAATAACTTGAAAATGTAACTCTAACTTCAATCGACAATAAATTTTGATCTGGGTGTCTGTTTGAGCTCTACAACATATCAAATCGAAGCCTGTAATGAGCGTCACATGCTTATGACCCAAGAGAAGCTTATGTCACGTTAGTTCAGGCCAATAAAGTCCCAAAAGTCCTCTAAAACTGAGTTTTTAGTCAAGATACTCCGATTTTTTAACATTCAACAAGTATTACTTCTGATCCGGATTTCCTTTAGACCTGTACCACATATCATATTGAATATTGTTTCATTTTATTTGATTTTACTAGTTTTGGAGATGAAATGGGTTTTTGGATTATATGTTATTGTCTTTTTAACATTATATGCCTTTTCTAATAACCATATATATGTATTTAGTCGTAAATATATATGGGTCTGTGTGTGTGTGTCTTTATGTGTGTGTGTGTCTTTGTTGTATATATGTATGTATGTATGTATTTATTTATTTATAAACACACATAAAAACATATTTGATAAATGTATCTCCAAATAATATTATAGGTATATATTAATATACAAATAAATATTCAGATAAAATATTATAACTAAAAATATATATATAAATATATATTAATATAGTAATGAATATATATATATATATACACTAATATATGAATAAATATATTTATATTAATATGAATCTATATCAATATACGAATTAATATAAATATATAAATATATAAATAAACAGATATATCATTAAATATAAAAAAGGAAATGGCTTAGTTGTAAAGGTGCAACCGCAAAAGGGGGGAGGTTTCGGGTTTGAGTTCAGGTGGAATCAAAGTGTTGTGCACAGGTGAGGTTGCATGGGAAGGGCAATGTGCGGGACAATGTGATGGGGGGGGGGGTCCTCCTAGCACCAGTAAAGGTGGGGAGGTCAAGTTCTGTTAAAGGGGATTTAATCAACACTTTTTTTAGCACTGATAAATGGGGACCTTATCAGCGATTTTTAGAGTGATGATAGAAGGGACCCCCCTATATCTTCACCTCGATTAACAATGATTTTTAGCACTGTTTATTAACATTTATTGCGCTGATAAATTCTATATTTTTAGTAGTGACAATATAAAAACCATTTTTTGGTTCTTAAATTATTAACTACATGTATCACCAACCTTCCATCAGCTAAATCACCTAAAATTAATGTCATTCCATTCTTAAACCCTACAAGACATTATCTTCTATGGAATAGTCCAAACCCTCAACTATAAAAGGGACTAGTTATGGCAGTTATTTAAAAATCCTTCCTTTGTAATTATAGAGTGAAAATCTACTGATTATTCATCATATATCACTCTCCCACTAACTATTACCATTTCTGCCATTAATTATCATATTCTATTAATTTAAAAGTTTAATTAAAAGAAAAATAATTGTTCCCAATGCGAGTACGACACTCATCATAGTTTTTATTTTTAATTTTACTCTTCCCAATCATCACATTTAGTTTTAATAATATGAAATAAATATTATTTATAAACTAAAATTTTATTATATTGATGTATCATCAATTATTCATTCATTATATAGCATCCTCTAAGAAAAAAAGACATCGATCATGCGTATGTACAGACTATAACCCTCACCACACGAGGAAATAATTTATTTATCACCACCACATCATGCTAGAATCAAGGATAAGATATATGGAATGCCAGGTATTTTATGTCACATATATAATTTTTAAATTATAAAATTTTACATTTAGCTACATCCCTTCCTTTCATTAACGAATGAGATCATTAATCATGCTTGTATGAGGAATATTACATCCTTGAATGATGTCTTTTATTTCAATTAATCCCAAGAAAATAGATGGACCTATAAGTGTAATAATTGAACTAATAAAATGTTTATAAAATTATAATAATTTTTAAATGATGAATTTTGATATACCATCACTCCATCCATTCATTGAGAAACGTGTTCATTAATTGTCCGTACATGCAGATTACAACCTTCATGAATGATGAATATCATTTTTTTGAACCAACCATCCTTTTTTGTTCAAAGAATTTATTTTATGGATATATATGATATATATAAAATTTATAAGTTTTTATAAATATTATATTAATATTATATAATATAACATTATTTCTTATTCAATTATCACAACATGATTTCGTTTTGGTCAGTTTATTACCAACCTGAATGATGTTGTAAGGTTTATGTAGTGAATGATTAAATAATGTCATATAATTTTAATTAATTGTAATAATATGGTACTAAATATGTTTTAAGTTTCTATTAGTTATAAAAATAATTTATAACCATGATAAAAATATATCATCTCCATTTACTAATAACATCCCAAACAAGTTTGTCTTTTTCTTCATCTTCGTGAGTCGTAATTAAAACTCCAATGGGATGAATGTGGACTACTATAAATAATAATGTGATATATATTAAAGGATTATATGTAATGTTCAAATGACAAACTTGGTATTTAATAACAAGGAACATCATTTACATTACAAATCACATGCATGGATATAGAAACTATTGACACATGATGTTTACAATATTCTATAATGAACCAAAATATTCCTAGTAAATAATTGTGAATTAACTATATAAAAGTGATATAAAGATGAGTATGTTTGACAAATAGATGATCAAAAAAATTATTATTATTTATTTTAAGATAAAATGTGGCCAAGTAATATGGGAAATGAGGTAAGATATTTTTTTCTCATACTCCATTAATTGAGAAACCTTTTTATTTATGAACCAATTTACATTTATATGGTGCATATGATACCTAATTATTAGGATATCATGTAATACATTTTATTCATGGTATTTTAGGTTCATTTTTAATATTTTTATCTATATAGGGGTTTGTTAAAATGTTTTTCAGGTCTCGAATATTGTTATCTTTCCATGGGCTGTGATTTTTTTCATGAAATTGAACGTTCAAGTCTTGATTATATTATAATTTCATTTTAAATATTTCTACATTTATTCCCATTTTATTAAATTATTCCCATTCATTAAAATATTTCTGTTTGGAGAATCATGTCCTTTTTCAAAATGAATACATAAAAGGAATGATTCCCAACCTAAGAACAAGACACTGTTTCTACCATGTCCTTGTTTTACCAACCGAAATTATGATCTTCAACAAAAATATATATCCTCTGAAGTGACCTTTATGTTTCCCTTAACACCTTTTGAATTGAATTATTTTCTATCCCTTTTACAATGTACATTTCATAAATAGTGTTTAATGGATTTTTTACATTTTACCATGTATAGTTTTCAAAAATGATTTTCTATTCATGAAAAGTTTCCAATAAGTCAAAAAGTATTCCATAATGATTTTTTAAATTTAATTTCAACTATATTGACATTCTATAAAAAAATTAATGGAAAATGTGTTTAACATTTTCCACAAGGTTCATTTTCAATTAACGGAATCTCTTTTAAGCATTTATGTATGATGGTATATTTTCACCAAAATTAATATTTACTAATGGAATTTTTCTCTATGATTTAATGTTTTAAAAAGAAATTATTATTTTCATGGTTTAGTAAAATTTTACTTCTAAAATGTTTTCAAATGAAAGAGGAATTGTAATTTTTGAATGACATTTTATAATACTTTTATGATTGTTATTCATATATGTCGTTTTCTTGATATTGGGTGTCCCAAAAATGATACCTTTAACAATATTTATTTATATGGTTTATGAAACACCCATTTACTTACATAGAATAGCCCATAAATAATTTTTTATTTCCATTCCCCTACTTTTATATCCTTGGTTTTCTTAAATTTTTATGTCTATTAGAATTCCCCACACTACATGAATTTCATCATTTTGGGACGGATTATTTACGATAGGAATAAGACGCATAACAAATAGTCTATTGAAATATGCTATTTATGAAGAGAATTTGGACCCATAAAAATAGATGATAAAAAAGAGGTATTTGTGATGAGGCTAAACCCCCGTCGCAAAAACACTTTCCAGTTTTCTGTTATTTGCAATGAGGAACAACCCCATCATAAAATACTATGATAGAATGTTAGTATTTCCACGGGATCTGTCAAAAATATTCTCCCCGGGTTTTTTTTTGCGACACGGCTAAATCCCAGTCACAAATTAAATTCAGGGTTTTTTATTTGCGTTACGAAAACACCCATGTTGCAACTAATTTGATGGAAGGTTGGTTTTTCCGACAAGACTCGTTGCAAATAATATTTTTTATTGTCGCCTCAATTAAAAACTATCTAACTATTTGGAATGGGACTCCTACCACATGTAATCCCATCGCAAAAGATCTAACCTATAAATACACCCCATCTGAATTTTTTTTTCTATTCACAATTCCTCTTAATTTTTCTTACCCTCTCTACTCTGATATTTTTTACACTAATATTTTTGTGTTCTAATGGTTATAAGATATCATTTTATGACTATTATATCCACTGAAAGAATCAATTTCAAGGCAATATCTTTATTTTTATATAATTGTTTTATTTAATAATAATTATTATTATTATTTATTAGTAGTTATGAGATTAAATTAAAATTAAGTTTTTTCATTATTTTTTAGAAATACTTATTATTAATTTTCATTAATGATTTAAATTAAAATTAAATAGTTTTAATTTGACTTTTTTTATAATTTTATATAATAAGAATAATTAGTTGTAATTAGTAAAACAAATTACTAAATAGTGATAATTAGAAAAAATTTATTGTAATTAGCCCTAATTGGTGGTAATTAGTAATAATTGATAATATATTATACAAATTAATTATAAATTGTCAAACATTAATAAAAATTAATGTTTATTAGTGATAATTAGTAAAAATTAATAATACATTGTTATAAATAGTGGTAATTAGAAAAAAAATAATGGAAATTAGAAATAATTAGTGGTAATTAGTTATAATTTTTGGCAATTTGTAATAATTTGGGTGAATTTGTAATAATGAATAAAATTAGTAATTATTAATAAAAATTAATAAAAATTATTAACAACTAATAAAAATTAGTAATAATTAACAAAAATTAGTAATAATTAATAAAAAATAGTAATAATTATTAAAAAAAGTAATAATTAGTGGTGATTACTATTAATTAGTGGTAATTATTAATAATTAGTGGCAATTAGTAGAAATTAGTGGTAATTAGTAGTAATGGCCAATTTTTAGTTATAAATAGTGTTAATTATTAATAATTAATTGTAATTAGTAATTATCAGTAAATATTAGTAATAATTCTTAGAACTAGTAATAAATAATTTAAAAATGGAATAAGTTAAAAAAAATCGTAACAATTTGTAAAAATTAGTAAACATTAGTAAAAAATAGTAAAAATTAGTAATAAATATTAATAAAATAGTTATCAATTTTAATAGATAGTATTAACTAGTAATAAGTAGTAATAAATAGTAATAAATTGAAATTAATAGTAGTAAATAATAATTAGTAATTATAAGTAATAATTATAAACAATGAGTAATAATTAGTAATAATTAGTAATAAATATGAAAAAATATGAACAATAGGAATAAATTGCACAAATGGGGATAATTTAAAATAATTAGCAGTAATAAGTAAAAATTAGTAATAATTAGCAAAATTTAGCATTAATTAGCGGTAAATAGTGATAAATAACAGTAAATAATAGTAAGTTGAAATCGATAGTAATAATTAGAAATAATTAGAAATAATTTTTAAAAATAGTAATAAATAGTAATAAATTGTAAGAAATAGTAACAAATAGTGAAAATTAATAACAATTAGTAATAAATAGTGGTAATTAGCGGTAATTATAAAAAATTAGGAATAATTAGTGGTAATTAGATATTATATATCGTTAATTAGTAAAAATAGGAATAATTAGTAATAATAAGAGGTAATTAGAGTAAATTAACGACCAATATTAATAACTCGTAATAGGAAGTGATAAATAGTAAAAATTTGTAATAAATAGTAGTAAATAAAAATAAATAGTAACAAATTGTAATATATATTTTTTAATTGTAAAAATAGTAATAATTATTAATAATTAGTAAAAAATTGTAAAATGTATTATAATTAAAGATAAATTGTAATAAGTATTAATAATTCTTAATAATTTCTAATAATTTGAATTAATTAGTTATAATTAAGAATAATTACAAATAAATATTAATGAATAGTAATAAATAGTAATAATAATAATTAATATTTATAAATAGTAATAAATATATATAAATAGTTATAATTAGTAACAATTACTAATGATATGGAATAATTAGGAACAAATATTAATAAATAGTAATAAATAATAATAAATAATAATAAATAATAATTTTTAATAATTAGTAATAAATATTTTTAAATGGTAAGAATTGGTAACAAAGTGTAAAAAATAGTAACAATCATTAACAAATATCAACAAATAGAATCAAATAATAAGTAATAGAAACAATTAGTAATAATTAGTAAAAATAGTAGTAACAAATAATAATTAGTGGTAATTAGTAATAATTAGTAGTAATTTGTAAAATTATCAATAATTAGAAAAAGATTGTTATATGCTTATAAAAATTGGTAATAATAAGTGTAATTGACAGTAATCTGAGGAAGTAAGTGGTAATTAGAAATAATTAGTCTTAATCAGAAAAAATTAATGATAACTAGTATATAATGTTATTCACTAATAAAAATTAGACACAATAAGTCGTAATTAGTAGTAAGTAGATGTAATCAGTTGTAAATAGCAGTAATTAGTAAAAATTAGCAGTAATTAGTATAAATAAGTGGCAATTAGAAAAAATTAGTGCTAATTAGAAAAAATAGTAAAAATTAGTAAATCTTTAAGGTAATTAATACAAAACTAACATAAACTAATAATAATTAGCAATAAAAAGCGACAATTATTAGTAATTAGCATTATTGTGTAAATATTAGGTGTAATTAGTAAAAATTAGTTGTAATTAGTAATAATTTGAGATAATTACTAGAAAATTATTATAAAGTAATAGAAATTATTAACAATTTGTAAATATTAATAATTAGTGGATATTGGTGTTAATTAATAAAAAAGGAACATTTTTTCTTTTAACAAATTAATCATAAAAAATTTATTAATTTAATATTATTTAGAGTAATATGCAGAAAGGAAGTTTCTATCAGTCTATTTTTTAAGATCACTATTGGATAAATTGTTACATGAATCCAAATGGTTTTGGTAGAAATCTTGTATATATTTGGGGTGTTGTAGCGTTTAATAATTTTTATCATTAAACCCAAACTTTCTTTCAAAATGGGAAAAATTTAGTACATGATGTGGATGGTCTGTATTTTCAACAAACTAAAACTCTGGATGATATTGATTCTACTCCAGAGTTAGAACAATCCCAATTTTATAACAGTTTGATGTATTTTAAGCCTTACATCTTGTTTTAAGGATAAGAAAATTTGAAGTGGTTGTAAAATTTATGGTTATTAAATCAGATAAAGGAATGTCAAAAATCTATTTTTATCATATATCCTATTTGGATAAAGTACTATTAACTGACGAAATTGTGTTGCCTATAAATTTGTATGATGGAAACAGGATTGATTGTAATTTTGATATTGGATATCCTAAGATTATTTCATGTTCAAATGATTTTATATTATATACTAAAAATGTGTCTTTTATTGGTTATCCTACATGTAGAAAATCAAGTTATAAAGAGGCTCCATTTGGGATGTCTAGATTGATTCCTATAAAAAAAATTGAGGTATTTACTGATTACACCCAGATTTCAGAATTTTTTTTTGTCTCAGAACACATCATTATTGATGTTGTGGAATAAGAATAGTATTTCAACCACTAAAGGGATAAACCTTACAACTAATAGAGATTCATGGGATCATTTTGACCAAGCAAATTTTTATTTCTCTTCAAAAGCTCAAAATATGTGATTGGGTATTCTTATTGATGGTTTCTATCCATTTGTATTATAGGTTAGACAATATTCATATTGTCACATATTTATAACTCTGTATAATTCACGTCCTTGGATGTTGATTAATGATTCATATATCCATTTGACCATATTAATTTAAGGACATATGAAAAAAAAATTCAATGTTTATTTGAAGCAATTGATTTATGAGTTATATTTATTGGGTAGTAATGGTTTTAGTACATATAATGTTGTTTAGAAAATGAATTTATTAATTAATGGTGCAGTAACATGGACAATTAGTAGATTAAAATTAGATGACATGTTATCTAATTAGTGGAAACATGGTATAAAATCATTTCCTTATTATATATGTGACAACAAAGCATTTGTGATCATAAAAGAATGAAAACCTTATCTGTTTGATAAAAATCGGATATTTCTTCATAATTATCATTGATTTTGAATGAAAAAAATTCATTAAATAAAGGAGTAAATTAAAAAAGATGGTCCTCAAGAAATGATCTCACACATCAAGTTAAAATACATTTTATCTTCATTGTTTCCCATTACTTTTAGATAGACTATAAACCAACAGAAAATTAAATCCTATATGAATGAACGCACTTAGTTAAAAAAGAATATTTTTTAGGATCTTCCATATTGGTCTGAATATTTTGGTTTGACAGTTGTTATATTTCATTAATATTGATAAATACTATTTTCATAATATATATTATAATTTTTTAGACACACTAAGTATGTACAAAGAGAACGCAATGACATAATTATATCTTTCCAAAATATTAAGATGACCAGAACGTGAACTGTTTGATAACGAAAGTGCATAGATGTTAATTAAGAAAAAAGAAAATTACAAAATTTTAATACAAAAATCATTTATTAATTTTGTTAGTGGATTACGGTTTCGATAATTCTAGAAGGTTATGTTTCTAATTTGACAGGATGAGTCAGAAATGGTCAAATAACCAGTTCAGAAAGTCATGAATTTCATTTTACAAAGAAACTGATTCTACTGATGGGATTTAGATGTTTTTTAATTATATTATTTGAGATGCACTTAAAAAAATGTCATATGTTTTCTTAGACATTTGTGCAGTGAAAATAGACTACGTTACACAATGTAGACTATATGAATATGTTATTTTAATTTTATGTAAAATAGAAAAAATATTCTTTCCATCTTTATTTGATTTAATGGAAAATTTGATATATTGTTTTCTAAATGAATCAAAATGAGGAGTTCTAGTACAGTTCCGATGGACATAACCTTTCACAATATGAATGTATACATTGAATAAAAAAGTACATAATCAAACATCGGTTGAAGGATCAATTGTATAATATTATTTGTCAGAGGAAATTTATTTTTTCTACTCTCATTATTCTCAATATTTATATCTCAACAACCATATTGGCCATAATTAAGTAAATGTTTTTTTGGAAATACGAAAAAAATTATAAATGTTTAATTACCCCAAACGTGGATTTAGTAAATATAATGAGTAATGGATTTCATATGTCGAACATCATAAGGATCATACATATGTTCTTCTCTACTGTAAAGAAATGAAACTGTTTGTTCTATGAGTTTTGTTATAAATTATTTTATTATCTTTGATTTTGTAATTTAGAATTATTTTATTTGTAGATTATATGATAATTATATCATGAAACTGTATCCTCAAATTACATCAACTCCTCTTGAAAAGAATCTAGAAAATAATTTTTCTGCTATTTCAAAAAAAGATAAAATTAATTATTTACAGTTTAACATATATAATAATTTTTTTGTTGATAACTATTTAAAACAATTTAGGTATCTTGAATTGATGATAAAATTGATAATCGATTATTTTAATTGAGTAATCCTCTATCTAAAATGGTTAAACGATATAATTATCTTGTGGTGAATTGTTTTTTATTTCATAAATATGTATATATGGAATAAAATAATCAATTCAAAGTGGTGTTTTATTGATAGTATCTCATCATAGAGAAAGCTATGTAGAATTTTTATAATGATAGAAGAAATAATTAAACTATGTTATCTAGGACAGAATTTCATATCGATGTTTAAATTTCAGTGGTCAGACACTGAGAAGGGATTTCATGTTCATACAAAAAAAATAGAATTATTGATATTAAATAGTAAATAATAATAGCAGTAAATGATCCATTTTAATGGCTTATGAGTCCCATTGAAGTTATTCTTCATGTTATTTCTCTATTTCATGTGAATTATGTGATGGGTGGAACATTATAAAAATGAACTCCTTTGAAAATCAGTTTATTCAAAGTGAATGTGGTTCCACAAAAGTGAATGGAATTGAAAATTTTCAATAGACTAATAGTAATCAATGTTTTCTCTAAAGAGACACAAATTTAAATGATTCCACCCTAGAGTTAAGGTTTGATGATGAGATGATGTTATTGAGGTAAAATATGTATTTTAAATACAAAGATATGATTAAAATGAAAATCATTTGGAAATAGAAGATACTGAGGAGGAATATGAAGATATTGACACTTTCATATATATATATGAGGGTGTAAATGATAATTTACATAGATAAATGATGGTTATAATAATATATAACATATTTCAATATAAAATTGTTGTTTTAAACTTTTTTCTAATAACTGTATTTTCGTGTTTCAGATATATGGGGATATGTTCTTTGTGTTGGAGGGAACTAATTTACATGGTGATGTGCATGATATTGGATTATAATACCCTTAATCTACTAGCAGTTTATTGATAACTCAGAGGGGTCATAGACTTGTGAGATTGACGATTCTGGGCCTTATACATGATATATTTCAACATCTTGAATTTGATAAATGAAAGTAGAGGAATGTTTACTTTTGTATTTTAGTTAGCTTTAATTAATTAAAAAAAATTATATATATACTAATGGTTTGATTCTTTTTACTATTTTTTCATAGCTTTTCAAATATTTCAATTGGAATACATATTGTAATATTGGAAAAAAAATTATCTATAGCATGGGTTATGTGGGATGAAGTTTTTCTTGATGTTAAATGATGTACATTTGATCATTGGATGATATGTAAATAAATGATATTTATTTATAAAAGTGTTTACTTATACATGTCATTTTTAATTATTTGTAGTATTTATGTTATCCCATCGATGATAGAATCTGAGAATGTATTTGGGAGGCATGGGAGATGTTTATGCATGAGCATTTCCATAAATTTTTACATAATCCAAGGAGGACTACAATACGAAATATGGGAGACACAAAATTTGATCAGACTTACTACACCCACCGTCTGGATTACACATCATGTGAGGTTTGTTGAGGATTATGTTTATATTGAATGTGATCATCCATTAAAAGGTGAGAATAATTTGGTTGACAGATCCATGGGAAGAAATATGAGAAACATTGATTTGGTAGTCATAAATTCACTACACATCCAAAAAAATTGTTGAGAAATTTTTTAAATAATTTTTATAAATTTAAATGTAAAATATCTATTTAAAATGCTATATGAATTCGAACAACCTGATATTATATAGATTGAAATTTATAGGTGGATTTACTATTATCTAGTCAGTAGAGAGAATAGAGGTGATCACATACATCTTATTATGTTCAGTCTAATTTTTTTTTGTTTTAAAATATTGACAATTTTTTAACTATTTTAATTTTAAATTAATATTAAAGGCATCATATGAGGCTGAAACATCTCAGAAATAGGATGAGAGTCTGGTAGAGACCGAGGATCAGACCCATGTGTAGTAAGATTTGATTATGCGGCATAGTAGGAGGTGGTGTAGTACACATTCAAGAACAAATGAGTTGTTAGTATTTACTCTCGATTGACGCAAGAGAGTTTGTATGGTAACGTTGTGATGTCATCGTGCATCTCTAAAGGATCTCATGGACAATTATCATCATGTATTGTATTGTTTGATGAATAAATACTTGCTCAAGGTGGGCTTATAGAGACAATGCATAGGGTGCCAGAAGAGCTCCATAAATAGTAGCAGTAGTAGAAGGAGGAGATGCTTCGATCGTAGAAATAGCAACACATGCAGACATTGGAGTACATGAAACATTTGACTCACTATTAAGGGATGAATTTGACTGCACCAACTCCTCCGGCTCCTCAAGATGACCACCCTTAGTGGTTTATATACTTTTTACAATAAAAACTTCAGGGAAATTTTTATTTTATTATTTCTATTAATTCATATTTTTTCATTTCTATATGAATGACATGTCGCAAATGTTTTTATTTAAATAAGTTATATATTCACTTACATTGACTAAACTGTCATGGACCAACCCAATTCGACCTTGAAATGGTCACCCAAAACGATCTGTGGCATGTCCTAAGAGGCATTCTTGATCCTCCTGGGATAGTGATAAGTACCAAGGCATCGACGGAGACAGTGCAAAAAATTTCACCCAATACAAATAGAAATAAGTGGAAGAAATAATAAAAATCTTTGAAAAATAAATAAACCAAAAAAATAACTTAACAGTAACAGATGAAGATAAAACTAACCAAACATGACGTTTGAACAAGCACTCTGTGACCCCGCGGGTCACTCTTTATCTCAATGATCTAGAGTCTCCCAAGGCGACAACACCCATACTAGAGCCTGCACAAGAACTAAAAATCTAAAATAACTAATGGCGTGAGTATTAATTCTTAGTAGGATATCCCGATATCTATTCCCAATGAACATCCTTTAAAATAAAAGAAACATCCATTTTCAGGTTTGAACTACAATATAAAAAATTAATGTTTTCTACATGTTACTCAAAAAATGTATGTGTCATTGTCCTCATTCTTTTTTCAAACCCCAAGTCATTTTTTTAGTGGGACATTATAATTTTTGAATATAAAGTGATGTTTAAATTTAAATTTACACAAAAAGGATAAAATATTTTTCTTTGAAAACAGTTTCCACAAGCCACATTAAAACCACACATCACTTTCCAGTAAAAACCCTACGCATGAAAGGGATACAATAGTTAAACAACAAGGTAAATGAAAAGAAAATATGCTAAAAAGAGACACATTCAGCACTACAATAACTAAGAATGAGTATATGTTGGTCGGAGTGGATACTCAAGAGGGGGGTGAATTGAGTTCCAATTAAAATTTCTGTTTTAAAAACTTTGTCTTAAAATCCGCCAAATAAAATACTAAATTAAACTGTAGTGAATTTATATCAAAGTAAGGGTTCGCTTGGGTTCTCAAGGGATAGATTGTTTCCCAGTTAATCAAAATAGGAAGGTTGATTATCTTTTGAAACCAACATACTGATTTACAACTAATATAAACACTTGCGGATTTAATTATCAAAGTGACTTTAAAACAGTTTTGGTTTTAAAGAAATAAGAAGCGGAATAAAGAATAACTTTGAAAGATATTGCACAGTAGATATAACCAAGAGGTTCAGTCTCAAGCCGAGACTTAGTCCTCTCAAAAGCTTTTATAAAAATATGATCCACACCCTGGATCGGGGATAACAACAGCAACCAGCTGTTCAAGTCCAAGACCTCTACCACAGTTATTCGTGGGAAAAAACACAACAACAACCAGCTGTTCAGGTCACACGACCTCTACCACTATCCCAGTGGGAAAATAAAAGAAGTAAGAGAGTTGAGTGAGGATTTACAAATCCTCCAATTATGGCACAGGAGAAAGTGTGTGTTTAAAATACAGGAAATAACACACACTGCTCAATATGTAAAAAAGATAAATCACAGAGCAAATATTTAGAGTTTAGAAATGGCTCTCGTGATTGTCGTGTAGTTCTGGACTCCTTTGATTGATCAGAATTCACTCTAAGTCCTCTTCTGATTTTTTTATGGAAAACAGAGTATCGTCTGTTTCCTTGAATTCCAGGTTCAGATATAGAGAAGAAGTAGTCGATGAAGTTCTTGTTTTATTTTCTCGTTCTCATCTCTTCACTGGTCAGAATTGATGAAAGAGTTCCTCGTGTAAGTTCGGTCATCTTTTTGCATTCACGCTCTGTTGTTCTTCTAGCACACCTTGTGGTCTGTATCTCTCACTCTTAGTAACACATTCTTTTTTTATTTAAAGCACGTGCTCCGGCAAAAGAAATGATTTCTTTTTGCAGGTACGAGGTATGGTTCCATGACATCCAACAACAAACATTAAATAAATGACAAAGAATTTTAAAATATTCCTAATATGACCGTTGGTTAGATTAAATAAAGATAAAGAAATTCAAACAGTTGTTTATGACTATCGGTGTGTCAAGTGATTGGTGGGTCATCAGCATCGGTGAGACATCTTTGGTGACTCATTTTATCAGCATCGGTAAGACATATTCAGTGACTCATTTGATGTATTGGTAGCGGTGGACTTGTAACAGTAGCGGTGGCTCTGCCTTTACCAGTAGCGTTAACTCTCTATCGGTAGCAGTGGCTCTGCCTCATAACGGTAGCGGTAGCTCTCTATCGTTAGACATTGCATAACGGTGGACTTCAGCATATCGGTAGCTATCAACATTGTTGTAGCGGTAACTGTTGACTTCATTGTATCGGTAGCTCTATCAGTAGATTTTGATGTAGCGATGGACTTTGGGTATCAGTTGGGTATCGGTATCTGTACCGGTAGGTGTATCGGTAGCTCTCTTATAGCGGTAGATCCAACATATCAGTAGACTTAACTGTATCGATCGCTGTGAGTTGTAATGGTTGCTAGCTTGTAATGTAGCTATTTTTTCTGACGGTAGCTATTGTCTAACGGTTGATCTACTCTGTATCGGTAGCTAGTTTGTAACGGTAGCTAAAAACTGTTTGAGCATTCACTTGGAAGAATGGGTTAAGTCATAGTAAACATATATCTGTTAATTCAAAAGACATAATTTAAGCACAATGAAGGTAACAACATATATTAAATTATATTTGGAATGTATTAAGCATAATCAAGATATAAAGAAAGAATGGTTGGGATTATCAAAACACAATAAAGCAACTTAATTCCAGAGGTTTCAACAATCTCCCCCTTTTTGATAATCACAACTTATTCCAAAATAAAGTAATATCAGAGAAAGAAAGAAAAAATATCAAAGTATGATATCAACAGTATAGTATTAGAGGAAAAAATATGAAAACAGGAATATATCAAGAAATAACATAGTATCAGAGGAAAGCACATGCAAGATTATTTGGTTTGAAAAGATTCGCATATTCCTCCCCCTATCAATTTAACTATAGGATTATCTTCTCCCTTTGTCCCCTTAGGTGAACACCATTATCTTTCTCTCTCTCTGGGTACAGGTTTCCAATAATTTCTCCCCCTTTGTGATTAAGAAAAAGGAGGGTATCAGAGAATAGAGAAGGACTAGGAAAGAAAATATACAGAGTAAAATAGATAGTGAAGAGAGGAATGAAGTATTTGATTGATAAGAAAAAGATACATTTGGGAAAATCAGAAAAGTACAAAAATACAATGAATCCCATAAAAATGGCTAGAAGCACTCAATCATCCTCTTGAACAGGTGTCTTTCCCTTGGGATCAGTAGAGGGTGAAGAGGTAGAGTCAGCAGGCTTGGGAATTCCTGAAAGAACCACTGGTGGATCATCAACTAATACAGTACCAGATCTGTAATCTGTCTCTCTCTGAGGGATTAAAGGTGTCAAGCTCCTGATGGCTTGAACTGGAGTCAGTTGAGGAGTACTCCTAGAGGAAAATGGTGGAAGGGCAGGTGGTACAATAAATTTCCTAGCATCCACATGTAGGAAAGGCAGCAAGAGATTTCTAAAATCCATGATGATGCTTCCACCTCTCTCCATAGTAGATAGAAAATCATCTTTGTTCTCAATAAACTTATCTAAAGAAGGAGTGAGCTCCCTGAGATTACTAACCTGTTCTCTGAAGGCTTGGGTAATGGGAGGTAACTTCAAATTCTCAATCAAAAACTTGAAATGGTTTGTCATTTATTGCTTGGTATAAACTTTTTCAAAATAAGAATCCACCTTATTTTTGATTGCCTCATGAGAAGCAGTAGCTGTCTGCAAGTGATCGCGAACAAAACTACTAACTTCCCTAGTGGTAGCAAGAATCTGAGTATCTGATGCACCACTGGGACTGGCCTTAGCCAATTCTTCCTGAATAATAGTGCAGATTTGATCAAGGTTCACACTTGTACTGGATGAGGGAAGAGGTTTCATTGAGAAGGCCAATGTTTCCTTGAAAGTGTGAGTCAGACTACTAGCCACCTTCTGAACAAGTTCATCCTGACTGTTCAGATGTTCTTTAACTAACTTCTTAAAGGCCTCAGAAACTTCCAAAACTGTTTGACCACTTCTTTGATATATCTAATATCAGTGTGCACTTGGGTTTGAGAACTGTTCAAAGTAGTTAATGAAGCAATCGATTATCTAATAGAAACTACAGCTCCTGTCCAACTCTCAATCTAGGTGTGGCCCACCTTAATTTCATCCACCATCTCTTTCACAGGACTGGACACACTACATCCAATGGATAACTAAAGGGATTGCTCAAAGGTTTTCATCTCTTCAACCATACTTTTCTTCATATCTCCCACTGATTCTCTTATTGCTTCTATCAATTCGGCTTTTAAAGACTTAAGGTCCTCCTTGGTTGCCACATTGTCAGCCACAATGGGTAAGGTAACTGATTCCTTTTGGGGTTGGTATTCCTCATCAGAATCTCCATAAGAAAGTCCAAGAATCATATATCCGGGATCTGATGTCCAACCTTCAATGTCATATGATACTGATACTGAGCCCAGATTCTCTCCATCACATGGAACAATTTCCTTAGGTATCTCTTCTGACCCTTCTTCCTAAGGTAATTCTGCAATTTCCTCTACAATTACAGCAGATTCAGTAGCCATTTGTTCTGATTCATTAATGACTCTCTCATCAACAGGTGCTACTGCTATGTCTTCCTGATCAGACACTATCCTGACTGTACTGACTATTAGAGGACTCAAACTGAGCTCCTTTTCAACATTTTCCTCATCATCTATTTCATCATCAGCCTCCTTTTCTCTGTGATCAGATTCAGTTGTCTCATCCTCTTCAGAGGTGTCCTTGACAACATATTGGCATGATTCTTCTCCTTCTATAGTCTCTGAATCATTGTCCTTCAAGACAGTTTCTCTCTTTGTTAGTGCTTTTGGAGGGCTAGCTTCTCTATAAGAAATAACTTGATGCACAAGACTAGGGGGTAAGTCTGGGTCTCCTCCTTCCTCAACTGAAGTCTCTTCCTCCTCAGCTTCATCATCACTATAGACTGGTTCTAGCTCATCTAGTCCAAGACCATGATCTCTCACATCCTTTGGTCTAGAAGGATGATCCACAGGAGTGAACTTCTCATAAATTTTTCCGTCATCATTTACCCAAGATTTCTTCCAAGGATTCCAGCTGACTTTAAGGTATTTACAGATAGTTCTTGTAATACAGAAGTTATCCTTAACCACTACTAGCTGATCCTGAGGTCCAGCTATCTCTTTCACTTTCAGCATCACAGAAATTAGCTTTGAGAAAAACAAGGCATTTGATTTTGACTTTGGTCTAGTCATCTCTTCCACTTGAACCATAATCAATCTACATAGATTGATTCACACACTGTGCTTCAGCAAATGTAACAGGTATATGTCTTGAAATCTCAAAGTGGAAAAGTCTCCTCTTCTCGGACTATCAACATCCTGAATGAATTTAAATAACAGCTTATCTTCTCCTTTCATCTCTCCAGCAATCACCTTTCTAGGGGTCCCATTCCCTGTGAGTTCCAAAAAAGCATCTTTATATTGAAACACGTCACTGGTCGAAGGTACAGACTTGGAATAATAAGTAAAATCACCCTCATGAGGAACTCTTAGGTTCTCATCCCATTCCTCTGAAGTAAACGACACTTCCTGGCCATTCACATATGAAACCATTCTGCTTACTTCTTCAGACTTTTCAAAACGAACAAATTCGTAGAACTATTTCACCAGTCCTGGATAATAAGGTTCGTTGTTGTTCTCGGAGCATTCTAGCCAAACTTGTTCTTCAGACACTCTGAGAACCAATAACTTGCTTTCCATAAGCCATTCTACACACACCTATTTTTCAACAACTATATCGCGCTTCGATAGGTGTGGGTTTACTGGTATTCTATGAGATACACTTCCACTGCCACTTCCACTAGCATCAGTACTAGCTACTTTTTTTCTCTTCACTGCCGGCGTTTCACTTCCATCAGTCATCTGAGGTCTCTTGACGCGGGCCATTACGGATTTGAGGCTAGGGTTCTAAAGGTCGATAGGTTTAGGTTTAGGAGAGTTTGAGCAGACAGGTTCGCGATGATATTGAGTGAGTCTAGCTCGAGTTTTAATATCATTTAAGATTCATAAATCAAATAAATAATAAATAAAATAAAACGGTTCAATGACTCATCTTTACAGAATAATACAACGCACAAATGTACTGATATAGTCTTCTAATGGTGAGGTCTCTCTAACGGTGAGGTCTCCCTAACGGTGAGGTCTCCCTAACGGTGAGGTCTCCCTAACGGTGAGGTCTCCCTAACGGTGAGGTATCCCTAACGGTGAGGTCTCTATAATGGTTTCAAGGGTATGTTATCATTCCTAGTTCATGTTTTATGAAACTTATTCTTTCTGAACTTAAGGCTTAGTGAAAATATCAGCTAATTGAAGTTTAGTGCTTATGAACTCAAGTGTTATATCACCTCTTTGACAATTATCTCTTAGAAAATGGTGTCTAACATGAATATGTTTAGTTCTAGAGTGAGACACGGGATTCCTAGAGATATTAATCGCACTAGTGTTGTCACAGTTGATTGAAACATGTTTAAAGTCAAATCCATAATCTAGTAGTGTGTGTTTCATCCACAGAATCTGTGCACAACAACTACCAGCAGCGATGTATTCTGCTTCAGTAGTAGACAATGCAACCGAGTTCTGTTTCTTACTACATCATGATACTAGTGATTTTCCAAGTAAGTGACATGTTCCAGATGTGCTCTTCCTATCTAACTTACAGCCAGCAAAATCAGCATCTGGATAACTTATTAAGACAAATGATTGTCCTTTTGGATAAAACAAGCCTAAATTTACAGTATACATAAGATATTTAAAAATCCTTTTAACAGCAAGCAAGTGTGATTCTTTAGGATTAGCTTGAAATCTAGCACACATACATACACTGAACATAATATCTGGTCGACTAGCAGTAAGATAAAGTAAACTCCCAATCATGCCTCTGTAATTAGTTTGATCAACTGGTTTCCCAAATTTATCAACATCCAATTTACAGCCGGTACTCATAGGTATATCACTTTCTTTAATACTATCCAAACCAAAACATTTTAATAAATATTAGTATATTTACTTTGATTTAAAATAATTCCATCTTTAGTTTGAAAATTTTGAAAACCAAGAAAATACTTAAGCTCTCCCATTAAGCTCATTTCAAATTCATTTTTCATAACCATTGAAAAATCAGTACATAAAGAATTTTTAGAAAATCCAAAAATAATATCATCAACAAAGATTTGTACTATTAATACATCTTCTGAAATTCTTTTTATAAAATGAGTGGGATCAGCTATTCCTTTTGTAAATCCTTTTGAAATAAGAATGTTTGAAAGTCTTTCATACCAAGCTCTTGGAGCTTGTTTTAAACCATATAAAGCTTTAGAAAGTTTAAAAACATGATTTTGAAAATGAGGATTTGAAAAGCAAGGCGGTTGTTCTGCAAAAACATCTTCAAAAATAAAACCATTTAAAAAAGCACTTTTCACATCCATTTGATATAACTTGAAATTCAGATGTGATGCATAGGAAAGTAAGATCCTAATAGCCTCTAATATAGCTACAGGTGAAAAGGTTTCCTCATAGTCAATTCCTTCTTCTTGATTGTAACCTTGTGCAACTAGCCTAGCTTTGTTTCTAATGATGTTTCCCGATTCATCAACTTTGTTTCTAAACACCCATTTTGTTCCTATGGTGATAGTGTCCTTAGGTCTTTCTACTAATTTCCAGACTTTGTTTCTTTCGAATTGATTTAGTTCCTCTTGCATAGACATTAGCCAAAATTCATCATTGATAGCATCATTGATATTTTTAGGTTCTAGCTGTGGCAAGAAGGCTTGATGTTCAACCTGATTTCTAAGAGAAGCTCTAGTCTGTGTCCCTCTATCAAGATTTCCTACAACAGCATCTAACGGATGATTCTTTAGAATCCTAGTTGGTCTTGAAAAGGTAGGACTCGAGATTTCAGGTTCATCTATAGGTTGAGGTTCAATAGAAGCAGGTTCTGGAAAAATTCCAGAACTGGATGTTTTAACTACATGTCCACTGTCTTTATCATTAGGGTTTAAAACAGAGAGATCATCTTCAATATTTTCAAGAGAGGTCTTAGGTTCATGTGGATCAGTTTCATCAAATTTGATGTGAACAGATTCTTCCACACATTTGGTTCTCTTATTAAACACTCTATAGGCTTTACTAGAAATAGAGTAACCTAGGAAAATTCCTTCATCACTCTTGGATGCAAACTTGTCAAGATTATCTTTAGTATTAAGAATAAAGACTTTGCAGCCAAAAACTTTGAAGTAGTTAACCTTAGGTTTCCTATGGTTCCACAACTCATAAGGGGTCTTCTTAAGAACGGGTCTAATCAAGACTCTATTAATAACATAACAAGCTGTATTTACAGCTTCAGCCCAAAAATAAACAGTTATGTCATACTCATTAAGCATAGTTTTAGCAATTTCTTGCAGGGTTCTATTCCTCCTTTCTACTACACCATTATGCTGGGGTGTCCTAGGGGCAGAGAAATTTTGATTATAGCCGTTGTGTGAGCAGTAAAATTAAAACTCATGATTTTCAAACTCACGGCCATGATCACTTCTCAGAGTTTTAATCTTAAGTCCACTATGGTTTTCTACAGACTTGGAGTATTTTACAAAGCAAGAACACGCTTCACTTTTGTGAGCTAGAAAATATACCCAAGTATATCTAGAATAGTCATCTACAATAACATAGACATAATGCTTCCCATTTAAAATAGAAACTCTAGAAGGTCCAAATAAATCCATGTGAACCAACTCGAGAGGTGGAGAAGTTGACACTTCTTTCTTTGATTTAAAAGAAACTTTATGTTGCTTTCCCTTTTGACAGGGATTACAAACTTTGTCTGCTGGAAATTCAAGTTTGGGTAGGTCTCTAACTAAGTTCTTCCTAGAAAGTTTTCTAAGTGAATGCACATTTCAGTGTCCTAATCTTCTGTGCCAAAGCCAAGACTCTTTATGAAAAGAATTTAAACAAGTAATATTTTGATTAGCTAAGGAATTTAAATCAGTAGCATAAACATTTTCATTTCTCAAAGCAGCAAACACAAAAACACTTTTAGAATTGAAAACATTGCAAGAATCATTTTCAAATTTAACATGAAAACCATCATAACATAACTGAGAAATACTTAACCAATTGTATTTATGTCCATCAACAAATAAAACTTTAGAAATTAATATTGAGTCAGTGTTACCAATCTGGCTAAGTCGATGATTTTTTCATTAGAATTATCACCAAAGGTGACAAAACCTCCATCAACTCTGACTAGCCTTTTAAAGCATGAGAAGTCTCCTGACATATGTCTTAAACATACACTGTCCAAGTAACTGGTCTTTTTACAAGAGCTCTTTAAGTAGGTTTCCTCAGAAGTGTTTGTCATAAAACACATGTTCGCCTTGTTTCTTTGTTCATTTTCAGAAACCTCATATTCACTAGAGATGTCCTCAGAAGCACTCCAAGTAGCCTTCATGGATCTCTTATACTTGTTATCCTTGTATTCATACTTCTTCTTATATTTTAGCTTTGGATAGTCTGCTTTTATGTGTCCTTTCCTTTTGCACTCATAACAGACAACTTCATCTGATTTATCAGGCTTCTTCCAATACTTTTTCCAATGTCCTTTGTTGTCATACTTACCTTTGTAGTTTTACATTCTGAAAAACTTCTTCTTCCTATAAAACTTCTTAAACCTTCTAGAAATGTGAGCCATCTCAGCATCACTGTCAGAATCACTCTCACTGTCTTCACAGCTTGAACTTTCATTGATAGCATGAAGCTTTTCCTTATCCTTATTCTTTGAGGTTGTAGTTTTGAAGGCAACAGATTTCCTTCTCGGTTCATCATCATCTTCTTCGTTATCCTTGAGTTCCTCTTCATACATCATCAGTTTTCCAATTAGTTCCTTGACTGGCAGTTCTCCAATGTCACATGATTCTCTGACGGAGACAAAGGTTCCTCTCCATCTTTCATGTAGAAATCTCAAAATTCTAATAATTTGTTCCTTTGCTGGAACATCCTTTCCCAGAGAAGTCATTGTGTTAACAATTTCATTGAACCTGAGATACATATCAGAAATGAGTTAATCAGGCTTCACCTTAAAATTATCATACTTAATAGTATAAGTGTTCAATCACATCTCTTTAACATTAGTTGTTCCTTCATTAGAAACAGATATGGTATCCAAAATTTCATATGCAGTTTTACGAGCAGATATTCTATTAAATTCCTCATCTCATAGAGCACAATACAAAGCATTCATAGCTTTACAATTATTATTGTAGGCTGTCTTAGTAGCTTCATTCCAAGTAGATCTAACAGTAGTTGGTATTTTGTATTCAGATTCTATACATGTCCAAATATCAAAACCCATGCTCTCTAAATGAATTTTCATTTTGATTTTCCACTGAGCATAGTTGGTGCCATTGAAAAAGGGTGGTCTATTGGTTGCAACACCTTCAACTCTATTGTCCATGATAACTAAATTAAAGCAATGATTTTAAAGAGAGAAAAAATTTGAAATCACATAAATTTTATGAACTTTAAAATACAACTAAAATCACAGTTGAAAAACAGAGTACTTTAGATAATATTTTGACAACCTTTGATACCAAATGTTGGTCGGAGTGGATACTCAAGAGGGGGGTGAATTGAGTTCCAATTAAAATTTCCGTTTTAAAAACTTTGTCTTAAAATCCCCCAAATAAAATAATATATTAAACTGTAGTGAATTTATATCAAAGTAAGGGTTCGGTTGGGTTCTCAAGAGATTGATTATTTCCCAGTTAATCAAAACAAAAAGGTTGATTAACTTTTGAAACCAACTTACTGATTTACAACTAATATAAACACTTGAAAATTTAATTATCAAAGTGACTTTAAAATAGTTTTGGTTTTAAAGAAATAAGCAGCGGAATAAAGAATAACATTGAAAGATATAACACAGCAGATATAACCAAGAGGTTCAGTCTGAAGCCGAGACTTAGTCCTCTCAAAAGCTTTTATAAAATGATGATCCACACCCTGGATCGGGGATAACAACAACAACCAGCTGTTCACGTCGAAGACCTCTACCACAGTTATTCGTGGGAACAAACACAACAGCAACCAGGTGTTCAGGTCACACGACCTCTACCACTATCCCAGTGGGAAAATAAAAGAAGTAAGAGAGTTGAGTGAGGATTTACAAATCCTCCAGTTACGGTACAGGAGAAATTGTGTGTTTAAAATACAGAAAATAACACACACTGCTCAATATGTAAAAAAGATAAATCACAGAGCAAATATTTAGATTTTAGAAATGGCTCTCGTGATTTTCGTGCGGTTCTGGACTCCTTTGATTGATTAGAATTCACTATGAGTCCTCTTCTGGTTTTTGTCTGGAAAACAGAGTATCGTCTGTTTCCTTGACATCCAGGTTCAGAGATAGAGAAGAAGTAGTCAATTAATTTCTTGTTTTATGTTCTCGTTCTCAGCTCTTCACTGGTTAGCATTGATGAAAGAGTTCCTCATGTATGTTCAGTCGTCTCTTTGCATTCACGCTCTGTTGTTCTTCCAGCACGCCTTGTGTTCTGTATCTCTCACTCTTAGTAGCACATCCTTCCTTTATTTAAAGCACGTGCTCTGGAAAAAAGAAATGATTTCTTTTTGTAGGTACGAGGTACGGTTCCCTGACATCCAACAACACACATTAAATAAATGACAGAGCATTTTAAAATATTCCTAATATGACCGTTGGTTAGATTAAATAAAGATAAAGAAATTCAAACAGTTGTTTATGACTATCAGTGTGTCAAGTGATCAGTGGGTCATCAGCATCGGTGAGACATCTTCGGTGACTCATTTGTTCAGCATCGGTAAGACATCTTCGGTGACTCATTTGATGTATCGGTAGCGGTGGACTTGTAACAGTAGTGGTGGCTTTGCCTTTACCAGTAGCGATAACTCTCTATCGGTAGCTGTGGCTCCGCCTTGTAATGGTAGCAGTAGCTCTCTATCGTTAGACTTTGCATAACGGTGGACTTCAGCATATCGGTAGCTGTCAACTTTGCTGTAGCGGTAACTGTCGACTTCATTGTATCGGTAGCTCTATCAGTAGATTTTAATGCAGCAATGGACTTTGGGTATCAGTTGGGTATCAGTAGCTGTACCGGTTGCTGTATCGGTAGCTCTCTTACAGCGGTAGCTCCAACATATCAGTATACTTAACTGTATCGGTCGTTGTGAGCTGTAAGGGTTGATATCTTGTAACGGTAGCTATTTGTTCTGAATGTAGCTACTGTCTAACGGTTGCTCTACTCTGTATCGGTAGCTAGTTTGTAACGGTAGCTAAAAACTGTTTGAGCATTCACTTGGCAGAATGAGTTAAGTCATAGTAAACATATATCTGTTAATTCAAAAGACTTAATTTAAGCACAATGAAGGTAACAAAATATATTAAAGTATATTTGGAATGTATTAAGCATAATCAAGATATAAAGAAAGAATGGTTGGGATTATCAAAACACAATAAAGCAACTTAATTCCAGAGGGTTCAATAGTATAAATAGGTAAACCCAGGAGATCAATAATAATATAGTAGACACCAATACATGAGACCTCATCAACGTAGACATGTCACACATGATGAAATGAAAAAACTCAAAATTCTCATCCATCTGTTCTTAGGTAGGATGAGGGAAAATACCAAAAAAATTAATAGAAATAAATCTGTCTACAATGGGTCAATGGTCAGTACCATAAAATACCAGTGCGGAAATAATTCTTAAGAATATTCTCTCAATATGCCAGCTTCGCTTATATCAATAATTTAAGCAAAGAGTGAGCCAACAGATTCCATCCAAGCATCCAAAAATATTAATAATAATAATAATAATGTACAATAGGTCTCACCCCAAGTCTCCCCTATAAAAATTTTCATGCCTTAAAATAGAATAATTAAAAAGAGTTCCAACAAAATACCCTAAACAATGGATCCCATGAATCCCTAACAATGACCTCCCACCCATTTCATATATTTGAGCAATGAGAAACACCCAATGAAGGGTATCATAATAATGATTTTTAACAAATTTCACCATGGTGCGAAATGGGCATTAAATTGTTTCTCCAAAGAAATCATTTTTACGAGAAATAAAATATTTTTCAAAAATAATTTAAACACAACATTTTACATTTCATGAAAATTCATAAAATAATTTATTTAAATCCCTCAAACAATTTTTAAAAAAACAAAATCCATTTTTTTATTAAATTTGCAAACATGCCACAATCCATCGCCAACTGTCAAATCAATTTTGAAGCCAACCACACACTCCTTTTAAACATGAAACGAATTCAAACACTTTCAAGAACACCATCATTACAATTTCACAAGAAAAATATTTATTAACATGTCCAAACCATTATTTTCATATCGAAAATTACCCACAAAATCAAACTATGAATTTCTTAAAATGCATTGGGTGAAATATTTAACAAGGAAATTCTATTTATCACATAAAAAAACCTAAAAAACAAATTTATATGATATAAAATGTAACCAAGAATCATACATCAATATTTATTAATTAAAAAATGTGGCAAATCAAGAAATAAAAAATCTTTAATTTAAAAGAAAGTGTAAGGGAGATCCTATATCAGATCCATAGAACGACAAAACGATGCACATCTGATACCACATGGTATGATCCAACGTACTAAAAACCAAACCTTAAGGACTCAAAACACACACAAAAACCCCAATCATAGTATGAAAAACTATGAAGTGGAGAGAATCCCGTCCCTCAAAACTACAGCATGATTACAATGCAAACTCGACACAACCATATGAGTTTTTCAAAAATCATAAACCACCCAAAAGGAACACTCAATGTGAAAAACACCCAACATGAATGAAGGAAAAGAACAAATAATAAGTAGATGGATATACCGAAGGGGCTACATATGTCTAAAAGGAGGTCCCATCCGAGTGCACATTGGTAGGTGTTGTGCGCACTGGGAAGAAACCATCAGGAATGATCGACTGACAGAATCTCACAGGAAGGGGGGAGGTGATGCCTAGATAAGTCACCAGAAGGGTGGGGGTTGGTCAGAGGATATCCAAAGAAGGTGTCGTTGACCCGATAAAGGCACGCTGACCAACAAGGGCCACACCAGAGGGTGTCGCACAGGCTATTAAGGGTCGCACTGGGATTTATTGCGCAGACCAATAGAGGCTGTGCTGGGGGTCTCACACTAGGGAAACAAGGGTTGCACTACGTGTATTGAGCCTAGAAACATATGGGAGGAGCATTGGAAGTCTCTGTAGCAAGGAATGTGATCAGGGGAAGGTCGGTGTTGTATGAGATTTATAAGAGATGGCTCTAGGAAGTAGGGGTTTTGAGGGAGGTCGGGAAAGAGGTGGTTGGGGTGAGTCCTGGATGTGCTGAGTGGGAGGAAGGCCACAACCATGGGAAGAGTGGAATACTGGGGCATGGTGTAAGGGAGGATACTGGGGTTAGAGCGGGGCTATGGATGATCGGACATGGGAATTTGGTGGCTATTCACTGTGCAGGAGGGCTGAGGGAGGGAGCCCTACTTTCCCAGAACGAAGGGATGCATTGGATATGAGGGGGAGGGCATGACGTTGGAGAAGAAGATGGCCACTGGGGGTTGGCACTGGTGTGCTGGAGGGTATCAGGGTACTATGATGGGAGATAGATAGAAGACTGATCTGTGGGATAAAGAAAATCAAAAATGTGGTGCTACAGGGGTAGAAGGCTTGCGCCGCATGCATGGAGGGGAGAAGTCTAGGTAACCCTAATAAAAGGGGTAAATCCAACCAAAAAAATTAAATAAAATTGTTATAATATAAAAATAATACTACTAATAATAAAAGTAATAATAATAATAATAATAATAATAATAAATGTAACAAAATCACAGTGGAGAAAATAAAAATAATAAAAGTATTTATTTCATTTTAATAATAATAATGTTCTTAACAACATTTTTTAAAGTACGCAAATAATGTTTGTTTTAATTTCAATAATTTTCTATTTTCATTTTATGAGAAAGAGTGGTCATGTGGTTGTGAAGGCAAAGTAGTGCGGCTTCCAAATTTATGCTATGCCCCTGCGCCCGATGACGTCAACACTCAAAAGCACACTTCTTAATATTACTGAAATTTTTTTTTGTCTGTGACTGACCCTAACATAAAATATATTATTTATATGTAGAAAAATAATAAAATAAAAATATTATATGTCAGGGTGTGACAATTATCTCCACCATAATGCTTTCTGCCCCCAGAAATCCACAACACTATCTAGCCTATCGATCAACCCCAAATGATTCCATATAAACATGATCCAACCTCTTACTCCACGGATATCCATTAACCACCAATGGGTCTAGACCACATTTACCAAAATCAGTCACTAGTATAGGGGCGGATATAAATGAAACTCCACTATAAAAGTTCAAATAGAATTAAATAATGACTTAAGTGAAATCCCAAAGAGACGGTGGGTCTCCCCGCCATAAAGAACCAACCTCTATGAAGTCAAATAAAAAAACAACATGTAACCAAACCGGGACTTACCCCAGTCAAAAGGAATATAATTCGAACATTTAATCCACTATCACTCATTCCAAAGGGATAGGATCTAAGTTGAAAACCCTACACGAAGCAAATACCATCACCCCATTGGTGGGGAGGGAGGGACCAGGGATTGGATCAATGAAACTACGATGGAAAACCACTCAAGACTCATCACTTCATGATGTAAAAAAACCAATGTCGCAACTGATTCACTTGGGAAGTCCACGCAAGGCCACTGATCAGAAACTCGCATCCAAAAAAGGCACAATTACTAAAATTGTGTGAGGTATAAGTCCATCGCACACTTTCTAACCAGAGGAAATTTACAAGTATAGGGAAAGCACAACAGAAATGCTAAAACTTCTTCAATTAAATAATAGAGGCACAACCATAACTGGACTCCTTAAAATTCCACAAGGGTTCCTGAATATGGTTCGGATTCACTTTGAGGCCTTTTGGTTGGAGCTCTGATGGATGAAGCATCTCTTACCTCGTAGTTATGTTATGATAATCCCAATAAGAAACATACATATTTTTATTTGACAAAATAAAGGACATGACTTTGAAATGAAATCCACAATGGCATTGAAAACCAGAGTTCATAAAAAGACCCACAACATTCCCATACATTTAAAAACCCCCAAACACTATCTGTACACATGCCATGATATGATATCCTTTACATTGGAAGGAAACATACACAATAAACATTTATAAAATCCGATCAACACCTCACTTATGAGAACTTCCTCCGTGATGTTTTCTAGAAATACCCCGACTATATTGCCGCAAGTGGCCAAGAAATCCACATGCCTTACAGGGCTTCAAGGAATTTGAATATGACATTTTTTGTGCCCTGGATTTCCATATTGGTAACATATTAGGATCTCTTAATCCTAAGAGGTTGATGAAATATCCTGAGGCCTTTTGATTCCACAACCTCCTCTGTCCACTTTCAATTTCATCTTCATCTCCAATCCGGAATCATCACCACTACTCCTATGATTTGAAGGAGGGAGGAATACATTGAAAAATCCTTCCATCATGGATTTAACATGAAAATATTTTCTCATCACATCATAAAAAGAGGTTAGTTTGGACTCTAACACCTTTGACTATAGATTAGGAAGAACACCCTCCTCGAATTGCTGAGCCTTCAAGGAGTTATCTATGGTGTACCATAAATCATAAGGGACAAGCTCCATAAAGAACTAGAAATATTCTAACACATATTTTTCACCCTGCTGCAGATAAAAAATCTCTATCATCTCTCAACCTTTCTTCTTCATTGAAATACTAACGAATTACCAAATCCTTTAAAAACCTCAAGGTATGCTCTTGAGGGGGATTGTTCTGAGACCCTGACTTCCACCACATCCACTGTAAACCTTCAAGCATGAAGGAAGCAAACACGACCTTCAACAACATAGGATACTTAATGAGGTTAATGTACATTTCAATATTCCACATCCACTCCACATCTACAAAAGGGTATGGTTGACCATATATGAAAGGTGGATCTAGCTTCTAAAACTCAAGCATAAAATCCTTAGGTTGATCAATCTCACTATGATCACCCATCTAAGCTTCATGGGGATAACCACTGGACATGAAAAGTCAAGAAGATAATTAGAACCAACTTAATGAATAAAATCATCAAAATAAAACATCGCATAGTTGACAAGCTCCAAACACAAAAAATAATCTATCATAAAATATATAGTTTCCTTTTTGAAAACATCTTGAATTTAAAAAATCTTGGTGGGTTATGCCCTCACCATTATTATTATTTTGAATCTCACTCACATGCATGTTTCTGTGCGACCCTGGGAATCCATTTTCCATACCATACATCCATTCATATTCCAACACACCACTATGAATGTGAGCTCCCCTAGGAACACCATGTCCAATGAAAAATAGCTCCATTTTCTAAAAAAATCATTCATCCCATTTATATTTAAACAATCCATAAATTAAACATATCATTCCATCCAACCAATTTTATTTCAAAACCAATTTTTCTTATAAAAAAACTTCGAGAAGTTAGAGATAATCCAATGCTACACAATCTGGGAAATAGTGTCATTGGGTGAATTGACCATATGGTTAAAGGTTATATGCCCAACACATCACCGACACAGAGAGCCTTTTAGCCCAATCCCCTGACTTCACATGGCTTTCCTGGCCATA
This sequence comes from Viscum album, assembly GCA_963277665.1. Classification (NCBI taxonomy): domain Eukaryota; kingdom Viridiplantae; phylum Streptophyta; class Magnoliopsida; order Santalales; family Viscaceae; genus Viscum; species Viscum album. The sequence goes on from CAUJRU010000071.1 coordinate 126,282, forward strand.
CAGACTCACGAGGACTATTAGACCAATTCTTTTTCATATTCCAATCACAAAACATTCCATAAAATCATAAAGAATGAAATTAAGCCAGACATTCCATGGAAACCCGAGGATCATAATGAGAATGTGTTCACAAACCTCTTCCCACACCTACCACTTGAGTCCCAACAATACAACTCCATCTACCTTGTCATCCCAAATAACAATGGGGCCCTTTAAAAAGTAAGGTCCACTATGATCCGATATGATCTGATATGATTTTTTCCCGAACCAACCTTGGTTGACCCTAAATTGATCACCTGTGTCGATCTGTGGAAATGCCCGAGAGGCATTCCCAATCCTCCTGGGATGGCGAAAAGCACTAGGAAATTAACATAAATGATAGGAAAGATTTTCCCCAATACAAATATATTAAAAAATAGGAATTAATAAAGAGAATTTCATAATAAATAAAACAAAAAATCTCTAAAAAGAACTAAATAAGTTAAAACTAACCAAACTCATTGTCTGAACTAACACCGTGTGACCCCGCGGGTCACTCTCCATGTCAACAATAAAGCAGCGCCCAAGGCAAGACAACCCAAGCTGGAGCCAGATCCAGAACTAAAAATAGAACAGAAATATAGGCATGCATATTAGAACTCAGTAGGCTATCCCGATATCAATTCCCATTTCACTTCATTTAAAATAAAAGAATCATCCATTTTCATGTTTAAAATAAAATATATAAAAGTATGTTTTTTACATGTTACTCAAAAGAAAATTAAGTTTCATTTACCTCATTCTTTCTAAAAACGCATGTCATTCCTTTAGTGTTACATTAGCATTTTCAATGGTAATTTGATGATAACATTTTCAATTTGCACAAAAATGATATAACACTTTTCTCTAAAAATAGTTTTTACAAGCCACATTAAAACCACAAATCACTTACCAAGAAAAATAGTACACATTATAGTGTTACAGTAGTTACATAGAAAGGGAAATGAAAAGAAAATATACATATAAGAAATACATTCGGCACTACAAGCATTGAGATCATGTAGACATAGGTGAACCCAGGAGATCAAGAATAATCTAGAAGACACAAGTATATGAAACCTCATCCTCGTTGACATGTCACACATGATGAAATCAAAACGCTCCAAATGATCAGCCATCCATTCATAAGAATGATGAGGGAAAATCCCATAGTAATGAACCCAAACATATCTTCATACTATGGGACACTAGTTAGTACCATTACTTATAAGTGAGACAATTATTCTTAAAATATTTTCTCAATATGTCAGGTTCCCATTTCTCATGTATTTAATAAAGGGGTGAGCCAATAGATTCCAGATCACCATCCAATCAAATTATATATAATAATAATGATGTACAATATGTATCACCACGAGTCTCTCATAGGACCATTATCATGCCTTAAAGTAGATCAATGAAAAATAGTTCTATATAAATAACCCTACCAATGGATCCTAAGAACCCGCAACTAGGACCTCCCATCCATTGTGTGAAGTCGGGGCATGGGAATCACCCAACAACGGTTTTTATTATAATTTTTTTTTCACAAATTTCACCAAGGTGCCAAACGGGCCTTAAAGTCAATCCACAAAAACATCAACATTAAGTGAAATAAACAATAATTAAGAAATAGTGTAAACTCACCTTTTTAAATTCATGGAAATTCATAAAATAATAAATTTAAATACCAAATATTGTGTTTAAAAAACCAAATCCAAATTTTTATTAAATTTCTCAATGGAGCACAATCCATCGTCACCTACCAAATAACTTTAAAATCCAAACACAGAATCCTATTAAACATGAAACCACTTGAAACACATTCAAGAAACCAAATATTACTATTTCATAAGTAAAATATTTATTGACAAGTCCAAACCATACTTTTCATACCAAAGCATACCCCCAAAATCAATAGAGCATTTCAAAGCCTAAATCAAAACGTTTCATGATATAAAATGGAACCAAAAATCATAAATTAATATTTATCAATTAATAATTTTGAAGAAATCATGAAATAAATGAATATTGAATTAAAAAAGATGCTCAAGGGGGATCCGGCCACAAAACCAAGGTATGGAGAAACAACGTGCCTTCGAAACCATGCGGTAATGTCCAATGTTCTACAAACCAAACACTTATGACACAAAAAACAAAGAAAAACCGCAATTAAAGTATAAGAAACCAAGAAATAGGGAGAAAAAATTACCTCAAAATAGAAGCATGATGACAATGCAAACCTAAAACTACCTCTAATGGGTATCAAAAAAATAATAAACCACCCAAAAGAAATACTCAATGTGATAAAATCCCAACATAAATGATGGAAAAGTAAAAGTAAAATGTATAGGGATATACTGATGAGTCTATGCATGTCTGAAAAGAGGTCGCTGGTCGAGAGTGCGCCGACAGGAGCTGTGCGTGCCTGGAAGAAGACATTAAAAATGGTCGGCGGATGGAATCTCGTCGGGAGATCGAGAGGTGTGGGTGGGATAAGACATCATAAGGGTGAGTGCTAGCCAGAGGATGGTCTGAGAAGGTGTGGTCAACCGGAGAAAGGCTGACCGACCAGTAGAAGCCACATCAGAGGGTGTCACACCAGCCAGTATGGGCCGCACTGGGAATAATCACGCCTTCCTATAGGGGTCACGTTGGGGTGTATCATACTAGGTAAAAAAGGGTCGCACCATGGGTATTGAGCTAGGAAACAGATATGAAGTGTGCTAGAGGTTGCTGAAGCAGGGACTACAAATAGAAGAAGGATGGTGTAGTGCACACATGTTAGGCGATGGTGTCGGGAAGCATGCGATCCTTGGGGGGTCATGCAAGATGAGGTCGGGACTACTTCTTAGTGTGATGAGTAGGAGGGAGGAAGCATCCAGGGGAAGAGTAGAATGCCATGGAGCACTACAAAAGAGGATTTTGGGGTCTCAGTAGGGTGTTGGATGCTCAAATAGGTGAAGGTTCCAGTTGTGCATAGCACAAGAGGGTCGAGAGAGGGAGCCATACTAGCTCGGAATGAAGGGAGGCGTGGTACATTAGGGGGAGGGTACGGCACTGTAGAAGAAGCTAGTAGGGGGTGGTGCTAGTGTGTGGTAATGACATAGAATACTACAATGGTAGACATGAGGAAGACTGGTATGCGGTTGGGAGCTCCATAGAAAGGTGTCACTATTGGGGGAGAAGGCCTATGCCACATGCAGGGAGGGGAGAAGTCCGAAAAACCCTCAACAAGGGGTAAATCCAACCTAAAAAAATTAAATAAAATTGTTCAAACTTTATAATAATAATAATCATAATAATAAAAGGAGTAATAAAAATAAAAATAAAAATAATAAAAATAATGAAATTGAGAAGATAAAAACAAGAATAATAAATATATGTATTTTATTTTAATAATAATAAAATTCTTAACAATAAAAAAATTTAAATGACACAATTAATGTTTGTTTTAATTACAAAAAATCATTCATTTTCATTTTTTGAGAATGGGAAGTCATGAAGTTTCCATGGTGAAGTCGCAAGACTTACAAATTTGAGTTCCACCTATGCGCTCAATGAAGTTAACACAAAAAATAACACTTCTTAATATTAATCAACGAATTTTTATTCCGAGACTTACTCAAACCCAAAAAAATATTTTTTGGAAAAAGAAAAATAATAAAACAAAATAATCTAACTGGTCGAGGAGTTGCATAAACAGTGTTACCCTATATTAATGATACATCAATTGATTTGGGAAATTTTTATCTAAATCATACATATTTTTTTGTATGATATAAATACTATATTACTAATCATATTTACCGAGTGGTATTTATAAATAATGATGCGTAAAGTAAATGGATTCCCATTTATTTTCTTTGGTCCATCATACTATTATTATTGATGAAATTTACAATAAAAAATTTTTGTGATTCAATTTGGTATATATGTTACCCATTATCATTACTTGGGTTATTGATTATAGGATGATATATTTTCATATGGAACACAAATGCATGTACATGTTCTGTGATAGTTGGACACAAAATTATACATCCTTCTAGTGCATTGGCTAATGTTTCAATCTCATGAGATATCAAGGTATGTGGTGAGAGAGCCTAGCCTATAGTGGGAGTGGGAAACTAGCCTATCCAACTATGTTATTTTAAAGAGAAAGAGAGATTAAATTATTATTATGATATAATGTTCTTTGGACTATAATTTTATATGATTCATATTCCTACATTATGATCAATTATTAATCCTTGAATTCATGGAGTCATCTCATTATTCGATGATCTCGGGCTAACAATCACTCTTATTATTATATCTTGTTATTCCTAAAATCTCTCATCTTATGATATATTGTTATGGATACCCTTAATGATCATTTGAGATTACCCCTTATTATGTTTCCCTTTCCCCAGGTTATGAATGAAAGTATTAAGTATGAAAGTACTTGTTGAATATCTCATGTAGAGAATTTATAGGTAATGTTGATGACTCATTAGGGATTTATTATCCTGTTATATAGTGGATGAGTGTCCAATTTATGAAATGTCTTATGATTTATTAGTTAGTTTTTTCCCTTATTCTACACAACTAAAATATAAACGTTCTTTTCATTTTAAATTTGGGAAATATTTTTTTCCCATATATGTGTATCAATTCCATTGTAGTTTGTTATGTGTTTTTATAACTAGATCTAGGACATCAGGTTATAGGGGTGGTACATATAGCAACAGAGTTGAGCTTAAATAATTTTAGGGGATAATATGGTATTTTTTGAGAATTCTTTAATATTTTGTAATGAAATAAATGGTTGAAAAGATAAGGATGATCATTCTTTAAATAGTACTAATAAATATTTTGGTTGGAAGTGTTGAATATTTTATATTATTTTGAGATTAAGATAATATAAAATTGGTGGAAACCCTAGGTATTAGTCTAATTATAGGAGAAACTCATGAAATTTTGGAAAAGTATAGATTTTATAGTTTTTCTAGAAATTTAATATGTTTATGTATAATGGCTATTGGAACTGGTATTATCACAACTTTATTTATGGAAAACAACCCTGAAAAGTTTTATCCAGGTATATCTTAGCAATTATTATAGTTCATGATAAATTCTCCCTAAAAGTGCACTAGGTTAGTCTTACCCTAAGGATATTCTTATATTGATCGACATTCTATTTAGAAACTATTATGAAGGTTTTGAACATATGATTTTAGGCTAGTTAATTATGATAGATAACCTAATAGTAAAATTAATATAGATGACCTAGAATAAGGAAAATGACTCAAAGGTTATGGTAAACTAATCATTATGAATTGTTTAATCTAAAATCAATGTTTTTCAATTATACATTTTTTATTTTATGTATTCTTATCCATAAAACTTTGTTAATGTAATGGATGGAGAAATAAGGTATCAAAAAAATAATGGATTGAAATAGAAAATATTTTGATTTTCAATACCAAATATCTATTGGGATAAAAACTAGGTATGGAAATTTTTTCATTACATTAAATCAAATATCAAGAAATATTATTTATAATGTGAATATAGGAGATGTTTAAAAAACCCAAAAGAAGAAAAATAAAGATTCATGGGTTAATTTAGTTGAGAAATATGTTGAAACAAATATGTTTTGATATCCATTATTCAATAAAATCAGGAATAAAAACACTAAGGAATATATCGATGGAACTGAAAACTTCTTATATATGGAAAATGAAGAAATACAACATCTAGCTATTGAGGGAAAATAAAGCATTTAATTATCTCTAAAGAGTAAGAATATTTTTATTCTCGTTTTACTTTTGGTATTAATGTATAAATTTCATTTAAAATTTTATTTAAAGACATTTAAATATTTTTTACATCCTTAATTAATGAATTTGTAAAAAAATTTAAGACGCTGTTTATTTAAGGAGGTATAATGTAACAAAGTGCGATTTTTGATCCTTCCCAATACATACTATTATTCTATAACTTGTTTCACACACATCAACCATCATAAAAAAACCATGACATATTAATAATACATCACATGAAATTGTATAATAAAAAATGATTCGGTAAATCATTAATTGTTATCACTTTTAGGCATTAAATAACTAATACAAGTCAATATTGAAAATTTAATTTTAATGAAATTAATTTTTAATATAATATTTTTTATTCTATATATCTATATTAACAAATATTTTTTTTAAATATGATAAATTAATTTTTAATTGAATTACATAGAATGGAATTATATTTGGATGCATCTTTGATATTTTTCTAAAATAATCGATTTTTAGCTGAATTGTAAAAAATACTGTTTTTTTTCTAAAATGAAGAATTTTAACACATTATCAGTATATTTAGAAGGGAGAAATTTAATGAAATTTTTAAATGAATGAAATATTTATTTTAATGGTATAATTATGAAATGAAAAAAAATATTATTTTGAACTTATAAATTTTATTTTTAATATTACATGACATAATAATTTTTTTTTGAATTTAAAAATATTATTCAATTATTTGTTTTTGTAAAAAATTATAAATTATAAATTTGGTTTTTAATTTATTTTAATGATAAATATATTTTTTATAAAAAATCTGTGAAAATCATTAGATTCAGTAATAATGAAAATTTTATCTCGTATATAAGCTTATTATTTGAAAACATAATTTTTTTTAAAAAACAATTTTTATATTATGATTGTTTAATATAAAATAATTTTTTAATATATTTGTGAAATTAATTATGTAAAATGATTCCCAAATTTAGAATCATCATTTCCAAATATGGTAGTAATGTTAAACCTTTATTTATAGTAATAAATTAATTTCATTTTTAGTTATTAATTATGAGTAACAAGTTTTAAAATGACAAATCTATAATGGATTGAATATTACTAAATTAAAAATACCAATATTTCTCTATAAATCATTTTTAGGATATAAATTATTACATAAAATAGTTAAAAACATTTATCTACTGAAGTCACCAAAAAATCACACCATTCAGTTATTACCATTTAGTTAAAATTATTTTCATTTGTATGGTCCCTTATTTTCACTTATATATGAGAAAAATTATATCAATTCCTTAAAAAATAATCTATTTTATTTTCTTGGGGAAAATAGACTCATTTTTAATCCTATATCTCTATCAAATTCACTATATCCTTTTAAACCCTTAATTAGACTAATCCCATTACTTCTGAGGATGATTCCAAGAAAAAGCAAAGATCTAATTGCCATTATTACTCTCCTCTTAGTATTTTAATTATTTCCCTACTCTTAATAAAAAACAACATTTCTAATATAATTAATTAAATGTATTATATAAAAAAAGTATCCTTATATTAATTTAATATCAATTATTCTTTTATTTTTAGAATCTACTAATAAAAAAATCATCAATCGTTAATATGTGCAGACAACAAACTTCATGACATGATGTGGTTCATTTTTTATCAATGCCTCATAGAGTTGATATCAGTAATAGATTTGATGTGTAATTATATTTTTATGTTCACTTAAAAAATTATTAAATTACCAATTTTTTCAAACATTCATTCCATCTATTCTTTATGGAATGAGATCGTTAGTCAAGCGTGTGTGCATAGTACAACCTCCATAAATAAAGAGTATTATTTAAATTTACCACAAATAATGGATGTACTTAAAAGTGTATTTAATGAACTAATACAATGTTTATAACATTATTTTTAATTTTGAAATGATGAATTTCCATATACCATCACTCTATAAATTCATTGAGAAATGAGTTCATTAATCGCGTGTAAGTGTTGACTACCAACACCACAAATGATTAATTTTATTTTTCAACACCATCAACCATAAAAGGTTCTATAAATGGAATTGAAGGAGAAATATGGCATATATTACACATATATTATTCTTTAAATTTTTTATTAACACTGTGTAATAATACACTTTCACTCATTCAATCACCATGACATGCTTTTTCTCAGGTCAGGTTATAGCCTACTTGAGTGATGTTGTAATATTTATACAGTGAGTGATTATGGAATTTTATATACTATTAAATAATTTTAATAATGATTTTTAAAAATAATTTTAATTGTTTTAGTTTTATAATATTTATATATAATCATGTAAATAATATATTGTATTTATTCATTAAAACATCCAAAACATGTTTGGCTCTTTCTTCATCTTAACAAGTGGTAATTAAAACTATCTTGGGACTAAAGTTTAACATTATAAATAAAAAAGGTGTTTAAGTTACTTAACCATAATAACATTTTAATAATTAAGATGTTATCAGATATCAATAATCGATATTTATATTGCAATGTATATTCAATATAGTTAAATATATTAGCACTAGATGTAAAAAAACTATAATGAACAACTATATTCACCATAAGAAGATTTAAATGTCGAATAAAAAGGGATCTGGAGATTGATAATGATATGAAATATATTATTATTATAATTGTGGTTTTTTGTAATTAGTTAACATGTGATCAAATAATAGGGGAAATACGATATGTTTTTTTATCTCAAACTCCCTTTATTGAGAAACATTTTACTTTTTGACCAATTTTATTTAATTTTTTGTATATTTTAACAAATTTTTCTGTTATCATTAAATTTAGAATGTTCAATAAATTTTACTTCCCTTTTGGGGGTCTTTATGCTTCAATGGTTATTGATAAATAGTTATTCAGTTCTCTAGGATGATATATTACTAGGATTCGGGGATTTTCTTATTGAATGTTATCATACAAATATCCATTATCCCACCAATTAATTTTCAATATTACTGATGTCCATATCATTTTAGTAATTAACACCCATTATTTAAATGTTTCACTTTGTGGGATCAAATTATCATTCAAAATAAATCCCAAAAATGAATGATTCAAAATCGAATTGCATATAACTTTTTATTTGATGTACATATTTTAACTATAGTAAATGTGATTTATAACCCAATCACATTTAAACTAAATTTACCTTTAAGTTCCCCTTTACTATTTTTTTTAAATGAAATATATTTTTTATTATTTTTGATTGATAAAATGCTTATAATTATTTTAGTGTTTTCCACATAGACTGTTTAAAAATAATTACTTTCATTTAATGTTATAAATGTTTTCAAAATTTACCCATTATGATTTTTTAAAATTATTTTTAACTAAATTGTCAATTTATAATTTTTTTGGGGAAAACCTCTTTAATGTATTCAATAAGGGACAATTTGAATGGATGTAATCTTTTTTTATAATATTCTACGTGAATATATCTTTCTACCACCTTTTTTATTTTCTAATATATTTTATCTTCACACATTCATGTATTGAAAAGGATATTATTATTATCATTATTAAAAAAATATTATTTTTTAATTGGTTTCAACTGAAAAGGGAATTTCATATTTTCAATTAAATTTTCCTAATTATTCTAAGATAATTCTTCATATAATGACCTAAGCTCTTCATTTATAGACATTATATAAAATTTTCATAATATTAATTATATTATAATAATATGTTTATGAAGAATATAATATATTAGTGTCTTTGGAATAATGAGAATAGAAACAATAACTCTTGGGTGGGGTATATCATCTCCCAATAAGTAATTCATAACTAACACCATTCATAGAAATATCATAAAATAAAAATATCTTCAAAACCGTGGGAAATGAAAAATAAAATAAAGGGTCATGTCAAATGCTCTATAAAGGGTTAATAAAAGAGATACATAGTCATAACATGTGAATAAGGGTATGAAGTCATAGTAATATTAATTGAATATAATACAATTCATATCAAAGATCATAATCTTCAATCATAGGACAATGATTGGCAGTTTAAAAGATATGAATGAAAAGAAAATCAAACAATAATATCCATGATAGCATAAAATTGGAATAAGACACAGAATTCTTGACGTACACATTATTATAAAAAATAATTTAATATTATCCATGAATCACTAGAATTACCACCATAGAGAAAAATGTCCTTTAATATTCTAAGAACACTCATCATTTTGGACCAGTATTACTGAATCAAGTTCATATCCCATTCTTGTCCACTATTAATAAATCGAGAGCACTATCGATTAAAGTCATGTATATATCATTGTATATAAATCATTACCTAAGGAATTGAAGGGAGATATATGTCCCACCTCTCAAAAAATAAATAATAAATTTTTGTGACCTAAGATCATAAAAATTTATCATATCAGAACCCCTAAAATGAAAATAATATCATAAACATATCTTCATATAATAACCTATGGAAAATAGATATGTTTCATTATCAATTCATTATAGCCTAACCCATTAAAATAAACATATATTTAAGTGTTTTATAATGGTATAGCTCATAGAATAGAAACAAGTTTCATAAACATCAGTCAAAAGAAAAATAAATCATTCAGGGAAATAATATGAATGGTATTCATGGATCAAATACCTTGTAATGTATAGGTAAAACAAATAGAATTCATATTAGATGTAAAATAATTTTGAATGGTTGTTTCAAAAATTTCATGAGGGAAATATTCTTCTTAGAAAAAAACATTTTGAACTGTAAAACATTTTGGAAACTATTTTATTTTAATATAAAAAAGGAAACATATAATAGAATCATAGAAGAAGTGATTGGTCATATTGGTGGAGAATTATGTTTATATAAAACACATTAAAATAAAGGTATATTTTTCCCATTTTTGGTAAAAACAAAATAATATTCTTTTTGGAAATATACATGAAGTTATGTTTTGAAATATTTATTAAAAAGTCAATATTGGGTAAAAATGGGTTTTTATAAAAATCAGTAGAATTAGTTAAATAAATTTTGAAAAATATTTTTATAAAACATGGTTTTTAAAGAAAATAGATTTCCGACCGAAGAGTGAAATAATTTCAGATTTTATTATAAAAAATTATAAATGATCATAAGTAAAAAAGTGTTTGAAAATAGTTCCATTATATAAAGATATCATGATTAAGTATTGGATGGGATATGTTATGAGAATTATTGAGATATGAATCATAATGTTTCATCAATGGGATTATAGTCATAAAAAATCCTAATAGGCAACAACTCTTACTACTTTTGTAAATTAGAATCATAATAATCCCGAGATTATTCTGTTATTTTAATCATTTAATACCATGAAATGAATTAGTTTCATGAAATAAATTTTCAATTTAGTATTATATACATCTCTTAAAATGATATTGGTTCATAATATAACAACTGTCTCAAAGAAGGAAAATTGAGACAAAATTCCAATACCTTAAGTCTGGAGTCTCATCATACTATTTCAAACCCCTTGTATAATATATATAACATTATTTTACATATAATATAGATACATGTTTATATATATAAATATATATAGTATAATACATTATTTAATTATGAATTTATATCATTTTTATTTTAACAATTCCTTATTAAATTTGTATTTTTGGAAATGATGGTAGTGTTTTTAATAAATGTTTTGATTCATGATATTATTTGTTTATCTTAACATAATATTTATTTCATATTCTATAGAATTATTAAAATGAAATATATATTCAATATAGTCAATATATAAATTTATTTATAATAATATTAAATGTATAGAAATTTGAAATGAAATAAACCACTCATAGATATTTTAGGCCATACATACACATGAACACTTTTTACATTTACATGTAATATAGAATGAACAAAAATTATATCTTATATTATAATTCTATAATTATATTTTATATTTAATATCAAACATGTTTATTAATCTCATCCTTAAGACATTTCATGTAAAGAGTTTACAAATCACATCACTTCATGAGATAGTAGCCCTCATTACACATGAACGATGCTATCATATTACCGCAAAATAAAAAGAATGAGTGATGAGTGTTATAAAAATTCAATAATCATAATAACATAATAAAAATATCAAATATCATATATAAAAAATATTTCCATCATCATTCACAATTTTGATAGATTGTAATGGTAAACCAAATGACATCAGTTTAGAAGGCGGTAGTCTGCAGCACCCACCCAAATGATGAATTTGTAACCCATTTGATTTAAGTATGTATGGATGTAGATAATATCCTTTACATAATAAAAGTTCATTTATAAAACAAAAACCTTTATTGATGAACATTAAAACTCCTTCGATAGTCTCTTTTTGGTTTTCACCAAAGGCCTTTCCATGTTTCATTTCTGCCCAAAGTAATGATTATAGGAAGAGGGGAGGGTAGTTCTGAAGATATTAGTATATAGAATGGATGATATTAATTCCATTAGAGGTATCAAGAGGGTGTAACTGGGTGTAGAAATTTATAATGAATGTGACAGGAAAACTTATGAATTTTTAAAGAGAGAATTATACTTAAGTCTTTTCAGCTGAAAAAGTGTCCAGAATTGTTGAAATTTTAACACTAGACATGATAAGGTAAAAATATTATCATTAATTTTTTTTGAATTTTTTTTGTCCATTTTAAGATATTATTTTCTATATTTAACCATTAAGTAATCATGTTTTTAGAATAATAATCACAATTAATTTTTAATTACCTTCACTAATCTCATGAATAAAAAATTAATTTAAACATAATTGTAATTATAAATAATTAGGATTCCAAATTTGGAATAAAATTTTATAAATAATTAGAAAATATGGGGTGAGAATTAATTTAAGATTATGCCTGAAAACGTGTCAATAATTTAGGTTTCTAAAGCAAAAATATCAAAAGTTTACAAAGTTTTTATATTCAAATTTGATATGAAATTTATTCTAATGACTGAAATTACATTAATAGATGTATAATTGAACTGAATATACTTTAACCAAATTAATATGTAATATATAAATATATATAAACAAAAATGACCATTTTTAATTAAAATTATCATTTTTTCACTTTTCTTCAAAAAATAAAATATTTATAAAAATCCAAAAAATTCACTCTAATTTAATATCGAATTTTTGAATTAAAAAAATAATTATTATTTTATCAAATTAAATTTCTAAATTTTTAAAAAATTTATTTTATTATTTTTTGAAAAAGATATAATAATCAAATTTTTGTGAAAATTGTATATATTAAAACATATAAATACATTTCAAAAAATTAAATATTTTATTATAAATTTTTTTTCTTTTATGTAAACCATTATAATTAATATTCAGAAATTAGTTATTCTGATTTATTTTTCTAGTTCTAATAGCTTGGTTACAACAACCATGTTTAAATAACTATATTAATAATATGTCTAGGTTTTTTTAAAATTTAGTGTCATGTGTTATAAAAGATAACCAATTGTTGAATATAGTACAGGATAACCCAAGGATGCAAGTAATAGAACCCTGAATCTTTGTAAAGTTTAATGTAATTTATCAATGAAATTTAATTTATTCAAAAAAAAGAACACAAAAAGATGGGGTGTAATATTCTATCTCCTTTGAAATCAAATTCGACCTCAAACATCATCACTTTGATAAAAAAAATATGAGGATAATTCTTTCTCATCATATTCTCAATTTTCTATATAGATTCCTAAAGGTGGTGGTTTCTCAACTAATATTTGACCAATTGAATGGTATTGTTTCATAGAATATTCTATCTATGATCACAATCTCTATAGCTTGTTCCATATAATAATGATCTTGCTCAATCAGCATGACCTATGAGTTTATTACATGTGAGGGGTTAGGTATGTACATCCATAAGGGAGATATATATAACCCATCATATACATGAGAGTGGATTAGTAGAGGTTCCATTTGACATGCTACCATCATATAACAAACAATAATTTTAATGTGATAGATATACCAAGGTATTAGTTTCTCTTTATTCTAAAATATAAAAACCTTTTCCCACAAATAAATTCATAGTATCAAGTTATCTATAACATCAAATTCTAGTCCACATGGATAATTGTTAGCATAAAGTTTCTTCTAACATTGAGCTTCCATGATATGATACTGAATGGCTGTAAAATTCATTGTCATTTATTCAACTATATTATGTCCCAATAAATATATTAACCCTTCTTCAATCCAACATGTTGGCGCTCTAAATTTCTTTTGATAGAGAGCATAATATGGATCCATATTAATGCTTGAGTGAAAGATATTGTTGTGAGGAAACTCATAAAATGTAAGGTGTTGGTCCAAAACACCTTTTAAATGTAAATAAAATGATCTCAAAATATGATATAGGGTTTCAATTTTGTTTTTAGACTAAATATCTCTCAGAGGATGATATGGAGCATTGAAACAAAATTCCATTTTATGGGACTTCATAATACATCCCCAAAACATCGATGTAAACCTCAAATCTCAATAAGATGCAATTGAATTTTTGAACACCCTGAATCATTACCACTTCATTATTATATATTCATGAAATATAATATAGGGAGAAGTATTCTTTGATAGAGATAATGATTGATGACTTAGTATGGTTGTCGACAATATCCCATATATAGTTATACCCTTTAGTACTTTGGGGGTTTCTAATGAAAAAATATAGAGTTATTTTTCCCATTTACATTATAGTATAGGTAATGGATGAAAAATCCCCTTAGAAATTTTTATTTCTACCATAACATCATGGATTACCAAGAAATGATATAAAAATAATGCAATATCTCTCTTTATTCCATCCCACCAGAATAATTATTTAAAATATCTAATAATATATTTACTTATAAGATTAATAGAGAATGAAGAACTTTGAGCTTCCTATAATAAAACCTTCTTCATTTTTTCTATGAAATGAACACCTATATGTTTCTTAATCTTTATCTTCTTATAATGATAATGGTTAAACTCATGAACATTTCTAAACAAATTCTTTGAATCTATATCATCCATCTATGAACCTTTAATCATCCCTTTGATAGATGGTTAAGAGTTTAATTGATAAAGATAATATTTTTTCTCCTTTATTTAGGATTTTAAGATCCATCCTCTTCAAATACATAAATATTAGATCTTGTGTGATCCTCATCATGGATAAGATAGAATGATGCATTCAATTGAAAGCACCAGCCAAACTATTCCCATTACTATGATGGTAAGGTATTGACCATTAATAATATTTAATTAGATCTAAATAAATTATTTTGATGAATTTAAAATCCATATGTGTTAATATATAATTTAATCTTCTGTGATCTGTATATATATAAGAATTTTATATATACAGATAATACCTCCATATCACCAATGAAACAATCTACCATGGCTAAATCCCAATCATGAGTTGGGAATTTTTTCTCACGAACCATCAATTTTTATTATCCATAATCTATAACCATCAAATTATACATAAGAACATTCCTAATAATTTTTATATGCAAAAATATATATTATATATCCTTATCAAATCTATGGTAAATTAAGAGTAGGTGCGTTGACTAACCTTATATTCTGTACCTTCAAAATTTCCCCAAATTTATATGTACATAAAAATGTCTCTCACTTACAAGTAAACATTGTTATTGTAACACCCCAGGTAAATAATGAATATGAAATTTTCATATTTATCCATATTTGTGAATAAAATATTAATATGACTTTAAAGGGGACGCTATGCTCGATGGCGTACCCAACACGCAACAACGAGTTTCTTGGGAATCTTACGTTGCACTCTAATAATAAAATAATATTATTTTAAATGGTAGTTAACATGTAGCCGTTGTATTGGCGGGAATGGATAGAAATAACTAAAATATGATTATATATGTTCTTAAATATTTTTACATTTATACAATAAAAGATAAAGGCTTAAAATACGGAAAGAATTCAATTTTTGGCGTATATGCCCTTGTTTTCACTAAAGGTTCACTTATCACCTTTTGATGGAGAACCATCATTAAAAATAGTTTTGTTCACTCTTGAACATTATTTTGGACCAAATAAAACTCTTATTAAGAATCGGGACATCAAAATTTACTTTGTGTAAATTTTTGGTATCTTTCTGATAAAGTTCATTTTTTTAATGAATAGTGTAGAATGTTGTGTTTTAATTCAAAACCTCTTTTTAATCTAATTTATTTATTTGATTAGATAATATTTTGAATTGGTTTTAAAGTTAAATTAGAAAATATTTTTACCATTAAATATAATAGTGGTCATTGGAATTAATTTCACTTTGAAATCAGACTTAAACTAGTGTCAATCTTTTGATACTTATTGTTTTATAAAAACACGCTATTTGCTCTGACAGTGGGAATTAATTATTAAATTAATTAATGTGACTAATATGTTTGGAATTTTTTAAAATAGACTTCATTTTTGAATTCGGAATATCAAATATAGCTTAGGGTGAATTTTTGGTAATTTTCTGAAAAACTTCAATTTTTGATGAATAGTGAAACCACTAAGTAGTACTTATAAAAACTGATTTTTCATTTAAATGAAATTTTGCCATAATTGTGTTTTGATTTTCAAAAATCCGACATACATGGTTGTCATTAAGAAGTAAAATGTGGTTCAATGAGATTAAAATAATTTTTTGGTGAATAGTAACTTATTAAGTTTTTAATCGCGATTAGTGGTAATTAGTGTAGTTTAAGGTAAAAATGATATTATAAGAATGTGAAAACACAATGACACTTGTCCTACACCTATTTGGTGAGTCATGGCCGACCAAGACAAGACATGGGCCAACTTGGGGACCCCATGGATCCACTTTTGTTGGGAAATGACATAAATTACTTTTTATTTAATGTTGAAGTGAAAATGACACAAACATAATATGTTTTACGAAAACAATTTTTAAGTGGGGTTATACAAGTCAAAATTTTGATTATAAATAGTCATTGGAAATCTAAAAAGATTTCCTATATCATAGTATTTTTTTTATAATTTTAGACATTAAAGAAATTAAATTATTTATGACATAATAATGTTGCAGCGATGACATCATTATTTGACGATTTAATTAAAATGGAAAGATAATGAATCATCTACAAACTAAAAATTGCCAAAACCAATTGAATTAGTGTATTTCGAAGACTTAGCACCTTATCCACTAATTCTATCAATGTGGGACCTTTTAAAACCGAAACACATTTTCAAATAAAGTAATATTTCTTACATTCCAAAAGTACCCCTCCTCTCCTCTTATAAAAGGCCCCCACCTCTACCTCATTTCACACACTTCTCAAGCCTTTGGCTCGGCCAACCCCTGCCCATTTACTCTCTCCACATCCCTCTCC
Organism: Viscum album; assembly: GCA_963277665.1. Lineage (NCBI taxonomy): Eukaryota > Viridiplantae > Streptophyta > Magnoliopsida > Santalales > Viscaceae > Viscum > Viscum album. The sequence continues at coordinate 143,546 of CAUJRU010000071.1, forward strand.
TCATCCTAGAGGACTCCCTTTGGGCAGAATCCTTTCAAAGTAAGCCTTTAGGCTTAAATCAAAAGGAGTTACACTTTTAAAGGTAATTCATTCTCTCATGTTCATTTGTTTTATTTTGCTTCTCCAACCCCCTAAACTCTTTTTATTTACTTATTTTGTAACAACAACAGTATCTTCAATATACTAGGATGTTTTTATAAGATTTATTCATGCTAAACTATCACACAACTACATCAAATGGTTAAAGAACATACGGTTTCCGTGGATGGTGAAATTCTGCCTCCCGAAACGATGATTGTTCAATACTCATTTAACACCTTCAAAAGTTGCCATTATGATGTCACTATTTTTATATATGATATATAATATGTTTATGTTTTATTTATGCTTCTGTATTTTTAATTTTTGTCTTACCTTTGTGGCTTCCATTATGGGTATACGCGATATCTTCATTTAAGGAAGTGCGGACTACCGCCCCCTCAAAGTGATTTGATTCGTCAAATACCATATGTGGGACGTATAAAGGATGGAAATATGATATTATATATTATATTATACTGGAATTATAATATACCTTTATATCATTATTATTCTATTCTATAAAATACGAAATAGAAATGAAAGTAGCGTTCATGCGTACGTACGGCTTACCGTCTCCATGAACGGTGCATTTCGTTTCTTACCTCTAAATGATTATGTAATGTTATAAATGCATGCATGTACTGGATATATATGACATATATGATATCTACATAATGAATACAATTCTGGATATAATAAACATTTGGCCACATGAACAACATGTAATTGTAAGAAGACAACTTTCGACTTAAGAACCAAATATCGGCAAAACAAATATTATTAACTTAAATGATTACATAATGTTTGTGACATGGTAATAAGTGGTATAAAAGTAATAATGAACTTGAAAAAAGGTTCTCAAGGAATTATAAATTAACTCATGTTTATTATTCAGGAGATTAAAGAACGATCGAGTCAAGTCGGACCCGAGGTAAGGGATCCTACATCTCTCTTTCTTTTTGAGTACGCTCTTTTATGTCATTCCTTTTAAAGCTCATCTTTATTGTTATTGGGATGTTCTTTTATATTAATCTTACTGTAATTTTTATGTTCATGTGATGAGAGACCCTATTCTCTCTCATCAATCCATTTTGGATGTTTTGAGTGGCACCGTTAGGCTGCCGAACTTTCGTAAGAGATCTAACCTCTCTCTTTCATTTTAAGTACTCTCCTTTATGTCACTTCTTTTAAACTCCTCCTTGCAATGTTGGGGGATTTTCTTTTATATTCCACTTGCTGTAAATTCTATTGTAATATGATGGGGTACTCTATTTGATCTCATCAATCCATATTCGGAAGTTTTATGTGGCGCCGTTAGGCTGCCCAGTTTTCGTAAGGGATTTTTCATCTCACTTTTATTCCCGTGAGATTTATGCTACATTTGCCACAAATTCCATTGAGTGGTGTATGTACTGCCCATTATTCTACTCTTTGTGTAATATACTTTCGTTTATGAGTATTTACATCAATGACCTATTGTCTTTCTTTCATGGGGTGTATGTTTTGAAAGATACCCAAGTCGGTAAGGGAACCTTTCACCCTCCTCTTTTTTAAAAGACTTGTTTTATTGGGTCTTTTAATTTACATATTTTTATGTTGGGATATGTTCTCATACATCTTTATTGATGTAAATTTTATGTCCAAGTGATGAGATACACTTTTTATCTCTCATCAACTCATTTTGATGTGATGTCGTTAGGCTGTCAAGGGAACTTTTTAACCCAATTTCGATTTCTTTGGGTTCAACTTGTAGTCATTGAATATGTCATCCATTGAATATGTGTGAATGACCTTTTATTGTTTTACACTTATTATACACTTATATTGGGTGTATATATATTTGTCACACATAATTTTGAGATTTATTTGTCCTTAATTTAAGGATACCTTCTTTATAAGGGATTTCATCACATTTGACATTTCTATTGAGGGTTCATTGTTGTTATGCACCAATTCACTCTTATATGGTGTATATACTGTCCTTTGGAGTATTATATCATGAATCCTTTTATTCTCATGATATTATAAAGTTCTGACTAAATGTTATTCCTCGATTATTGTATTCATGTGTCTCTAATTTTGGTAAAACCCCTTTAACCAAAATATCGTTTTAAATGTTTTAATTATTTGTTCTTATTAATATCCATGTTTTCAAAATGGTTTTAAGGATTTCTTTATATGGATATTAATGGTTTAAAATGTTAAAATCTTCAGGGTGGTATGGGACACTTTGATTCAAAAATCTCTTTATTAAATGTTTTAAATGGTTTTGGAAATGGTTTCTTTTTGAATGGATTCATTATTTCAATATCCTAAAATGTTATATTGTGATTGAAATGTGGAAATGTTATGTTTCCTTTATTCATGTTTATGTGATACAATTAAGTTATGGTTCTTGGGCATTGTTATGAAGAACGGGTGGTTCCGTGATAAACTAAGGGCGGGTGAGCCCGATATAGCTCTCCAATGCATTGGGTAACGCGAAGGAGTGAAACGTTAAGGTTTCCCCGAAGAGATTTTAGGGAATATACTGTGATGGGTATTCCAAACGTAACCAAGAGGGTTACTCCCTATGTAAGAATGTTATGAATGCCTCAAGTTACCTTTATGTCTTATGATTTCTATGATTTATTCATGATTTGATGAGGTAGGTTAAAGTGCCTATGTTTTATGGGTAAATTATGATTTCAGTATTATGTATATATGAACTCATGTTTCCTTTACATATTTTTATATCCCTTACTGATCTTTTTATGCTCATCCCAAGTTTTTGAAATGTTTTTTTCAGGTCAAGGGAAAGGTACATGATAAGATGTTAGAGTCAAGGATGTGTTAAGAAAGAATCCATGTTTTATTTTCAATATGTTTCTGTTGATGGGAAGAATGGATACTATCTTTTATGTAACCACTTTTTTTAAATGTGGAATGTAATGCAAGTTTCATGATCTAATTCTCTAAAACTCTAAACCTGAAAAGATCCTCAATGTGTAAACTTGTAATAACTCAAGATTAAGTAAGTTTTAAGGATGGGGCCTTATAGTTGGTATCAAAGGTCGGTTTAGATAACTTTAGAGGTTAGGGTATTCTTTAAGCATAAGTGACATTACCATAATGGTTAGAATTTCAGAAAGAGTCCTAATTTTAGATAAAGTGAATGAGTAAGTATATCTTGGAGGCTGCCTTCCTCATTAGTACATGATGTTTTTGTTGATATACTCACACTGACATTTATTTTTTTAGTGAATGGATGGATCTAGCAGGCACCAAAGTGACAATGGGTTTGAAGGAAACTGTGGTGGTTCTCTGATTAAGATACTAGATGAGATGGGGGATTCAATGAGGAATCTCATAGTTGTTCTAAACCAACTATCAAGGAGTCATGATCAATCACTTCAACCTTGGTGATTTCTCTAATGCATCATTTACGAGATGGCCAACTCGATGTGGAAATTCAGGTAATAATTATTAAGGTAACCATTAGGGTTTATATGATCCTTACTTTTTAGGTAATTATGGGTTACTCTATGATATGATGGAAAAGCAAAGGAATGAGATAAACTTGAGGTTAAAATATGTTATGAATATTTTTGAAGATTTTATCTCGTTTTGGGGAATGTTTTGAGAATTATATAGTTTTGGAAAAAGGACAACATGCTGACCGTGTGACAACCCGTCGCGTCGGACAAAGCTGCGGGAATCGAACCCACAACCAAAGTGCGACTGGTATTTATCGCCTACCACTGGACTACGTGAAGTCCCTGGTTAGTTTGACTGATTCTTTTTGGTTATATGATTTTATGAATTAAGAGTAAGTTTATTTTGGGTTATTTATGAAAATGATTAACCTATCAGGGAGGATATGTGATTAGGATAATTACTTTTCAATACGAGAATTTAGGAGCAACTGATGTTGTTTGGAGATAAATGTTACGATTTAACTTGGAAGACTATGTGACTAAATCCTTCAAATATTTGGGTTTCAATCTTATATTGGTTTACTTTGAAGAATTTTATGGACAAATTGTTTATCGGATGGTCCTCGTTGAACTTTGGGTTTTGTTGGACAAATTTTGGAGATTAAGCATAGATTTTATTTTTAATGGGTTATCCTTTTCTGGATTATCTGATCTTGTAGTAACCTTTTTGGTTTTAGTTTTGGTTAAGGTTTTAAGACATGGTAAATGTATAGTTATTTTTTTAGGTGCTCCTCTAGAAGTTGTTTATAGTACTCTTAATGTGAACAAGTCTTCCTAAATACTCATCTGTTGGAGAAAATATGAGTTTGTGTAAGGAATCTAATAAAGGTTGAAAGTCAATATGATAAGTGATTATGTTTCCTTATGAATAAATTCCTCAATAAAAAGTAACTTAAAACAAAAATGTTGTCTATTAACGTTTTCTATTGGGGAATCGAAGACCGTTTAACCCATCACAAGTTTGTGATTTTCTCGTGGTTAACTTTCTCCTAAACATGTTTTCTATCACTCTCCATCAGAACATGACCCTTTGTTTTTTCCTCCATGTCCATATTTTCATACTTGGAATCCTAGTATGGGTTAACTCGGGTGACCTTTGTACTTATCTTTCTTTATTTTAAAGTGTTTGTTTTACCGACTTTTGTTCCGATGTGGGACTTTCAAGGATGTTTCCAAGCGCAATTTTAAAATTGCGAGGACGCAATTCCCAAAAGGGGGGAAGGATGTAACACCCCAGGTAAATAATGAATATGAAATTTTCATATTTATCCATATTTGTGAATAAAATATTAATATGACTTTAAAGGGGATGCTATGCTCGATAGCGTACCCAACACGCAACAACGAGTTTCTTGGGAATCTTACGTTGCACTCTAATAATAAAATAATATTATTTTAAATGGTAGTTAACATGTAGCTGTTGTATTGGCGGGAATGGATAGAAATAACTAAAATATGATTATATATGTTCTTAAATATTTTTACATTTATACAATAAAAGATAAAGGCTTAAAATACGGAAAGAATTCAATTTTTGGCGTATATGCCCTAGTTTTCACTAAAGGTTCACTTATCACCTTTTGATGGAGAACCGTCATTAAAAATAGTTTTGTTCACTCTTAAACATTATTTTGGACCAAATAAAACTCTTATTAAGAATCGGGACATCAAAATTTACTTTGTGTAAATTTTTGGTATCTTTCTGATAAAGTTCATTTTTTTTAATGAATAGTGTAGAATGTTGTGTTTTAATTCAAAACCTCTTTTTAATCTAATTTATTTATATGATTAGATAATATTTTGAATTGGTTTTAAAGTTAAATTAGAAAATATTTTTACCATTAAATCTAATAGTGGTCATTGGAATTAATTTCACTTTGAAATCAGACTTAAACTAGTGTCAATCTTTTGATACTTATTGTTTTATAAAAACACGCTATTTGCTCTGACAGTGGGAATTAATTATTAAATTAATTAATGTGACTAATATGTTTTTAATTTTTTAAAATAGGATTCATTTTTGAATTAGGAATATCAAATATAGCTTAGGGTGAATTTTTGGTAATTTTCTGAAAAACTTCAATTTTTGATGAATAGTGAAACCACTAAGTGGTACTTATAAAAACTGATTTTTCATTTAAATGAAATTTTTCCATAATTGTGTTTTGAATTTCTAAAATCCGACATAAATGGTTGTCATTAAGAAGTAAAATGTGGTTCAATGAGATTAAAATAATTTTTTGTTGAATAGTAACTTATTAAGTTTTTAATCGCGATTAGTGGTAATTAGTGTAGTTTAAGGTAAAAATGATATTATAAGAATGTGAAAACACCATGAAACTTGTCTTACACCTATTGGGTGAGTCATGGAAGACCCGGACAAGACATGGGACAACTTGGGGACCCCATGGATCCACTTTTGTTGGGAAATGACATAAATTACTTTTTATTTAATGTTGAAGTGAAAATGACACAAACATAATATGTTTTACGAAAAAAAATTTTAAGTGGGGTTATACAAGTCCAAATTTTGATTATAAATATTCATTGGAAAGCTAAAACGATTTCCTATATCATAGTATTTTTTTTATAATTTTTAGACATTAAAGAAATTAAATTATTTATGACATAATAATGATGCAGCGATGACATCATTATTTGACGATTTAATTAAAATGGAAAGATAATGAAACATCTACAAACTAAACATGGCCAAAACCAATTGAATTAGTGGATTTAGAATACTTATCACCTTATCCACGAATTCTATCAATGTGGGACCTTTTAAAACCGATACACATTTTCAAATAAAGTAATATTTCTTACTTTCCAAAAGTACCCCTCCTCTCCTCTTATAAAAGGCCCCCACCTCTACCTCATTTCACACACTTCTCAAGCCTTTGGCTCGGCCAACCCCTGCCCATTTACTCTCTCCACATCCCTCTACTCATCCTAGAGGACTCCCTTTGGGAAGAATCCTTTAAAAGTAAGCCTTTAGGCTTAAATCAAAAGGAGTTACACTTTTAAAGGTAATTCATTCTCTCATGTTCATTTGTTTTATTTTGCTTCTCCAACCCCCTAAACTCTTTTTATTTACTTCTTTTGTAACAACACCAGTATCTTCAGTATACTATGATGTTGTTATAAGATTTATTCATGCTACACTATCACAAAACTACATCAAATGGTTAAAGAACATACGGTTTCCGTGGATGGTGAAATTCTACCTCCCGAAACGATGATTGTTCAATACTCATTTAACACCTTCAAAGGTTGCCATTATGATGTAACTATTTTTATATATGATATATAATATGTTTATGTTTTATTTATGCTTCTGTATTTTTCATTTTTGTCTTACCTTTGTGGCTTCCATTATGGGTATACGCGATATCTTCATTTAAGGAAGTGCGGACTACCGCCCCCTCAAAGTGATTTGATTCGTTAAATACCATATGTGGGATGTATAAAGGATGGAAATATGATATTATATATGATATTATACTGGAATTATAATATACCTTTATATCATTATTATTACATTCTATAAAATATGAAATAGAAATGAAAGTAGCGTTCATGCGTACGTACGGCTTACCGTCTCCATGAACGGTGCATTTCATTTCTTTCCTCTAAATGATTATGTAATGTTATAAATGCATGAATGTACTGGATATATATGAAATATATGATATCTACATAATGAATACAATTCTGGATATAATAAACATTTGGCCACATGAACAACATGTAATTGTAAGAAGACCACTTTCGACTTAAGAACCAAATATCGGCAAAACAAATATTATTAACTTAAATGATTACATAATGTTTGTGACATGGTAATAAGTGGTATAAAAGTAATAATGAACTTGAAAAAATGTTCTTAAGGAATTAGAAATTAACTCAGGTTTATTATTCAGGATATTAATGAACGATCGAGTCAAGTCGGACCCGAGGTAAGGGATCATACACCTCTCTTTCTTTTTGAGTACGCTCTTTTATGTCATTCCTTTTAAAGCTCATATTTATTGTTATTCGGATGTTCTTTTATATTAATATTACTGTAATTTTTATGTTCATGTGATGAGAGACCCTGTTCTCTCTCATCAATCCATTTTGGAAGTTTTGAGTGGCACCGTTAGGCTGCCGAACTTTCGTAAGAGATCTAACCTCTCTCTTTCTTTTTAAGTACTCTCCTTTATGTCACTTCTTTTAAACTCCTCCTTGAAATGCTGGGGGATTTTCTTTTATATTCCACTTGCTGTAAATTCTATTGTAATATGATGGGATACTCTATTTTATCTCATCAATCGATATTCGGAAGTTTTATGTGGCGTCGTTAGGCTGCCGAGTTTTCGTAAGGGATTTTTCATCTCACTTTTATTCCCGTGAGATTTATGCTACATTTTCCACAAATTCCATTGAGTGGTGTATGTACTGCCCATTATTCTACTCTTTGTGTAATATACTTTCTTTTATGAGTATTTACGTCAATGACTTATTGTCTTTCTTTCATGGGGTGTATGTTTTGAAAGATACCCAAGTCGGTAAGGGAACCTTTCACCCTCCTCTTTTTTAAAAGACTTGTTTTATTGGGTCTTTTAATTTACATATTTTTATGTTGGGATATGTTCTCATACATCCTTATTGATGTAAATTTTATGTCCAAGTGATGAGATACACTTTTTATCTCTCATCAACTCATTTTGATGTGATGTCGTGAGGCTGTCAAGGGAACTTTTTCACCCAATTTCGATTTCTTTGGGTTCAACTTGTAGTCATTGAATATGTCATCCATTGAATATGTGTGAATAACCTTTTATTGTTTTACACTTAATATCCACTTATATTGGGTGTATATATATTTTTCACACATATTTTTGAGATTTATTTGTCCTTAATTTAAGGATACCTTCTTTATAAGGGATTTCATCACATTTGACATTTCTATTGAGGGTTCATTGTTGTTATGCACCAATTCACTCTTATATGGTGTATATACTGTCCTTTGGAGTATTATATCATCAATCCTTTTATTCTCATGATATTATAAAGTTCTGACTAAATGTTATTCCTCGATTATTGTATTCAAGTGTCTCTAATTTTGGTAAAACCCCTTTAACCAAAATATCGTTTTAAATGTTTTAATTATTTGTTCTTATTAATATCCATGTTTTCAAAATGGTTTTAAGGATTTATTTATATGGATATTAATGGTTTAAAATGTTAAAATCTTCTGGGTGGTATGGTACACTTTGATTCAAAAATCTCTTTATTAAATGTTTTAAATGGTTTTTGAAATGGTTTCTTTTTGAATGGATTCATTATTTCAATATCCTAAAATGTTATATTGTGATTGAAATGTGGAAATGTTATGTTTCCTTTATTCATGTTTATGTGATACAATTATGTTATGGTTCTTGGGCATTGTTATGAAGAACGGGTGGTTCTGTGATAAACTAAGGGCGGGTGAGCCCGATATAGCTCTCCAATGCATTGGGTAACGCGAAGGAGTGAAACGTTAAGGTTTCTCCGAAGAGATTTTAGGGAATATACTGTGATGGGTATTCCAAACGTAACCAAGAGGGTTACTCCCTACGTAAGAATGTTATAAATACCTCAAGTTACCTTTATGTCTTATGATTTCTATGATTTATTCATGATTTGATGAGGTAGGTTAAAGTGCCTATGTTTTATGGGTAAATTATGATTTCAGTATTATGTATATATGAACTCATGTTTCCTTTTCATATTTTTATATCCCTTACTGAGATTTTTATGCTCATCCCAAGTTTTTGAAATGTTTTTTTCAGGTCAAGGGAAAGGTACATGATAAGATGTTAGAGTCAAGGATGTGTTAAGAAAGAATCCATGTTTTATTTTCAATATGTTTCCGTTGATGGGAAGAATGGATACTATCTTTTATGTAACCACTTTGTTTAAATGTGGAATGTAATGCAAGTTTCATGATCTAATTCTCTAAAACTCTAAACCTGAAAAGATCCTCAATGTGTAAACTTGTAATAACTCAAGATTAAGTAAGTTTTAAGGCTGGGGCCTTATAGTTATTGGATTATATTGTCATATAAAAGTATCCAAAAAATTTAAATTATAATGAGATAAACTAAGAATGTTATGGATCTTAGTCACCATGGTTGGTTTGTGCTATCATTCAATAGCCTCTTACATAGAAGGATATACTATTTTACTCTCAGTTGAGATTATGTGATTCAAAAAAGGAGACCTTTTACATCCAAAATTCAGAATTTTTAAATTATTTATCTAATTTATCATTCCTTAGGGGCATTATTATATTTCTCAAGTGGGTCTCTTTCGCTTTTTTTTCTAGGAATGGATAATAATATCATCTATAAATACAAACATGAACTAATCAGTGTAATACTTAAAGTAAGTATTCATTAAATCTGTGAATATAAGATGATTTTTCGTAAGACAGAAAGGCATCACTATATATTTATACTATCTATACCATATACACAATACTATTTTGTGCATATCCTCCTTATAGACCCACAATTATTGATATTTATAATTAGGGTCAATCATGGAAATGTATTGATCTCCCAATAGTTGATCAAAAAAGTACTAAATATAAGGAATATGATTGATTTCCTTAATTTTGATATTATTCACCTCAAGATAAACAATTTAGTGTCACATTAATCCATCTGTATTTTTTAAAAAAAGAACAGGTGGAGCCCAAGGTGACACATCTGGCCAGATGAGTCCCTTATCATTGTTTTTTTGGAGATCCTTCTTGAATTACTACAAATCAATTTGAGAAATTCTATATAGAGTATTTGAAATTAGTGTGGAACCATGTATGAGTTCAATTGAGAACTCAGTATCATGTTTTGGTGTGAGGCTATGAAAATAATCTGGATAAGTATCAAAAAATTCTCAAATAACAAGCACATTATTGTTTCCAATATTTTCCCCAACTATTTTAGATAATGAAACCCTTATTAATGGGAATTGAGACCCATAAAAATGAATTAATTTCCATAGTAATTTCATAATTATCATAACATATATTAATAATCATCTTTGGGTTTTTAATATAAAACATAACATCCATTAGTTGAAAATTTTTATTGGATTTATACAGATAAATCCAATGTATTCATAAGGTGACATGAAATTCAATCTGAGGAAGAATGAAATGATTTTAGGGAATCACAGTCCCAGAAATTTCAATTAGTGAGGAATCCTAGACATGAGGTGTGATCATTTTAACATTAAGGGTTTCCAAACTAATTCCACATCTAATCATTTGATTGGCACCTTGATACCCATATAAAATTATATAGATGTTTATAAATAGGTTGATCTGGAGTAAAATAAATCATTAATGGTTCTTGAGTGGTTCATAAGTTTAACTTTCACCATAATGTTATCGTACCCCTGATCGGAAAAAATGATCACATAGTATTTCCCATATTCAATTGGATTTTGAGGTTTTCTGAAGTTAATCATCATCATTTACCCCCATGGTAGGACATTGGTTAACAAAATCAACATTCTAATTACACATGATGCATAGAATTGGGGTGGTTCATCCTATTTAGATTTCTTTATATTCACACCATTAGATCACTTTATCCCATGAGATCAGAAACCAATTTTTTGATGAAGTCGTCTTATACACCTAAAACATTTAGTAGTCCCTCTAAGAAAATTCCATTATTATTTCTTTTCAAACTTATATGATATATGAAATATCAACTTATTATCACCAATATTTTTAGATTTTTCTTTTAAACTCATATTACATTTTTATCAAAACCTTTTAATTGATAAATAATTTCTATTTTTATTTACACAGTGATTTCCCATCAAAAAATTCCTTCATATCTACTAAAGTCTCTTATGGATAACAACTTTTAGAGACTTGGTTTTAGACCAAAAATGAATAAAAACCCTTACCTTTAGTATGGACTAAAATAATTGAATTATAGGTCTCATGTATTGTAAAATTATCCTCCTAGAATTTGATATATTCATCATCCTTTTTCATTAGACTTCGAAACTCTTTCCCTCTCTTAGTATGAAAAATAGATGGAATGTACTTATCCATTTTTTAAAACTCATCCCTATCCAAAATTTCAATTTCTTCTAGTTTCCTCATATTCTTGATAAGATTCCACTATTTTATCCTCTTCAACTTCCAGATTATAGAATTCCAAATTGAAATTTTCATGTTCCTAAAACTAAAGAATTAAATAAATCCTCTAAGCAATATTAATACATTTTTTTAAAACATTTAGATCAAGGAACACTCTATATGAAGATAGAAAATACCTCATGAATGACTTAATAGAATTTTATTCCCGTGTTTTCTAATTTAAATTTCAAGCATGATTCGTATTTTGGGAAAATTGTGTGAGTATAAGAATGTTATTTTTCATTCCATGTCCCATAATATTTGTGTTATCATAAATAATGTCATTATCCATATCAATTAACATTAATGATCTTCTTTTTTGGATCCTGTCATTGAATAAAACAAAAAAAAATCACATAGACGAAATATATTCATTGTTGGAAACAAATTAATCATGTAAATCACTTATAAGATGTCTAAAGTATGATAATTTATTTAATATATGACACCTTATATTTATCCTATGTAATTAATATCCATATTTTATTTAAATTATTCAGGATGGTTCATAAATAGTTTGTTAATTTTCAAATAATATCCCTTAGGAGAACGAAAATAGGTGTGCAGTAAGGCCCATTATTATACAGAATTTCTTGATCAAGGCTAGATCAATACAATGTTATTAGGGTTTATAACCCTAGGTATATCTTCTCTAGAGCCACATCCACAAGTTGTATCCAGAAATGAATGCATTTATAGGAAACCACTCTCTATATCAATTCCCAAAATTCCAAGAAATTTACCTATACATTGAATCAAACATAGACATATCCTTCGGCATGTCCTTAGCAATTTCGCCATTGTTTTATCATCCTAGTTTCAAAGTTTTATCTACAACTTCCCTATGATACTAGAAATAACTATCCCTACTCTTTATACATAGATATTACATCATTTTTTGGAATATTTGATACATTAAATGAACACAAACAGTAGAACTATAATAGTTTATTGTCTCTGGAAATATGGAAACATAAACACTGATTCATTGGGGAGCTATGTCATATACCTCTACTTCTTTATAATGAGAAACCTCATTTAAAATATCAACCATAATAAATTTCTTTATATGTTATGGAAATAAAAAATGATAAAGGGTGAGCTCATATACTCAGTGAAGGTAAAAAATGGTGATACATAAGTATAAAACGAGTATGAGGTTAAAAAACCTTATCATAAAAACTAAAACACATACCATGTATATCGAAGATCATAATATTGAATATTCAAATAAATACTTTTATTCCATAAGATATAGACCATTATGAAATCAATGAATATGATCTATAGTTGTATAGCATTATCATAACACATAGAATTTGTGGAATATACAAGAGAATTGAAAATCATGCCATATTAGTCAAGGGTCACTTCCAAAACCATCATAGTGGAAAATTTTCTTTACTGAATTGAGTTTACCCACATTCTAGCCCTATATTACCATACCGGGTTAAATTCCTATTTCAATAAAATATTAGTGAACTGAGTTCACATCTCATTAAAACCATATATTACTAAACCAAATTTACTTTATTTTATAGTCACGTATATTTCATGAGATATAAATCATTAACCAATTCTTTTTAGGGAGATATAGGTCACCCATATCACATAATGAAATAATATATATCTTTCCTATTCGATCATTAAAATTGATCAAATGTGAAATCATGGAATAAAATGGGAATTATAAACATGTCATAATATCATAAACAATTGAAAATAAAGAGTTTTCACAATAATATCATTATAAAAAATACATGAAAATAAGTGGGGTTTTATAAGAGTTTTATCATGATTCAACCTGTGGAAGACAAAGGGGTTCTATGAAAATCATTATAGAAAAACATAAACCACTTATAGAAAGAGTATGAATAGCATTCTTGGATCATTTCCCTAGGAATTAATAGGTTACACTGATAGATGTAATCTTAGAAGGAAAATAAAATTGAAAGATCATTTAAAACATTTCCTGAGTAAAATATCATTTCTCCTTAAGAAATATTTTTACAACATTAAAATTCCTAAAAAGTTATTATTTATTTAGAACATTAAAACATATAATTTAATAATTTAATAAGTAATTGTTCATATTGGGGGAGAATCCCTTCCATACCGTATGCCTTAAAACAAATGATGTTTTCACATTTTCTGTAAAATGTAAACATGTTTTATCTTGGAAAATGATATGATGATTTCTTTAAAAACCTGTTGTAAGAAGTCAAAAAAGGTAAAAAAATCCTTATAAAAAAATAGGATTAAATTAAACATATTTTTATTTTTTTTGGAATATATGTTTCTGAAAGCAAATAGATTTCAATCCGAAGAGAGAAATAAAGTAGGATTTTCATAAAACCATTTTTTAATTATCATAAGTATTAGAGAAAGGGAAAATGGTACCATTACATGAATATAAAATTAATAAAAATATGATAATAATATTTAACCTAATTTTGGATATATGGATCATAATATTTCATCAATTGAGGCATAATCATAATTAATCCTGATAAACTGTGCGAGAATAACAACAAACTCTCACCACATTAGTAACATTGAATCATAATCAACAAGAGAGTATAACATTACATGAAGATAGGTTGTATGTACACATGAACACAATTTTTATTTCCATATCCGATTGAAATAAAGAAATATATATGTTATATTATATTCTAATAATAATTTTTATATCATATATATGTATTTTTTTATTAAAAATAGACATAATACATTTTATGTAAAGAGTGAATGAATCACATCGCTTCACGTGGAGGTAGTTTGCTGAACACACGGACAATGTTATCATATTCTAAAAAAAGAAATCATTAAGGAATTTGTGGTACAAAAATTACAGAATAATAATAAAATCATTAAAATCATAATGATAACATATAAATACTATGTCCCTCCTTATTCCCAACTATGACAGGTGGTAATAAAAATATGAAATACATTGGTTCGTGATGCAGTTTTCGGTTGCACACACAAATGATGATTTCATAAAACATTTGATGGAATTGTGTGTGGTTGTGGGTCATAACATTATCATAGAAATATCTAATTATATTTAATATGATGAGGTTAATTAATAATCGTGATATTAAATTAATTTATTGAGTTTGAGCTACAAATAAGACCAAATCTTTAGTTGATGAATTTTACCTATCTTTTGGGTATATCCTTTTGGTTTTCACCAAACACCTTTATTAGTTGAATTTCTACCAAATGTAAGAGTTCTAAGAACATGATATGAATTTTATAAAGATATATAGATACATATTTTGTGATATAAATGGATTGATATATGTTAAGATAGGGGAATAGGGGGTGGCCTTCTATAAACAATATGATAGGAAAACCTATAAATTCACGAAAGTGTGAATTCCTACAACATTTTTCATATGTAAATTTTTCAAAACTAGATCATATTAGATCATTATATATGTTAATGTAAAAATATATCCTAAAATGGTCTTTTGACATATTTTTTGTTAATCTAACACCATATTTTCTATGTTTAACAACTTAGTAATCTTGTTTTACCTTAATCACTATAATTAATTTTAAATTTACATCAGCAATGACTTTTTTAAAAAATTATTTTTAAATTATTAGAATTTATAAATTTATGGTTATAAAAAAATGGAATCAATATCTAAAAATTATAGTCACAGAAGTGCCCCAAGTTTCTTTAAAATTAATAATATTGGCATGTTTTGAAAGAGACTTATTAAACTGAATAAATAAAAAGATTAAAAAGTGTTAATATTAAATTTCAATATGAAATTTATTACAATGAAATAAATTGTATTGATATTTTTATAATTTTAAAAAATATTCTATAAAAAAAATTACAATCTAATTTAAATATTTAAATAAAATAAAAATGTAATTTTCAATTAAAACATAATATTTTTTTACAATTTATCTAAAAATTATGCTTTTTAGAAAAATCAAAAAAATATTCACCAAATGATAGTTTTGAAATAATAAATTAAAAAATTATGTTTATTTCATATAATTAGTTTACTAAAAGTGTCAAAAATTAATTTTATTATTTTTAAGAAAAAACATAAATATAATATTTTTTTAAAATAAAATTTTCGAAATATATAAAGGAAAAAAAATATATTTTATATTAAATATGTCTCCTTTATGTAATACAATGATAATTAATATTTTAAAATTAGTTAATTATATTAATTTTTCTTTATTTAATTACTAGGATACAATAGTTACAATTAAATAATTATATTGATAATATGTCGAGTATTTGATAAAACATACAGTTAGGTGTTAGGGATGCTAACTAAGTGTTTTGTGTAGAGAAAGGTAAAGAAAGGTTTCAAGTTATAAAATCATGACTTGGTGTATCATTTAACTAAATCTGTCAATGAAATTTAATTTATGTGAAATAATTCATAAAAACTCAGGGAGTTACTCTCCAGCCAAGCCATTTTATCAATCCTAGATATTCATCAAATGACATCGGCCACATTATTAAATTAAAGTATTGGAAAAATTAATTTTACAACTATGGGATTATCCATCAGTAATTTAACTGTAACAATGTATCAACTTTTAAAGTTATTATATTCTTCCGATTCTTTTCCTACATTAATACCACATGTTCCATTACATTGACTAAATAGATTTAATCTAGATTCCTAATACGTCGATTGATTATGGAAATTTTTTTATAATGTGTATTTCATTTTCCTATATAGTGTAAATACCATATATGTATCATATTTACTGAGGGTAATTTACCATCAATGATAACTAATGTCAATGAATATCTATTTATCTTACAGGGTTATCATTCTATGATTATTAATGGCATTAGGAATTATTTATTATATTTATTTCATATGGAAGATATGTGAATCATTTTCTTTCCTTGGGTTCATTATGATATGATAATTAATTACCATGTTTCACACATAGGTTTGTACGGGCTATGTGATGAGTGGAATTATAATTATATATCCCTATAATGAATTTGGTAATTTTTGGTTCTCATTATATATCATCGTACCTGGTTAGGAATCATTGGAAACTATAGTAATGCATCGTTATCAAATTAAACTATGTTATGTTAATGTGGCACAATTCCTTTGAACAATTACTATGACTTCATGTTTATGTTGGAGAAACAATTACATGATTCCATTCTCTTATGTTGTGATAATTTCTAAAATATATTTTTATAAAAATATATCATTAATCCATTCTCTCAATATTATGATTACTTTCAATAGTATATTATGTTATTCCTCATATATCTCATGTTATATATTATTATTATATTAACACTTAATTTGTGTTTTATCACACCCATTCTTATGTTTCCCCTAACAAAGGTTATGGATGAAACTATTAACAATTATACGCATAGAAGTGTAGCATGTGTGAGGAATTTATGGAAATTTTGTTACACTAATTATTGATATATTATCTTTGTATTAGTGTAAATAAAACTTCAATTTTATGAGAAGTATTTTGTTTTATTTGTAGGTAATTTGTTCCAATTATATAAAACTCAAATATAAATGTTTTTTGTATTGGATATGTGTGAAAGATAGTAATCATAGATGTGTATCAAAGAAAATGTTATATGTTATTTGTTTTCAGCACTAGATCTTGGATTAAGGGTTTAGGGGGTGGTATATAGTTTCATTACATAAAATTAAAATTAAAAATGTGATAGAAATTAATTTTTTTGGAAAGAAAAATTGATTAAATAAAATATATTCCCTTCATTTTATTTACTATTTTATTATTCTTTAATAATTTAATTTTACTAATACCGCATACTTTTTGTATAGTTTTTCAACTAATGTAACATAACATACTGAACAAAATTTTTATTATGGTGATATAATAACTAAAATATATGGTTGTTATAAAAATAATTATTTCAATGATGAATTACAAATAAAAGGGTAACTGGAAAACATAACAGAATTGTATATAGTAATATATATATGTGAATATGGATTCATATTATATTTATAATACATCATAACTTATTATATATGAGGTTTGAAAATGAAAACATAAATTTGATAAATGATGTAATGGTTTATGTTACAATATCGTTTCTTTTTAGGATTTCCTATTAAAAATTTGAATTGGGGGGAATTAAATGGATCTTATCACATAATGTGCATCTAGTTCCTTATCCTCTAGATAATTCATATAATATTAATTAAATAGAACTATTTTACACTATTTGGTATTTTAATTTATGGAGAACATTTTAAATAAAAAATCACCATTACATCCTCATTGTTTGAAAAACATTTTATTTCATTTCTATATTCATTAAAATATTCAATAAAAATTCTTTTCAATTAAAAATTATTATTTATTGTAATTTTTTACCATACGTTACTTTCATTAAAATATTTTAAAACGCGTAATATTTTCTTTTTATAAATAATGTATTTGGGGGGGGGGTTATAAAATGTGTGAATGTAATTATTGTATTAAATTATAACAAATAAATAAAATTCCACACCATCATTACCCTTCTTAATTTTGATGGTTCATTAATTAGTTTCCAAGGTTACATTAAAAGAGAGTTTTTTCAAAATATTCTTGAGGTTTTTTAAGATAATAAATGAAAATTATATTATGTATGTTATAAACTAAATTTTCAAATTCTATTATATATATATATATATTAATCAATTTCATAATCCTTAATGAAATATTTTTTTTCACTAGGTACCTGATATTATAATACCATGACTTACTTTTCCAAAATTGAGTAGTAATATTTTGATAATTTAAGGATGATTCTATGAAATCTAATTATTTCCAATGGATTAATTAATTTATAATGAAATATTTATGAAACTTGTTTCATTTCTATAGGTTATACAAAGATGAAATAATGAAATGAATATGAAACTATTTTCTTTCCATGACATGTGACACGATGAATCTATGAATGTTTTTATGATATTATGGAATATATGTTTATGGTATTTGTAATGTGATGGGTGGGATAGGAATAATATATCCATCCAATGAATTTGGTAAAGATTTATTTTAATGAAAAAATATAGGCTGAAATAGGGAGTGAACCCTAAAAAATAAAGTACTTTTTTTCAATTTTTTAGTCTTTATAGTGAACCTTTACTATGTAAGTGATGTGATATATAGGGAACCTGGTCCTCTGTGATATTCTTGTCAATGAGCCTTCACTAATTAAATGATTTTAAATTCATACGTATATCCCATCAAATAATATATTATTTTTATTATATATTATAATAGATAATTATTGATTATTGAAGACTCATTACTCTTATGAATTTTATAATAAAAATAAATTATACGGTGATTTATGATTAAATATATTTGACAGATAAAGTGGGACTTTATTATGTCCTGATAATGTTGTTATAAAATTATATTAATGCTCACTTGTGGTAATTGACTACTATCTGTTATGTTTAACCTTAATTATTATTTGTGCCCACACTTTCCCATGTTATCATTAATAAAGTTTATGAATAATTTTTTTTGGATTTTATGTCTAAGAAATGTACTATTTGAGATGAAATTTGTGGGTGATATTGAAGACCATTCATGAAATAATGTGGTCATATATCAAATTTACAATGATAATAAAGCTATAATATTTTGTGGTGTTCATTATTTTGATATTTATTTAAAATTAATATAAAATAACATGATATATATATGTTTAATTCTTTGGTCACACTAGGATAATCATCCATCACCAACCTTGAAACTCTATATTCCTAGACAACATCTCCCCACAATGTTTTACTGAGTAAACCGAGAACTAAATTTATATTAACTAGTGTGTAATGTATCTTGAATCCATAATCATAGGGAAATTTAATCAAAATTCAGTTTTTATAATAACATATGGTTGATAAAAAAACATGTTAGGATATTGTGGTCAGTGAAGACTAAAAACACTCAATGATGACATTTTTTCACCAAAAAATTATAGAAAATACATCTATTTCCAATATGAGATGGTTGGTATTGAAATTACCAATATATTGGTGTTAATTCTTAGAACCATATGATATCTATACTCTATACTAAATGTATATGTAACCCAATAAATAATGTGAAACATCAAAAATGCCTAAAAATCATCACACCTCTTGCATATGAAGTACGAAGACACAATGAAATCTCTCATTATATTAGTAGAAATATTATTATGAAATAATTGTTAATAATAAAAATTATACACTCCTAGAAATTTATTTTAATGTGGATTTATATTAAGATAAATCATATATGATCACTCCTTGATGATATAACACATTACCAAGGATGTGCATAGTCTATATCTTGAACAGACTCTTAGAAATAATTTCACAGATATGAAGGTCTTTATTGAATTGTATAACAAACTTATAGTGTTCAATATACTTCATTACATAACTAATGTGTACATATATTTCATATATAAACAATACAACACACTGATATAAGAACACATGGAACATGAAGTTCATGCATCCCATGAATACAACATTTAATAATCATGATCCCTTTATAAAAGGTAAAAATTAAAGCCCTCATATTTCAGTTGAAAATAATAATATGCTTTATAGATTTCTTAAAATCCAATAATTAGACTTATTAAAATTGTGATATAGTATAAAAAATTTTATAATAAAATTCGATAGCTATAGCCATGCGACTAAATGAAAAGAATGAATAACAATTAAAAAATTATGAAATCCATGTTTATCATTTTAATATATTTCAAATGTATAGATTAATTCATAATAAAGAAGTAGTCAATTTTTATTAAAATACATTTTTTTCTTCCAAAATATATTATCTTCAAACAAATGTGTTTTAATGCATTTTTCACTAATTTATTATAATTAATTTAAACCAATTTCATGGATTTTATTTTATTGAATGAATATTATTTTATAAATGATTAGGTTTAAATTATCTTATTATAGAATATTAAGATGTTTTGGAAAAGATTTACTTTTCATTTAATAGTAGAATAATGCATATTTTTGAAAAATTATTTTATCATTTCATTAAAAAATATATTTTTAAACAACCATTATATTTTTCATTTCACCTTAAAATAACATAATGATCTTTTAAATATATAATCTTATTAATTACATAGTAACGAATTTAATATTTGATGTTGTTATATATTCATTTTTAGGATTAACATTTGATTATTATATAAACTATTTTTCATCAAATAATTATCATTTAAATAAATATTTATTTCCACAACTACATGAAATTGAATCTTGAAAAAAAACATTCCGGATTGGGAATCAGGATGTTCATTTTTGGTAAATAATCCGCTTATATTTTATGTCATATAAATATGCACTATAGTAAATATATTCCACCAAGAGATAGGTACAATATATAATAAATATTAAAACATTTTGTTCTAACTTTAAAATATCCATAACACATGAAATATAATTTTTTAGTAATTTGTTTGAATGTAACCATTCTTTTTAAACATATTTAAGCTCTTAATACGTCCCATTGACTACAAAATTTATTTTATTTTATGTAAATGATAAATTTAAAATGTTACTCTATTGCTTTTAATATCTATAATATTTCATGGTAAGGATAAAAAATTGTTTTGTTCAATTATAACTGGTAATTAAAAATATGTATGTATTTTTTATCTTTTTAATTTATTTTTTGTTTTTAGTGATGGAATAATTTTTTTAAACACTTACACAACAATAAAAAACTACTTGTGGAAGTTATCGAATAATAAAGTTAATTATATAAAAATAATTAAATGTAAAATAATTTGGATTAATTATTTTGTTACACAAATTATATATATAACATATTATATCTTTGTAAAATGATTATATTATAAATAAATTATAGTAATTTTATTTTTAAAATTCATATTATTTGAAGAGAGATGAAAATTACTTTAATGGTATATTAAGATAAATAATATTGTATTAAATGATTTAGACATAAAAAAACAATTAATTGTACATATCAGTGGGATATGGAATACAAAATAATAAATTTTTTATTTATGGGTCAATTTTATGCTTATATTATATCTCTATACCTGTAAATAGTAAAGAATTTGGATATCACTTTAATCATCAATAGGGCTAATGGGCAGTGAAAAATAATAGATAATGGTGAAAAATCACATTAATGTTTCTAAATTTTATTTGATTATATTATTTGGACTAATTCTTATATTATCTATTAAATATATCAATTTTTACCACTAATTATGAAAATTATTTTATACTAATTAAATACTTGAAATAATTCCAAGGGTTCCCCTCCCCTCATTTATAAAAGGGAACATCCTCTCATTTATTATTGAAATATTTTTAATAACATACTTAATCCAATCACTGCCAATATATCTCTAAAAATCAATCACTATATACTATAGGTTCTCTTCTAATTGAAATGACAAATATATAAGTATTAAGGTGTAAACCAAAAAGTTTAACTGAGGAGAAGGTATATGGAGTAACTGACCTATTTGAAGTTTAATTATTTCTCTACCTTATTATAATATTATTTAATGACAGTTAACTAATAATATAAGTGTATTTTATATCATTAAATGTTATTATGATTATGGAATAAAAACATTATTCTATTTTATATCTTATGGAAAATGATAACATTAGTCATTCATACATGTGATATACCACCTCAATGAAGTGATATGTTTCGTTTTTCCTCACCACATCATAAGGATGGATATTAAGATTGATTAAATTAATATATATGATATTAATGACATAAGTATCATTTTTAATGGCAATATATAATATGTTTTACTATATTTACATCCATTAAAAAATGATAATGTCAATCATGCATATATTTTGACCACCACCTCCTTGAAGTGATGTGATTCATTTTTCATGTATTCAATTCATATATGGCTATAAAATAGGTATTTAATTTATAATTTTTTTTAACAATTTCATGAAAAAATTATGGATATGAAGAAACAATTACACCTTGGACTACAGTCATCACAACAAATATGTTTTGTGATTATTATCTAAATGTCCTCAAAACATCTGATTTAAAGTTAAATTACTATGTAACTAAATAAAACATGGTAATAAATGATATAATTATTAATATGAGAGTTTAATTAAAGTTAAAAAGGTTTTCAAAATGGTACCTATCAAATATTATTTTATTATTTAGGAGTTAAGGAACTTATACTGCAATATGGAATTTATGGTAAGGTATTTTCATTCAAATAATTTTTTATGTTTTTAATGTATTTATTCAATTTTTTGTAAATATCCATTTTTATTAAAATTATTCAAAAATATTATTATTTACACTTGAAAGACAATAAAGGTTCATTTTCCACTATATTTTACTTTTTATCGATGGTTTTGAAGACAACATTTTTGTATTTTGGAGAATGAGGTAGTTTTACAAAATGTGTGAAAAGAATCATTATTTTGACTTTTACATCATGAATGGAATTTACCACATTTAAGAATTTTCATTTATATAAAACTTACTATATATGATTAAATGGTTATTTTCAAATAAACTCATTTAAAAAATATGTTTGATTTTTTTATTTTTTAATATGTTTAAAAACAAAGGTTTATTTATCCTAGTAATTATTTGAAAATTAAATGTTCAATTATTATTAGTTATAATAGTTATTTAATTTATTTATTATGTAATGGTGAAAGAATAAAATTATTTTGTTCTTGATATGGTACTTGATAAGTATAAAATGAAAGGGTTGAGCCTGATACAACTTATAAATTGGGTGAGACTGATAGAAATTTGATTATGTGTGAGTTTGATATTTATTTAAAATAAATTGGTAAATATTAATTTTCTTCAAATGAATTAATGTGGGAGTTATTCAGGTTGGTTTCTCCTATATATTTTATTGTCCATAATCATTTTTGAAAAAAGTGAGCACATGTTTTGAATATAATACACTAATATTCCATAAACAATTTTTGTTTTATTTGTATGGTTTATAAATGTGTTATTTGAGAAAAGGCATTTTATATATATGGATATGATTTATTTTATATGATCAATGAATAATATTAAAATGGAATTCTATTTTGGGATTTAATCTTTTCACTTGCCTAAAAAATTTCTTCACATTTTATCCCTTACCTCAATTTAGATTCTCAACATAAATTTTCAAATATTTTCATAGGGTTTATCTAAAAAAGTGATATTTAATGAATTATTTTTTTAAAATAATTTTAATATCTTATATATCATGCTCTACATGAAAAACTATGTTTACATGATCCTTGATATAATTTTAATGAATTATTATTTAAAATGATAGTTATTTCCTTGCAATTGGAATAATGGGTTTGAATAAGACTAATAAAATTATGAAATATTTATGGACATATATGTATAAAATTAATTCATTAGTTATTAATGTATTATAAATGAAAATAAAAATCATTTGAAATAAAATGAAACATTTTTTATGAAAAATATTCTTTATCCAACAAATATATTTTTATCTTAATTAATCACTATTTATGAATTAATTTAATGAAATATATATATAAATATCATTAAATAAATTAAAATAATATTCATTTATTTTTTTCTTCTTAGAAAGTAATATGTATAAAATTAGTTTTAATATTAAAAATTTATTTTTTTAAGAATTGAATTTCATCATGTGTTTTATGATTATTTTAAAATTAAAATATGACATAATTTAAAATTGAATTTGAAAATTGAATTTTTATCTAGAAATAATAGGTTCAATTATGTCAAATAGGTCCTTTTTATTGTGCTTAAATATAAATAGTGACCATTTTAAAATTTATCACCTCAGTAAAATGTAGATCAATACAATCTATGTCAAAACTAAGTGATAAGACCATAATTTTTTGGTCCTAATTTTTCTGAAAATAGTTATACGATTATTATATTAGGAACTAAATATACGTGTCTAAAAAATATGTTTTTTGATTAAAATGACATTTTAATTATTTAAAATGATCAATATTACAAAATTCCACTCTCTGGGATTTAAATATATTTTATATGTACACATATGTAAAAAAAAGTTAAGAAATAATTTACATTTTTTATTTTGAGATTATGTATATTATTCTCATGATATTAATTTATTTATAATTATTAAATTTTGTATAATCACATTATATGCTTACATGATGCCAAAAAAAATAATTCTTCTTCTAATCGAAAAATAAAATAAATGATTTTGAAAATAATAAAAGTGATATAAATTGTGAAATTTAATTCTTTTCCATAAATTTTATTGGTTAATATGACATATTATTGTTTTTATAAATATTATATTTTAATTACAACTTTATATTTATATATTTCTAATCAAATTGAAAAAATTGTGACGAAATTGAAAATAATGATATTTTATCAAAATAATGTTTTATTTAATTATTCAATAATCATAAAAATTATGAAATAAGACAATGAGAGTATGATAAGGTCTAATATCTTATAAATTGACCTTTTAGGGGGACAATTTTTACATAATTTGTATTAAATTACATCCTGTTAATACTGAAAAATATGTTATTGTAGTTGGAATTAAAATCGATTAACAAAGGGTTAATCAAAATGATATGTTTTAAAATTACACAATATTTTTCAAAATATAATTATTTGATGTGACTAAAACCATATCATACAATATCATATAATCCCATTAAATTTTAGGTATTTTTAGAGATAATGACTTTATTATAATCTAATCATTTGAGAAATTCTAAAAGATCCCCTCACACTAATTTGAAAAGATAACCTCCTCCTTCACTTCTTCACACTACATTGAGCTTTTTATCAAAACATAAAAATGAATAATTATATTATAGACATCACTAGAAATACTATAGAGGTTTTGGGCTTCTCAAAATTCCACCCAAAGATATATTTATAAGATATGTGAAGGAGGTGTTTCAAAGAAGAGTTAATCAGCTTAACCAATTACATTATTTTATACACTTCATTAATTCTTATAAATCAATTAAATTTTTAATAAAATTATATGTTAATTATAATAAAATATCAAAAAATGTATTATTATTGTGATAAAGCAATTTTATAACTTCTTTACAATCAAATGATAAGTGAAAGTACCACTCAAGCGCACATACGACTTAGTGTCTCAACCTTATGATATAATTCATTTTACAATTCCATTTTATATTGATGTGTATTATGATTGTGTTAATGATTACATAATATATTATTGAAATAACTATACTTATAGAATTATAATTTCACATCTACCTATATACCTTCCAATATGTTGGAAAATGATATTATTACTCATGCATATGTATGGACTACAACCTTTGAAGAGTAATTTGATACATTTTTTCCTTCAATTTCACATGGCTAGTAAAAATAATATTTTTAATGAATTTTTATGATATATAAGAAGATAATTATTTATTAAATTTTAATAATTAATTAACATTCGTTCGTTCCGTCTACCGAAAAATGAAAACAGTGTTTTTGTGTACGTACATCCTATAGTATCAATGAATAATGTAATTTATATTTTCTATATATAAAGGTATTAAAAGACAATAAATATTTATATAATTAATATATATGATATATATGTTTATTATAATTAATTTTATAATATAACTAATATAAATTTACGTGGTATGGAACCATTGAACTGATATAATCAAGTAAAATGAAACATTTAACCCATAAAAATGATGATTTTAATAAATTATTTTTAATAAATGGTTGTGTTGAAATGTTATAAATGATAAAATGTGATATTATAAGTATGAACATGATCTAGTTTAAAATTATATTGAACATAATTGTAAAATATAATAGTTTATAGTACTTCAATAGAAAAGTGAACTCAGGGGAATGGGTTTTGTGCTACAATATCATTTTTTATTATGATTGTTTGCAATTATGTTAAAAATGGTGAAATCATACAATTAATCTCTCATTAATCTCATGATTTCCCTTCCTAAAATGAAATTTATTGAAAATAATTATTATTTTTATTATACTCCCCTTATCAACTTCAAGAGATCAAAATTATATTTATATTTAAAATCATCTTAATTTCTCTATTTAGATGAAAACCCATTTTTTCATTCAAATCCCTATATTCTATAAATGATTTAAAGAAGTGTTTTACTATTATAATATAACATCCCATGTTTTTATTGAATAATATTTTTTCATATCAATTAATATTTGTGAATAAGAAATTAATTTTATGTTAACTAGGACACATTTCCCAATATCATACTCAACACGCAACAATGAGTTTCTCTGTAATCATACATTTCACACAACTTTGAGTTATACTAAAATGTAATACAATAATAATATTATTATTTTAAATGGTAGTTAAATCCTATCTATTTTATTGACGAGAATGAATAGAAATGACTACAATATGATTAAATAAGAGTTTTAAATGTTTTTACATATATCCAATATATTTTAGAGGATTAATATGAGAGTGAATCAAATTTTATGCCTAAAATAATCTAATATTTTTTTAAATGTCCCTTTACACCCTTTTAATAGAGAACCACATTTAAATCTATTTTTTTCACTTTTGTGTGTTCTGTTTTGAAAAAATAGACTTCTTCTTAAGAAATTTTTAAACAAAATTTACTTTGGTTGAATTTTTGGTATTTTTCCGATGAGATTCAGATTTTAATGAATAGTGAATAACACTGAATTTTAATTCAAAAAGACATTTTTTCTAATTTATTTATATGTTTATTATACTTTTAATTCATTTTAAAGTGTAATTGTATTAATTTTTTATCATTTAATTCAATTATGTTAAATGGAGAAATATTTTCGTTGAAATTGGACATAAACACATTTAAATATTTTGATAGTTTTTACTTCTTTAAAACATGCATTCTGGTTTTGAAAATGAGAATTAAATAAATTAATTACTATAATTTATGTGTTTTGAATTTGGAAAATATATATTTCATATTTGGAAATAGATGTTCCAAATTGTGTAACTGGGAACATTTTATTTTGGTAAATTACGATTGAGAACTTCGGTAAATATTTTTATTTACCCTTTTAAAAGTGTAAATCGGGTAAATAAGGCTAAAATAATAATATTATAATATAATAAAACAAACTGAAATCGTGTACTAATACTATTGGATGAGGTAATTTTAATAATGGGAATACTCATGCCGAACTTTTTGTATTTTCTAGCTTCTTAGCTATTAAAATGACATGTTATAATAATTAATTTAAAGAAAAGAGAAATATAACATAAACAAGTATCTTTTTACTCGAAAAATTTTAATATTGGGTCAGATAAATGATATATTTGAATATATATATATTCATTATATATCTAAAAATCATGCATACATAATGTAATTTTATTAATAATTTTTAGACGTTAAATAAATATATATATTTATGACACAGTGATGAGAGAGTGATTTCCTTATTAACGAAAGATTCCAAAAAATGATCTTTTTAATATTAAAATAAATATAATTTTAAAATTTTGATGATAGAAAAGAATATTAATGAATATTATTAAATATTGTATTTAATTTAATGCTTTTGGTTTTAAGGAATCAAGTTTTTTTTACTTTAACATAAATCAATTACTAAATAGTGTCTAAATTGACATAAATGGGTTTTTAAAACCAATACTATTTTATTAAATGAAATAATAGTCATAAAAATCTACAATTATCCCAAATGACTCATATAATGTTGAAAATGTCATTAATGATTCACTTGTGGTTGTATTGTCATTTTATAGTAACTATAGTAACAACATATTATGTTAATACCAGATGACATGGTTTGAGTTAATGTTTTTAAATAAGGGTTAAAACCAAAATATAAGGTTATATTTCTGACCTAAACATGTCTAAAACAAACTGTTTAAGAGAATTTACACCCATTATCACCTAATACAAAAAAAAATATCACTTTGGAACTGTTATAACTCTAAACTGAATTTTTAATAAAATAATAGTTCTAGACATTTTTAATGTACCCCTCCTCCGTCATATAAAAAGCCGCCACCTATACCCACTCCCTCACTCCACTAAAGAAGATTTTATCTTCCAAATTCTTCCAAAAGGATATCCAAAAATCCCTAATTTTCTCCAAGAAGACATAAATTGGACATAAGGCAGTTTATGAAAGCCATTTGGTTCGAATCAATAGAATTTACCCAATTTATAGGTAACAACTTCTTTCAAGCTACTCTCAATTTATTTTCCTTCACCACTCCCTATTATATTCTTAATATTTTATCAAATTAATTTACAAGTAAAATAAATATACTAGGATATTTTTATTATATGTATTCTAACTACATATACACACACCTTCATCTAATGGAAATGATTATTCTATTTCTGTGCATGGCGAACTGCTGCCTCACGAAATGATGATTGTTGAATTTTCTACTATCACCTATCATGGTGGAAATTATGATAGAAATATATATTAAATTTATATTTTCTTTCAGCTTCTGTATTTTTTATCTACAACATACATATATGCTTTACATTATGTGTAAATATGATAATTTAAATTGAGGATGTGTGGACAACCACACCCGCAAGGTGATATGAATCGTTCATGATATACATGGAACATATAAAGGATAGTTTTATTAAATACATGATTCATATAATAAATAAACATAATTTTGGTTTTATAATATATATCTATATCATTTTATTATTATTATTTTAATATAAAATGAAGGTATTGTTCATGTGTACGTACGTATAACCTATTATCTACATGAATGGTGACTTTGATCACATATCTCTAAATATTATGGATATAATATGTATATATATATTAGATATATATGATATTTAAATCATGAATACTATTCTAGAGATGATTTATTTTTGACTACATGGACAATTTAACTAAAAAAATTCCATTTTCAGCTCATGTACCGAATATCGAGAAAACATCTGATATAAAGTTAAATAATTATTTAATTTTCATTACATGGTAATAAGTGACATTAATTGTATTATAAACACCCAAAGGTTATCAATAATATATAAATTAACCTAAGATTATTTTCTATAATCATAACCGTTATATGTGATGAGTCAGACTCAAGGTCAGGGACATCGTCTCAATCTCCATTCATTAAGGAATATTTTAAATATTTACACCTCTTTATTTTATATAGTGTATAATCAACCCTTTTAATTTTAATTTCATTGAAAGGGAATATTTTTTTCGAATTGTTTTACTAAATGACTGAAAGGTATGTTTTTAATGTATTCTATGACAATTACTCCTCCACTGCCATAACCAATATTTGATATTTGGATTTCTATATATAACTTAATGATTTTAAAAAGAAAAGAAATACCATATTCTGATTTTTTTGTTTTGGTATT
Organism: Viscum album; assembly: GCA_963277665.1. Classification (NCBI taxonomy): domain Eukaryota; kingdom Viridiplantae; phylum Streptophyta; class Magnoliopsida; order Santalales; family Viscaceae; genus Viscum; species Viscum album. The sequence continues at coordinate 173,740 of CAUJRU010000071.1, forward strand.
GAAAATGGTTTTGAAAGTGGATTTATTATTGTAATATATTTAAATGATGTCATGTTAATGGAAAGGAAATTTTATGAGTGAAATATTGATAATTAAAATATTTTATGTGTTATGTTTATATAATGGTACTTAGACATTTGACAGGTGCTTATGTGATGTAATGATGAAAAGTGGTTACATGATAAACCAAATATATGTTGTTTCATGTTAAACCAAAGATGGGTGGTTACATTATAACCTCATGTCAATTGGGTATTGAAGTCATCTATATGGATATTCTATTTAGTGATATTTGTGCATGTCGACCATATTTTTATTCCATTTATGTATTTTTAGGTCCAAAGTATCGTACATATGTAATATGTTACTTTATATGGGATTTATGGTAATATTTTTTATACAAAAAGGGTAATAAATAAGCATATATATTCAGTGAAGTATATTTTGTACTTCATAAAGGTGAAAAGTATTACTTTATGATAAAGTATTCATGGTTTTCATGTTTTCCCACGACTAAAAGTTTTAATTATTTGTGTATCCCTTATTGATATTTTTAATTTCATCCCATGTTTTGAAATTTTTTTCACTAGATAAATTGAATAATAGATTCAAGGATGGTATATAGAAAAATTTATACTCTTAAAACACGAATCGATACCACATTTCTTTCTGAAGTGTTTTTGTTTTATGAAAAAATGGATATTTAGTAGAAGTGTCTACATTTAATATTTAAGTCTCTATGTATAAATTATATACTAATTCACTAAATATCTTAACATGAAAATATCCTTGAAGTGAATGAAAGTCAATTTTTGACTTATCTCATGAATAAGTAATGTTTATGGTTGGGGACTTATAGATGGTATCCGAGGTCGGTTTAGATAAAATTAGGAGTTGGATTATTGTTAATAGAATATCCATATAATATTTTTGCATTATGTTATTATTTAAATGGTATATAATTTGAATGTTACCAAGTTTCAAGATCTAATATATGTTTGTTTAGAATTGTTTTCCCATATGAAACCAGGAAGCTATGCTGGGAAGGAATAAAAAGGGATATAACCTTATAAATAACTTCCTGCGATGGTCAGAATCAGAACTGAATAGTTTGTTATTGTGATGGTTCAGTTGACCCATCCAATAAATTTTGGTGGTCTCCAGACACAAGATCAACCAGTCCAACTATAGAATAATATGTCAATTTTTTTACATTCCATTAGGCAACATCCCCCATCATTTAGAGGATCATCTGACCCAGTACAAGTTGAAGGGTGGATTAATGAACAAGAAAATATTTTTGATCTAATGGGGTGTTTAGAAAATCAAAATGTTAGTCTTTTTCTTTATTTTTTGAAGTTGGATCTGATCAGTGGTGACTGATGATTAAAAATATCAAAGAAATGGAAGAGATTGATTCTCTGGAAAGGGATTAATTTATGAATATATTCCTTGAGGAATATTTTCCTAATGATGTAAGACATTGGATGGAAAATCAATTTTTGGAATTGAGACAAATAGAAGAAGATTCTATGGATGTATATGAAGATAATTTCAAATGTTTGTCATGTTATGCCCAAATTTAATCTAAGATATTGATAGTAATGTAATTATATTTTACACAGGTTTGAATACGTAATATCAAAGGGTTTTCACTTCTCATGATTTCAAAAGCTATGAGAACTTTGTATAATGTGCCGAGAAAGTAGAAATGGATTTTTGTGATGATCATGTTTTCTAGGAGAGAAAACCAAAGAAGCATTCTATTTGGCTGGATATGGGAAAGAATTCATCATATAAGTAAAAGGGTAAGAAAACCAAATTTCCAACATGACTGAAGTGTGGTAAAAAAATCCTAGATATTTTCTCCCAATATCCAGGATGTTCTTCTGATATGGTAAGACTAGTCATATTTCTCATACCTGTAAGGAAGATGACTAGTTAGGTAATGAAAATACAACTTTAAGATGTTTTAGTTGTAATTAAATAGGATATTATGCAAATGTGTGTCCAAAGTTGATTACATAGGCTGGAAACCAGCATGATCGAAAGTATAAGGGCATGGAAAAATCATTTTCTATTTCTACGGTTGGTGTCAGACTGTCAATTGAAGTGGTAATTGTTATGTAACATGTTCCTTAAAAATATTCCAATGCCCTATTTGACTCTGGATCTTCACATTCTTTCGTTTTTGATAGATTTACAAGAAAATTGGAAATATATCCTCATAAGAGTGATATATAAATTTTTCCAAAAACTCTATGTGTATGTATTAAAGATACCAAGATTTATAAGAGTCAATATATTATCATTTGTGGGATAGTCCTTCCTACAAATATTGTCAAACATCCCATAGTGAAATTTTATATCATTTTGGCTATGAATTAGCTTTAAGTTTATCATGGTAAAATATATTTTAATGAAAATAATGTTTTATTCAATGATTTCATAACTTTGATAATATATCATGAAGATAAAATTTTGATTAATGATTTCAGTGAATGTTATTTGGCTCATGTTTTTGAAAATAATGAAATAGTTTTGGTTGGTGGCATTCCAGAAGTGAATGAATTCACAAATGTTTTTCTGGATGAATTTCTTGTTATTGTTACCAATCAAGAGGTTGAATTTACTGTTGATTTAGTTCCTGATGATAAACCTATTTCTAAAAATCCTTATCGAATTGTTCATGTTGAACTGTGTAATTAAAAAAATTTGTTACAAGAATTACTTGATATAGTATTCATTTTGGCCTAACAGTTCACCATAGGGTGATACATTTTTATTTGTGAAAAATAAAGATGGTTATATTAGACTATGTATTTATTACAGATCCTTGAATAACATCACTATTAAGAAGAATTATTTGTTTCGTCATATTGATGATTTGATTGATTTTCTCTAGGGATCTCAGTGTTTTTCAAAGTTGGATTTGATTTCCAGGTACGATAAACTGACAGTAAAGGAGGATAACATTCCAAAGACCGCTTCCCAAACAAGATATAGAAATTATGTGTTTTTATTTATGCTAATTGGTTTAGTTAATTCACCTATTCTGTTTATGAATCTCATTAGTGGAGTTTTTCATCAGTATTTGGATGATTTTGTGGTTTTTTTATAGATTATATTTAGGTATATTTTAAAAGTAGGTAGGAACATGAATGTCGCTTAAGAATTGTTTTTCCAACCATAAAAGAAAAAAACATTATGGAATATTTAGTAAGAGCTAATTTTGGTTGCAATGTTTTTTCCCTTTGTCATATTATTTCTAATGATCGAATAATTTTTGACCCTTCTAAAAAAATGTTATTATGGAGTGGAAAATAATGACGAATATCACAAAGATTCACAATTTTCATAGATTAGTGGGATGTTACAAATGAATTTTTGAAATATTTTATCAGTTATCTAGTACACTATCTAAAATAACTGAATAAGGTGTTAATTTTATCTGGAAAAAATAATGTGATGAATATTTTGAGCAACTAAAAATAATGTTAGTAAATGATCCCTTTTTGGCACTACCAACAGGAAAGGGAGAATTTGATATCTACAATGATGCATCATTGATAGAAAATGGATGTGTCCAAATATTGAATGATCTGGTAATTGTTTATGATTCACATCATTTGAAACCTCAGAAGTTAAATTACTTAACAAATAATTTGGAATTATCTTATATTTATTTTTTTATCAAAAATAGTAGGCATAATTTTTATGGTGAATAGAGTGAAATATAGTGTGATCACAAACGTTTGAAGTATATATTCACTGAGAAAAAAATAAAAAAGAGATAAAAAAGATGGTTGAAATTAATCAAGGATTATAATTGCACGATTCATTACCATCCAAGGAATAAAAATAAAGTGGATAATGTTTTGAGTAGAAATATTAATGACAAATTAACCATGCTACGTTTAGAATCAGATCCTTCGGTTTAAAATTTGAGGAATTTATGATTTGAATTTGTTGGTGTCGGGAATTCCTCTATTTATTTTTTAGGTGTTAGTGAAATCATCTATATTATATTTATTTAGGTAAGTACATAAAGAAGAAAGTGAGTTACAGGTTCAGTAGGGTATGTTACCTAAATTAATAATTGATAAAGACTGTTTTCTGAGGAATAGAAATAGATTATGTGTGCTTTATTATTTATAGTTGATAAAAGAGTTGTTATATAAATATCATAGTTCCCTAATTTCAGTTCATCCTGGTAGTACTATGATGTATATAGTTATTTTGGAGTATTACTGGTGGGATGGAATCTAAGGAAATATTTTTTACATTACTTTGATCTGTTTTGGTTGTCAATAGGTTGGAGGAAAACGGAAGTTATTGAATGGGTTTATTAGGCCTTTTCCACTACTGGAGTAGATATGGGAAAATATATTCGGGGATTTTTATGTGGGATTACGAAACATGTCTCATGGTAACAATGCAATATTGTTTATTTTTGTTTGATTGATTAAATCTTTTCATTTTATTCCTATTATAGATACTCTATCTCTAAATGAACTTTTTCAATTTATATATTAAAGAGATAGTCAGGTTACATGGAGTTCCCTTCTATATTGTATCTGATAGTGATCCAAGGTTCACTTCTTACTTTTGGAATGGCCTTTGGAAGTCATATGAAACTGAATTATTTTTAGTACATATTTTCACCCTCAATAATATGGGTAGTAAGAATGAAGAATTCAGTCATTGGAGGATATGTTACGTTCTTGTTCAATAGACTATAAAGGAATTTGTTATAAAAATTTTCCTTTGTTTGAGTTTTATTAAAACAACATATTTAATTCCAGTATAAATATTGAACTATTTAAAGCATTATATGGAAGGTGGTGTTGAAATATAGCTTAATGGGATGAAGTATGTTAAAGGAAGTTGATGGGACCAGAATTGGTATAAGAGTTGGAAGAAAGAGTGCGATTGATTCAGATTTAAATGATTGTAGTTCAGAGTCAGAAAAAAAAGATATGAATATAACCAAAGGAAGGATTAGTATTTCAAGGTTGGTGATCACTTCTTTCTCAATGTTTCTCAATGGAAAAGTATGATGAGTTTTGGTAATAATGGAAAGGTGAGTCTGCGGTTCATTTGACCCAATGAAATCCTAGAGAAAGTGGTATTAGTTTACTAAATGGTAGATTCACCTCCAATTTTATCATAGGTACACAAGGTTTTTCATGTTTCAATGTTGAGGAAGTAAATACCAGATCCATCTCATGTTTTGAGTCCAGAGGTAGTGTAGTTAGAATAGAATATTTTTTATGACGAACAACTAGTACAGATTATTAACCAAAGGAAGAATGTGTTGCAGAATATGATCAGTCATTAGGTAATGATTTTCTTTATAAAATCTATGGTTGAAGATGAAATGTATGAATATTAAAATTCTATAAGGGAGAAATACCACCACTTACATGATAAATAAATAAATTTTCTAGAACACAATTTTAATATAGGGGGAATGATGTAACATCCTAGGTATTTATGAAATAATAAATTTTCATATGTATTAATATTTATGAATAAGATATTAGTTATACATTAAATAGGAAAAATTTTCTGATATCATACTCGACAAACAACAATGGGTTTTTTGAAAATCTTACGTGGCACACAACTTTGAGATATATTTGAAAAATAATAGAATAATAATATGACTATTTTAAATGGTAGTTAAAGCCTAGAAATTTTACTGGTGGGAATGAATATAAATAACTAAAATATATTATAATTTTTTTCTAAATTATTTTACATTTATCCAATAAATTTTAGATGTAAAAAAATGTGAATGAATCCAATTTTATGCATGAAATACTCTAATATATTTTAGAAGGCTGTTTTACCTCCTTTTGATGGAGAATAGTTTTAGACATAGTTTTTGACACTATTATATGTTCTATTTTATAAAATAAACTTCTACTTTAGAATATGAATATCTAAATTTACTTTTATTAAAATTTTGGTATTTTTTGATGAAATTCACATTCTAATGAATAGTTAAAAATACTGCATTTTAATTCAAAACTGCCAATTCATCTAATTTATTTTCAATGTTTTCTTACCCTTTTAATTGGTTTTAAAGTTTAATTGGAATATTTATTTATAATTTAATATAATTATGGTCATTGGATGTAGTTTCTCATTGAATTGGGCATAAACACATGTTAATATTTTGAAAGTTTTTAATTCGTAAAACAGGCTTTCTAGTTTTTACAACTAGAATTAATTTAAAATTAATTACTGTAATTTCTATGTTTTGAATTTATAAAAATGGATTTATTATTTGGAAATATAATTTCCAAATTGTGTTTATATATGCCTTATATTTTTTGACATTATGAATATTAACCTAAGATATCATTTTTATTGACCATTGTTAAAGGGAAAATCAAATAAATAAGGGTTACAAAATAATTTTATAATAATATAAAAATACCGTAAAATCTGTCCTAATCCTAAAGATTATATATTTCAGTCCATGATCATCTGTAGGCAGATATTTTGGGATTTGAGAGCCACTTTGGATTGAAATTGACATGTTATAATAAATAATTTAAAATAAAGATAAATATAACCTCAACATCTATCTTTTTACTAAATCAAGTTAAATATATTTTTATATAACAGATTTATTTTAATAGATATATTCATTATAAATAAAAAAATATTTCATACATAATGGTATTTTATTTATAATTTTTAGATATTATATAAATAAATTTATTTACGACACAATGAAGATGAAATGAATACCTAATTAATGAAAGGTTCAAATAAATGAAAATTAAAATCTAAAAAAACCTATTTAAATATTTTCATTCCATAATAAATTTTATGGGTTATTATGAAACATTATATTCGATTTAATTATTTCTGTTTTATGTAATAATGTTTTTATGACTTCAAAATTAATCCATTACTAAATATTGACTAAATTTTCATAAATGAGTTTTTAAAACAAATACAACATTATTAGATGATATAAAAGTACTAAAAATATAAATCTTTTCCAAATGACTCATATAATATTAAAAATATCATCAATGACCTACATTTTTTTTCTATTCAATTTATAATAACTATAGTAACTATATATTATGATAAGACAAAATAACATGATAAGAGTTAATGTTTCTGACTAAGGGTTAAAGACAAAATATAAGTATACATTTCTAGCCAAAACCTCTCTAAAACCTATTGGTTGAGAGTATTTCAACCCATCATAATATTATACTCTACATATATCTCTTTGTAGGTATTATAATTCTAAAATGATTGTATAATAAAATAATCTTTCATGGCTTTCTTGAAGTGCATGTCCACCATCTTATAAAAGTTTAATAACTCTACCCACATACTCACAACTCTCAATAACCTTGGTTCATCAAAATTCTTCTAAAATAAGCTCCCAGCATCCTTAACTTCTTCCTAGAAGCCTTACCTTGGGAAGATGGTAAATCATGAAATCCTTATGGCTCAAATCAAAATATGTTACCCAATTTAGTGGTAACATCTTCTCTAAATATTCATTCCCTTTATTTTACCCCCCTCTCCCTATTATCATATTATTCAGTGATTACATAAAAATGTATCATAAATATACAAGGATGTTATTATAATAATTATTCAAAATACACTTTCACCCACCTCCATCTAATGGATACCAACATACTACTTCTGTGTGTGGTGAACTACTGCATCACGAAACGATAATTGTTCAATTTTATCCACCCACCTCTCATGGTGGCAGTTATGACGGAACTATATTTATAGATGATATATATTATGTTTATATTATTTATATTCTTTTGTGATTTTTATTTAAAACATACCTCTATTCTTTTGAAGATGTGTAAATACGATAATTTCATTTGAGGAAGTGTGGACTACTGACTTCTCAAAGTGACATGAATCGTTCATGCTATACATGGACCATATAAAGGATGGTTTTATTAAACCTATTTTACATACATGAAAGAAATATTATACTTAAATTATAAAATACATTAATATATTTGGATTATTATTCTTTTAATATAATAAATAAATGAATGCAGTGTTCATGCATATGTATGACCTACCGTCTCCATGAATGATGTATTTGATTTCTTATTTCTGAATTTTTTGGATATTATAATTAAATATATAAAATATATTTATGTGATTTAAATCATAAATAATATTTTGTAGATGATTTTATTCTGATTACATGTACAATTTATAAAAAAAGTTCATTTTCAACTAAAGTACCGAATATCGAGAAAACGTCTAATATGAACATAAATAATAATGTAAATTATATAATATTTAAATAAGTGATATAATATGAATAATAAACTTGGAAAATGTTCTCAATAAAGTATAATTTAAGCTACAATTATTATTCAAGACCATTATGATAGTCTATGATGAGTCAGACTTAAGGTAAGGGACTTCGTCTCAAAATCCATTCATTGAGGCATACTTTGATAATATACCCCTCCTTATTTTATATAGTGTATAATAAAACTATTAAACTATAATTCATTCAAAGGGGATATTTTTTTTCTAGGAATTATTTTACTAAACAATAATAAAGAATGTTTTTGACATATTCTGTGACACTGAATCCTCCCCTGTCATAACCATTATATTATTTTTGGGTTCCCCAACAAGACATAATGTATTTAAAGGTAAAAGAAGTCCATTATTCCCTTTTGGGTGTTTTATTATTTGAAATTGGTTTTAAAATTTGATATAATATTTAAATATCTTAAAATGATATCTTTTTATTTGAAATAAAATTTTATGAGTGAAATATTGATAATTTCAATATTTTATGTGTTATGATTATATAATTGTACCTGGACATTTGATGGCTGGTAATGTGATAAATCAATGACGATTCATTACGTGATAATAAATAAGGGTGGTTCCATGAAAACCCAAGAATTGGTGGTCATATTATAACCTATAATTTATTAGGTTTAGATATCAACCATATGGATTTTCCATTTAGTGATATGTGTGCAAGATGACTATATCATTATTCAATTTAAGTATGTTTATGTCCCAAAATACATATATATCAAATATGATTCTTTCTTTGGGATTTTTCACAATATTTTTTAAATAAAAATTGTATAAAATTTGAATATATTTAGTTAAGTATATTTACTACTTATTATAGGTGAAATGTGTTACTTTCTGATAAAGTATTCATGCTTTTCATGTTTTCCCAACACTAAAAGATTTACATCCTTGTATATCTCTTACTGATATTTTCTACTCATACCAAGTTTGTAAATGTATTTAACAGGACATAGAGGAGGATAGAGTCAAGTATGTCATCAAGTAAAAGTTATTCTATTCAAACATGAAACGATACCGGGATATTTTTTAATTTATTTTTGTGGTATGAAAAAAATTCATATTGAGTAGAAGTGTCTATATGTAATATTTAAGTTTCTATGTTTGAGTTATGACAGAATTATATAATCTTCTAAACCTAAAAAGATTATCGTAGGGAATTAACGTCAATTTTTGAATTATCTCAAGAATAAGTGATGTTTATTTTTGGGGCCTAATATATACTGTAATTTTAAAAGTAATTTTCAACTATCTTTTAACTATTAAAAAATGTTCGGAAAGTAATAATCTTCTTTTTTTCCAAATGAGATATTCTTGAATTTCTAAATAAAATTATAAAATAATTTTTTTAACATATACGAAATGAATCAAATTTAGCATCATCAAGGATACACAATGTTCTGAATATTCTATTAAAATTATCATTCTTAGAACAAAAGAAAATTCTTCTATAAAATTATGCGTTTTTACATTTTAATGAATTGATTTAAAAATTGATGGTTTGTCTTCCCCAATAATGTTGTAATAATATTTTGAATCATCAATGAAAATAACTACCAATTTATCATATGATTTACTCAGAATATGATCTAGGGATACCATCCTATTTCTTTCTTTAGATGGTTTATGTTTGTTGTGGAATTATTTTTCTGCAACCCATTCCAATTTTATGAATTGTTGTATGATTAAATGCTTATAAATCCCACTAACATTTCCATGGTTCTGATATGATGAATAATTTATGATCTTGTATCACTAATTTGTATGATTTTTTATTTTATGAGTGGGTTTAATTTGGCCCTTTGTTGTATTGGGTAAATATTGATATATACTTAGATAAAAAGAACTAGAATAATTAGTGTACCCAGTTCAGTAAGGAATATTGTCCCTTATAATAGTATTGGAAGTGAACCTTGACTACTACAACAATTTGGAAATTTAACCCATTCCACAATTTTATTCTTGGAAATGACCTATGACTACTACGTAAATGCTTTCTTATGACTATTTTTATTCCACAATTACTTATCATTGGAAATGTTATTCTCTCAGGTACCATGTTATTTAATAATTTCACAATTCATGTCTTTTAAACTGCCAAACATTTTTCAATAACATAAGATTATTATATATGATATGAAAGTTATGGTTTTTGAATTTTAATATCTGGATCTCATAACCATTTCTTGTGGGATTATTATATGGTCGTTGATATATCCTAAATTTTTTCATACATAGCATCATAGGTCACCCTTTCTTATTTTTCTATCACATTTTAAGAATAAAGGCTTTATTAATTATATGTTTAATGAGATTTATAGTTATAAAGATATATATGGGATACGATGAAGAACTATTATGACCTTGTTTTTTATGTTTCTAACCATCCAAAGCTAATACGACTATACGATTATATCATGGATCATTTTTTTTATATAAAGAGTATTCATCAATTCAAGATGTAATATCAATGTATTAAAAGTATGGGTTACTATTTTTGGTATCAAGTAAAGGTTTAGTTGACCTTAGTAAATTTGGATGAGAAATCTATAGAAATAACACAAGAGAAGATTATATGAATAAGATAAATTCTCAATGTTATGGTAATGATCATGAATAACCTATATTAACTAATGATATCATTGAAGAAGGTTTCATAAATTAGATATGTTATAAATGAATTTTTTCTTTGATTATGTTGTTTCCCACCATGATTATTATTTCTCAAAATATGATTTTTTGTTTTAGACAATGGATAGAACCCAATGTAATCAGGTTAATATAGAATTTGATGGATAATTTACTAATTTTGATCTATAGAAAAGAAATTTTATTAGTGTTGGAATGAAAAATATCACTTCCTTACACACAAAAATTTTCTCATGATTTAAATCTTGTTGAGATTTTGAATAAGGAAAAGAGGTAACAATGATCTATTTATCCCATAATTAGGATACAACCACCTTGTTTTAGTGGGACTAATAATCCATTGGTCACTTAGATATGAATAAGTACCATATAAAAAATATTTTCCATTGATTTTCATGTTTAATATTTGAATGATGAAGCAGATAAATTTTGGACTCCTTTCATGAAAAAAAATGAGAAGGAAAAAATGACTTTATATTGTGGAATGAGATTAATATAATATTTACCAATAATTATTTGTCACATATTAATCTTTGGAATGTGGTGAAAGGATACCTTGATTTGAAATAGAAGGATGATGAATAAGTTGGTACCTATGAGAGTAATTTCTTATGTCTTTGGAGGCATGCTTCTAGTGCTGTCATCAAACGTGAATGTAAGGTTGGTTATTTCATAAATGGATTAAAACCATGTATTTTAAGGGAATTATATATAATGGGATTCATTATCTATAAATAAATTTATGAACGTGATACCAAGGTGGAGATAAATATTGGAGTGATACATAAATCTCATTGTTTTGGTAAGAAAATAAATATTGAATTCAAAGGATATTATAAAAAACATGGATTGAAGAAAATTAACATTATATTATACTGAGAATGTGTAAAGAAATATTGTGAAATTATCTCCAAAGAATAAGTAAATGATTGATATTTGAAAATGAAGGTCAATGGTAAATAGAATTCATATTTGATGAAAACAAATTTATCTATTGATTCAAATATTTAGAAATCTCTATATAATTCACCATGTACACTCTTGTGTTTAAAATTAAAAGAGTTTGAGAATTATAATAACCATTGATAGATTCTACAAGATAATGATGATTATTTATTTCAACTACCTTTAAATCCCAGAGACAAAGTGAAATATCATTTGATCACTATTTATGATTAGTGTTGTAATAATGTTATGTTGAATGGTACAATTACTATCCACTCTATACTTGTTAACAACTTATATGATTGTGGATCTACTCACTCTTTTATGTCTAAATACTTTTCTATTATTATCCCAATAACACCTCAATAACTAGATGTTTTGATAATATTAATAATCTATAATGTTATAATGATCACATCCAAATTATATGATTCTTATTTGGTTAATGTTTGTATGAATGTGTTACCCCAAAATCATTTCATACTCTAATTTAAAATAATGCAATTTTCACAAGGTATTGGTAGTCACTACATAAAACCAAAAATCAATTTCCCATTAAGGAATGTTACATTTGATATTTTGAACCAATATATGATCACCTATTAGTATGATGAAAAATGAACTTCTGATGGAAATTACATCCACTGTATTTTCATTATTAAAATGTTAATTTATCTTAGATGGTTTAGGATAAAGTAAACATAAATGATATACCTACTGTGATAGTATTTATTAATGTCATTTAGGAAGAGTTTACTAGTATTCCACCAAACTGTGATGTTTAGTTTTAAATAGAAATCATACATAGTGATACTCATGTTTGCAAGACTCCATATATAATAACCAAAATTTAGTAGCTATAAGTGTAGACGAAAATCTAATAAAATCATTGAAATAGATTCATTTAGAAATATTCCTTATCTAGGGTGCACCTATTATTTTTTAATAATAGATATACATCAATGCAACTCTGCACTGACAACAAATAAATTAAAATGATCATAATCAAGGACATGTATCAGCCACCCTGTATTGATGGAATCTTTCATCAACTATATAGAGATAAATACTATAGTACATTGATCATTGTTTAGGATATTATCAGTTGTGGGTCAAAAAGGTAGACAAATCCTATAATACGTTCCTTATAGGGTATAAAATCTATAAATTTATAGTGATGCAATTCGGTCTAACTATTCCACCACAATGTTCATAAATTTATTAAATAATGTTTTTAGATATTTATTCGATTGGTTTCAGGTATCCTATTAAATAAAATTATTTTTTATTAAATGATAAATTAATAGAATTTGTATCATTTTAGAGTTGTGAAAAAGATCCTAAGGAAAATAATCTTTATAAAAAAAATAAAGTGTTAATTTTGTCTTTAAAATGTTTCATTTTTGGGTAAGATAATCGCATGTGAAATTATATTAGTTTAATGTTCAGGGATAGAAGTTATTGACCATTATCATAAGAAAAAAAACTGTAATTGAGATATATATTTTTCTTGGTCTTACATGATATTAGTGATTATTTTTGGGGAATAGTTTAGGGTTTTCGAATCCAATGACTTGGTTAACATAGAAGGGATCCATGTTCCTTTGTACATAATAATATAAGGAATGTTTCAATGAAAAGAAGATAAAGATAGTAAGAACACCTTTTCTTATAGTACTCAATAGTGGAAAATATTTTTTAATCTATAGTGATGCATAAAATATGGTAATGAGATGCATTCACATATATAATGATATATTTATATCTTAGACCTTGTGAAAATTTAATATCCTTGATCCAAATTACCTAAATCATGATTTGGAGTATTGTTGGGTAATTTTTTAATTAATAAGATGATGTTATTATCTCAATGGATAAAATTGTGACATATATACTGATCATAAAAGTTTAAAGTATATTTTCACTCAATAATATATGATCTTGAGCCATAGAGCATGGTTAAAGCTGATCAAAGATTACAACCACTCTATACATCACCACTCTATGAAAGAAAAGAAAGTCATTGATTACCTTAGTAAAAAGGGTCATGATATCTTATCTATGATGGTGATCACTAATGATCATATATTTATGGGCATTTGTAGGGTAGTTTTAAAATCATGATTAAAGGTAAAAAATATTTTCTTTCTGAAATGAGTGTTAAAGTATCTCTACATATTAATATTAAAGAGACACATAAGGAAGATTTAATGTTGAAAAAGAAGGTATTAAATCTTCATGAATTCAATCTTTATTGTGATGGTACAAAAACTTCAAGAACTATTAATTTGTCCCATAGATACTGGATTTGATGGAGTTGATGGATGAATCTCAAAGTTTATCAATATCTATTAATACTTGAAGTGTGATGATGTATAGATATTAAAAAGAGTATTTTTGGTGGGATGCAATGGATAGAGATATTAAAGAGTCCAATTTTCAATGATTGGTATTCTAGTGTGTTAAGGCAGAGAGAAAGATGTCTATGTGATGTTATAACCATTACACATACTAGAATGGTAAAGGGAAAACATCACCATGGATTTAGTTATTATACTCCCTAAAACATTTATACAGAATAATACTATATGTTTATACATCATTTCATTACAATGTTAGAACACTTGATCTATATTAGAGGGAATTTATCCATCTATCAAAACAATATATTATAAATTAACAAAGTGGTAGTATTTCATGGAGTGAAACTACCAGTTGTATCTAATCGATATTCAATGTTCACCTAAATGTTTTGGAAAATTCTTTAAAATTATTTAGATAAAAGTTAATTTTCACTAATTCTTATCATATTCAAATAGATGGTCACCCTAATATGAAATTAAATCTCTATAATACATTTATATAGCTTTATATATGGTTTTAATATGTGTTTGGGATCAACAAAATTCTTTGGTAGACTTTTCATACAAAAATATCTCTCACTGCAACATTCCTATGGATCCTTAAAAAGTGTTTTATTAAAGTTAGTGAAGATATCCAAAATTATAGAATGAATTTGGAGAAAAAAACCCATTAGAACCTAATTTAGATGAGTAAATTATTAGAATGTTGGATCTGTTCTATAACACAAAATATTATCTCCTAGTTGAAAAAAGTTATATAAACCATCCTATGAAAGATCAAGACAATGTTATGGTGATAAATAATTTCAATGAATACATCCATTGAAGTGTTTGATGATATTTTGAAATGAGGGAAATCTAATACCTTGGTATATTTGTCGTTTTGAAAATATTGATTGTATCATGAGTGTAGATTATTAATTATAGCGTGCATGAGATCACTCTTAATGGTAGGATTTTTTACATATATCTATCTTGAGGAAGTACATAATTGATCCTTCACATGTACTAAACTCATATGTTGTACTAATAGATAAATTAGTTTTCTATGAATAAAAATTGGCAACAATTATGGTTCGTATACATAAATAGCTATGAGACAATAAGAGTCACTTGGTAAAATTTTGTTGTGAAACCACCAATTTGGAGAAGAAATGTGGGAAATTGACGATGTTTTGAGTAAACATTATCAACAAATTTTTGTATTATAATTACTAATTTCATGAATGAAATTAAATTAAATGGGGTATAGTATAACACAAGGTTATTTTATGGGGTTTTTCAATTAAATATAATATCTTCAATAGATTTCGTTACATACAACCCCAATTCAAAACAAACCAGGATATACTATTAAAATATTATTATTTAAAGAGGAATTTTTTCCAAACCATTTAATTTGATGGTATGAATAAAATTAAATTAATTATTAAAAACTCGTATTTATATATGTATAAAATATAATCCTAGGAAATAAATTAATTATAAATAAATGTGCAAATCATTTGAACGAAAAATATTTTTTTAAAAGGTTTTATACATGAAATGTATATTTATCTTAAATAGTACAAATTAGAGAATTATATTAAGGAAATTTATAATATATATATTTTATAAAATGGTTTAACATTATTTAAATATTGCTTACTAATCATGGGATAAGAATAAAAAAAGAATTATGCATACAACTATTCATTTTTACTAATTACTAGTTTTATCACATGTCTCATGCTAATTTCAAAAATATGGTTTATAAATTTTTTAAATTTAATTTTAAAAAATTATTTCCATATTCAAAATCTATATTTTCATATTTGGTAAGTAGGCCTTTTTTATTTTTGGTCAATATGAATAATAACCATAGTAAATTTTATCACCCCGGGTAAAATATAATCTTGTTAATCTAGGATAAAAATAAGTTATAAGATAATATTTTTTAAAATATTATTCTTATTAGATTAAGGAGATTATAAAATTATCGTAATAGGATTTAATATATAATATCTTAGTGGATATTTCTGTATTAAAATGACAAATTTTATATTTTCCTAAAATAATGTTACAAAATGTCACTCTCTTGGATTTAAATATATTTTATATGTTCTCATAAGTATAAAAGAAACTTATGAATAATTATACATTTCAATTTTAATATTAATGAATTTATCTTCATGGTATATATTTATGCCAAATTATTATAAATTTAATGATTCCCATAAATTCGTATGAAACGCGAAAACAATGTTAATTCAATTAATGGAAAAATAATATAAATGATTTTGAAAATATTATTTGTTATGTAATTTGAGTAATAATGTTGTTCCAAAAATTTTATTAGTGAATATTAAATATTATATTTTTTAAAATATTATAATCTAAATCCAATTATGGATTCATTTAATTTTAGTAAAATTTAATGATTCATGCCAAATTTAACAATAATGACATTATTTCAAAGAAATATTTTATTACATTATTTAAAAACATGAAAATAATGAGATAAGAAAATGGGGATATTATATATCATAAAAAATTTTAAATAATCTATTCAGGGGAAAATTATAACCATATATGTAGAATATTACAACCCTATAATTTTTAAAATATTTTTAGTGTTGCCAAAATTAAAATTGGATAACTAAAGGTTAATCAAAATGAATCATATTTAAATGACACAAAATTTTATATAATTAGTTTAGTTTATGGTATTAGAAACCTATTATAACTTATATTAAAATACCATCCCATTTTTATGAATTTTGATTTATATTGAATTCATTACAATTTTATCGACAGAGATATTCCAAAAATGCACCTTACATCAATTATAAAAGGGATCCCCCCTCACATATTCACTACAATTTGAGATTTCTAGATCACTCAAAATATACCAATTTCAATTATAAACTTCACTATACATGTTATACTTGTTCATGGATTCCCAAAGGCTAACCCTTGATCTTATTATAGGATATCTAAAGGTGTCCTTTCAAAAATGAGGTAATTGTATTAATAGATCACATTATTTTGTACACATATTTACCTCATATAAATCTTTGATATATATCACAAAATAAAAAATTTGATATATAAACTGTGATTAAATGTTATTGTGATTATTAAAACACTATAATAAACCCAATATCTAATAAATAGATAAGTGAAAGTAATGCCTCTGCATACAAACGGCTTACCGATTCCACACAGTGATATAATTTATTTTTTTCAACATTTTTATTGATGGTAATATGATGGGTATAATGTTTATAAATTTTATTTAAGGAATAAATATTATCATGTAATTATAATGTAAAATCTACCTACTTACTTTTTAATCTGCTGGAAAATGATAGTGTCGATCGTGCGTATATGTGGACTACTATCTCCATGAATGGGTGTGATTTTTTATTCATTTAAATTTTACTTTGATCGTAATAATGATATATTTAATGAATATATATAATTTATAAAAATATCATTATTATAGAAATGTGTACTATTATTTATATTTCTTTCATTCCATCTATCAAAAAATTAAAACAACATTCATGCGTACATACAGTCCACCATATCTCTGAATGATATAATTCATTTTCTCTATCTATAATTTTTTTGGATAACTCTAAACATTAATATAATTTGTATGTATGATATTGATATCATGTTTAGTATTTAGGAAATAATGGAACCAAGGTAAATTTACAACGATTATAACTGTTGAACTATAGAGCTCATGATAAATAAAAGTGTTAAGAACAATAAATAATGAATTTTAAAATTAATTTTTGATAATGTGGGGGGATTAAATATTTTTAAAGGGGTCATATATTATATATTATTTATGAAAATTTCAATATTAAATAATTATAATATTATTAAATTTAAAATATTAGAGGTTATAGTACATTCAAAGTAATAAGAACATATAGTAGGTGATTTTATGTTACAACCTCATTGTTTATCAATATTGTTTATGATTAAGATTAAAATGATTCAATATTATAATAAATATATAAATAAACTATGTAATTGGATTATCCAATGGTTATTTATTGAATATAATTTTTTTCCTTTCATTTTCTCCACCTTATGTACTCAAATGATAAAAAATTGTTTTCTAAGGTCAATCAATTTCATTTATCTCTTTAGTCAAAAAACATTTTCTACAACATATATGTTTTAAAAAGAAATAATATAAGATATTTATTATTACATAGGTTTTTTTAATTTCATTATTACTCATGTGTTACTTTTTACCTAGTGGATTGGAAGGAATATTCCTTTCATTTTCTAAACAAGGTACTTAGTGAATTTTATAAAAAATTGATATCTCAAGAGATTAAAGGGAATATAAATATGTAGATAACTCAGTTCAGTAAAGGAGTTTGTTCATTATGATAGTCCTAGGAGTGAACCTTGATTACTACAATGGTTTGGGTAGTGAACCCATTCCATTATAATAGTCTAAGAAATGAGCCTTGAGAACTACATAAATTATTTTATATGATTATTAGTATTCAATAATTTCTTTTCTTATGAAAATGATATGATATCATAGGTCATGTTATTTAATTATCCCAAGATTAATGTAATATATACTACCCAGTTTGATTCCATTATACAATATTAGGATATACAATATAAAGAGCATTAGTTTTTAAATGTTAATATCATATTTTAATACATATTTTTTCCATGTTATGATTATATTATAATTTATATTTATCTCTTTTATTATTACTGTACATTAGGTAATAAAATTTATTATATTTATTTTCACATGTTAAAGAGAAAGGGTTTATGTATGACACGGCTAAGAAGGGTTATAGTTATGAAGATCTAAGTGAGGGATGATATTGAATTAGTGTCAAATAGTTCTTGATATTTCCATGATTTTAAAGATACTAGTCCTATAATATTATGTCATTGATCATTATCATATTTAAAGAATATTAATTTATTTAGAAGTAATATTTATATATTAAAATTATGGGCCTCAATAGTTTGTGGAAGATAAAGAACAAATAAGTCACATTGAAATCAATTAATATTTACAATGAATTGATGAGAATTTTCTTTTTTAATGTTTTATATTTTTTAATAAATTGAAACTAAGTGAATCTTTACACATTGTAATAAATAATTTTGTTATGTGAGAGTTATAAAAAAATATCAAAAACTATAAACCATAATGATCTAATAAATGTATTAAAATTGATTATTCATTAAAAATAAATATTGTAAAATTATTTAAGGATGAAAATGTTCTGTTGATATAAATGGAAATGTTTAGATGACATTAGATTTTAGGATGATCATATAGAGATTTTTTTTGAATTTTATAAGCCATTACATATTCATATTCCTATGTATAAGATAATATCCTAATGTTTTGGTGATGAAAATATTGATTAGACTTCCTAGAAATTAAATTTTATTCTAGTTATTAGAAAGGTAATGAATTTGTGGAATTGATACACACATGTGTAATAACTATGAAATGGTTATTTTTGGTATTAATATGACCATAACCTTATTCATGATGAGTGTGCCTATGATTGCACACCATGATGTACTGTCCCAAGCTATATGATCGATTCAATTTGCATATTGTTTTTGTGATACATTATGAAGAAATTAAAAATAAAGTTATTGATTTTAATTATAACCATATATACCCATGGAAAAATCAAGGGTTTTATAGATTTAAATAAAAGTCATCATAAATTCATTTATTGAAAATTTATTTCATTGTCAATTCTATTTTCCTTAATTTAATTAGTGGTTATTAATAAAATAAATTATTTCAACTTGATTAAAGATTTTAATTAATATGGATTGATATAAATATGATAAAAACATCATTTCATATCCATAGGATTCACAATGAGTTATAATTTCAATATCTTGTGATATAGAAACCTTTTATTGTGCTCGACTTACCTGTAAAACACTTTATAATGTATAAAAAGTATATTATAAAAGTTGATATCATGCAGTACCTCAGGATACATTCAACCATGTATTGTAAAGAATAATATAATATCAAACTCTCCTAAAAAACACCATAAGTGAATTTTCGATGTCTTTATAATAGATGGATCATAAAAATGCTTTCTGACCCTCTACTCAAGTACAATTTATATTGTCTTTGAATTAGCTAATTTATGCAACTTTCTATATTATTTTTAAATTCTTATAAATTACAACACATATTTAAAAAATTAAATTCAAACCATATCCTAACATATTAGGGGAAATATGTTTCAGATGATCCAAAAATTTATATATTAAAAAAATTTCATATTTTATAATTTTAAATCTATGTCAACTTATATTTTAATCAAGAACTAATTGGTGTACAAGTATAAAGGACAAAGTGAAAATTGGAATGATTTTTTGGAATTCTAAAAATATATATACATTATATGGTAGGTCATAGTGAATATATAACACCCAATTATTTTTCATAAGTGGGTTTTAAAATCAATTTAATTTTTTGGAAGAATTCATTAAACTTAACAACTATTTGATCTTAGGTTACATGCAACACCGTGTTTATAAGAAACATCACATACTATTAAAACATTATTATCAAAAATGATAGTTATCACTTATCCATTAGAATGAATGGTATAAATATGATTAACTAATTAATGATAATATTTGTATGTAAAATTAATTCATTGGTTATTAATGAATTATGAATGAAAATAAAATCAATTTAAAAATAAAACAAATAATTTATTGAGAATCTATTTCCATTTTAAAAAATGTTTTTTATGTTAATAAATTAAATAAAAAAACTCATTAATGATTTTATTGAAATTTAAATATTATATATTTTATAAAATGTCTAATATTTATCTAGTTTATTTTTTCATAACAAATATAAGAATAAATTCAATTTTACAATTAAAAAATTTATTTTTCTGAAAAGTAGTTTTATTGAATTTTGTAAACTATTTGTAAAATTAGATCTTTCCACTATTAGAAAATTTATTTGAAAATATTTTTTTTGAAATCATCATATCAAAGTTATATTTGAGTGAATTGTATTTAATTGTATGTGATGAAAAATGTTTAGATGAATAATTAAAAAGAAATATTTTTATTAAGAAGTTTTTTTTATTTATATGAATTTGTAAATATAAATATAGTTTTTAGATGGTTTAAATGCAACATTTCATAAATTAAATATAATTTAATTAAATTTAGAATATTGAAATCAATTTCTTATTGAATTTTAATGTAATATTTTAAAAAAAATTAATCCTTTTGTATTGAAATTTTTTTATCATCCCAACTATTGAATAAAATTTGGAAAATTTGATTCCATATTTGTAATCATCATAATTTTTATTTTATAATAATTTAAACATAGATTTTTTAAAATTATTAATACAAAAAAATTGAAAACTAATTATCATTGTTAAGGTAAAAAAGTGTTTACCTGGAGGTCGAAAAAAAAAATAAAAGGGGAGAAATTACATAAATACATGTTCAAAACCCATTTATGACAATTTTTTGGATCATATTAACTATAAAATTGGAATTGACCCTTTTGGAAACTTTTTTTGGTGAAAAACCTAGGTTATCCTATTTTTTGGAAATTATAAGTGTTCCAGTCACCACACTTATAAAATCCACCTACAATCCTATAATGTTCACACATCCAAAATCCATTGATTCATATAATAAATATATAAACACACTCACTAAATCAATCCCCACATCTGATAGGCATTTTTGAGATAGTAAATAAAATATATTATGTCTTTATTTTAAACCTAAATAGGCTTCCAAAGAAAGGTAAAGTTTATACTATGTGTTTTCTATTTACATGATCTTTTAAATTCCCAAATATTCTTAAATTTTTATTATATAATTATTCCATTCTCTACCATATACTGATATTTTATTATGTTAATGTAATACCTTATATACGTTTATTCTTATATTAAATGGGATATAAAATAATTATTTTGGGGTATGGAGGACTGGAATCCCTGCCTTGTTTTCATATCTGTTCACTCTTATTAAAAATATAAATTCCTTCTTTGATTATGTGTCTGGAGGAATTCCACCTCACGAACTGATGTTATTAATTTTACATCACATCCTACAATGGATGGATATGATGATGTATTTGTTATTTATATTTATTATTTATGTTATTATTATTCTTCTATACTAATAATATCACATATACCCTATTAATTTACATTTCGTAAAAATATCATAATGTTGTGCGTGTGTACGCCATACTACCACCTTGAAAAGATATGTTATTTTTTTCATGTATGAATTTAATGTAATGTAATATTAAAAGATTCAAATACACATATAAGATATATATGAAATACATTATTAATGGTAACATATTATTTATCTTTTTTCATTTAATCTATAGAGAAAATAGAAACATCATTCATGCATACATATGACCAACCATTTCAATGTATTGTGTTTCATTTTCTATATCTATCATTTACAAATTACTATATATATAAATAATGAACCTTTATTATAATTATATCATGTTAATAATTATAGATATCATAGAGTCATGATCAATGGAATAGTACATAAAATGATAAATCAAGACAGACATGAATCATAAAGTAGTTATTACGTGAAACGTGATTTTAACATGGATTTTTGATTAAAAAGATAATAAAATGTCATAAGTAAATAATATATTGTATGATATATAAAATTATGGTAATTTTATAGTTTTATAACAAACTTATATTTATTATATAGGTATTTTAAGACATATCAAGGAAGGAGAGTCTTATGGTAAGTGAATTCCTTCTCACTTTTACACATTTTATTATATATGGTGTATATAAATTCCATAATTTATCCAACTATCTTCTTTTATGAGGTTTATTTACAGACCATTTACATGTAATTAAATTAATTTAATAAATCTAATTATATTTTATGCTTATGTTAAAGTTATTATTTCATGGGTATTACTATTTTATTTTACGAATGTTCAAATGGTTTTATGATAGAATATAATCGTTTGTCGACATTGTTAATATTTGTACTTGTATTGATGTAATATTATGATCCATATCTCACGAAACAGATAAATTTATTTTCTAAAAAGTTTATTTCATGAATAGAAATGTTTTACTCATAATTTTACTATCTTAGTGGATTAAATATACCAAAATAATTTTTTTAAGAGAAGTCATGTTTATCCCACTCTTCAATCAAAACCAATTTTTCTTTCATATCCTTATTTTCTGAATTTTTTTATCTTTCTAAAGGTTATTTATAAAATATAATTTAACCATTTGTTTAATTTTTATATAATTTTTTAATATTAATATTCATGTCTTTTTCTATATAATGTATGTCTGGATTTTACGAGAAATTTGAAAGTGATCTTTGTTTTAACATGTAAAACAATTCCCACCATTATCGAAAATAAATGATTCATAGATTTCATTATAATTTTCTAAATTTATTTACGAAGTAATATAATTTGGAAATATTTTATTTTATTAATTTTTAAAGGGTATTTTATTAAAAAAAAGGTTTAAATAATTTCGTAATATTCAATTATAAGTATCGAAAATTAATTTTAATATAAACAATCTTCATAATTTTTTCTATTTTAAAAAAATAATTTTAAATTTGAAATGATATTTTTTCAAGAAATATTTTAAATTATTTGTAAATATAAATTTATATGATTGAAATATTTTTTTCAAATAAAATTTGTTGGAAAATTATTTATGTTTTAAAATTATGTTTTTATAAGTGGAAAGTATATTTTCATAAAGAAGTTTTATTAAAAAATTTTAAGTATTATAGTATAAGTTTCAATGTTTATTTTTAGAGAAATTTTGTTTAAATATTTTTATGTTATTACTGTTAAATAGTGATTTTCAATGAAAGATTATTTTCAAAAATAAAAATCCATGTGTATTATCAATGACATTTTCAATCCAAAAAAATTATATGATGTTAATTATGATTTATTGTTAAAATGATCAAAGGATACAACTCTTGTAATTTATCTAATCAGTTTATCTTTATGATGATAATATGTTTATGAAAGCCTTTAATTTTCCATGGGTTATTCTATGGTGAAAATTTTATTAATACAATTTCTTTTCATGGGTTTAGTTTTATCAAATGTCTTATTAAGTCCATTATTTTCAGGGGTTGTCATATGATAAATTTGTTATAAATCCCATTTCAATTCATGGGTTTAGATATCATGATTTTTTTTGGTCTTGTGTTGCTAAAATGTATGTATTATGTGATGGGTGGGACCTATACTAAAATAATTGGATGAATATTATTATCACATGAGCCAAACAAAACTAGAACGAGGAGTGTACCTAGTTCAGTAATGGACCCTGTTTAATATGATAGTATTCTGAGTGAACCATTACTAATATGATGGTTTAGGTAGTGATCCCATTCCAGTAAGAAATATTTTTCCAGGATCGTTGAATACAATATCGATTATTTTCTTTTTTTATATGTATGTCAAAAATCAATATCTTATTCTAATGTTAGGTTTTCATAGCCTATGTACTTTGATTACATTATGGTTCCTGTCTTATAAACTCACCACATTTATATGACAAACCATGTTTAGATCAATTATTTATAGTTAATGGTTTTCAAATTTTATTCCCATGTTATCATACCATTATAATAACGATTTGTTGATAACTCCCTTGTTTAACCTTGAGTATCTTCTAAGCTCACCCTTTATTATGTTTATTTTCCCCTGGGTTATAATGAAATTATTTATTTTGGTTATTTTTATGAAGAGAATAAAAGGTGAGATCTTTTTGCTATAGTTTTAGTATATTTTACAAAATAATAATAATGTTCACCTAAAATCAAAAAGTAGTAAACCATTATTATACATAGGTATGTATTTGTCAAATATAATTAATATTAATTTAAAATAATATGATCTTTATAAATAAAAATACTTGGACATTATAGTTTTTATAAAAAGGAAATTTTAGTTGTCCTTCAGAATCTTGTATGAGAAAACATTAGAGATATCACTTAGGATATTTATATTTATATTATTAAGGATATCTACAAGGATACATATAAAGATGATTCAAATTATAAGAAAATGTCTCGTAATTTTGGGGATGGATAGGCTTAATGGATTCGATGTAATTATATCTATGTTTGTCTATTAAAAGTTGTTGTGGATCTGAAAAAAAGGCTCTTATGTGTATTAACAATGAAATGGGAACACTTGTAATGGAGTGGACCTCTCTGGTCTATTAATTTTTGAAAATTAGGGTTAGGAAGAGGCCGCGTGAGTTTCCTAGGAGAAGGATTTAATTGATGGGAGAGAGGGAGTAATTATAAGATAATAATGGGCGTCAATAAAAATAATAATTATTATTATTAATGATATTGATGGAGACCCGTTGATGAAATATAAAGAGGATTTATTACTATTATATTAAATAATAAATGGTAATGGTGGATTTTAGTGTGTGATTAATGAAATGGAATGGTTTTAATTTAATACGAGAATAACCATGGTAAACTAATTTATTAGGATTAAATTAGAACATTAATGATGGGTGTTATTATTTATTTTATTAATAATAAAATTGAAGTGAGAAAAAAGATGGGGAATGATGGACATGGAGTAAAGTCAAGGGGAGGTGCCACTTTTGGTGGAGTGGGTGAAAAATCATGGAAAATTAGAAAGAGATTGGAGAGAGAAAGAGGTTAAAGGAAATAAAGATTTAAAATTTAATGAAATTAAATATATAAGTTTAAAAAAAAGGAAATCATTCAAGGTGGAATGGGGTGATGCGTATCAAATTAGAGATATTTTGTGCATGGTTTTTGAATGTAAGAATTTAAGGAATAAAATAAAATAAAATAATAAAATAATGTAAATATTAATTTTTTTTGGAAAACCATGTTTAGTCCATAACTTCTTCGTGCGACCTCGATTTTATGAACCGCCAGAGGTAATGTGACCCTGACTTCAAGACAGAAATAATGAGTCCAATATTGGATGTCTTTTTTGTGTTTTCGGATCGGGTACTCGAAACGCTTGTGAATTAATAGATTTAATATTATTATTAAATCTTCGACCCATCGTGACTCCCGCGTGTGACGTCTGATTGACTTATCGTCAGTGGCGATGTGATCCTATCATTAATATGATCAATTCATGTCTAATGTGGGATATTAAATTATGGTTCATGGCTCGAGTCCAAGAAACCCCCAATAATAAAATTATTGTTATTATTACAGGATCTTGCATCTAACATATCCCACTCATTCGGTGTTGGAATGGTGAACCATCTGTGACGTTGCAACCTTGAATTTAAGAAAGATGATTCAAACACCATAAATCCAATGTTAATTATTCTTATGGCTCAGGATATTTTTACTTGGTCAAACCGCATGGGTTAATGCGAGCCTATTTTAATGTTGAATTAAGTGTATCTTAAACCTTCACCCCATTAAATCTTCAAAAGCAACAAGATATCATCCTCCCTTGTTCTTCAACTTTGATCTCGACTATGAGATGCTAGAACCTTTCAATATTTCCCATAGGAGTTTCACAATAAAACAAAACTCATCGGATCAGTTCTGCTCTGTTTGGATGTAACCAAGCTATATCGATCAATCCTCGATATAAGGTATGTTTTATCATCATTCCATTGGGATCAGATTCTTCTATTTATCCCTTCCATATTATATCATGTAATATCCATGATTATAATGGGGTTTATCTTGGGGTTTGGTTGGTGTGGTCATACCGTGGAATCCTTGGGTGGATACAGTTGGCGCGAGAGGAGGATCATGACCTGTTGTGTGGATAAATAACATCAAGAACTCTTTGTGGGAGGGGATCTGTTGCTTCTCTCTTCTTTTACATGCAACTATATGGTTAGCATGTTTAATATCACTAGATGAAAATGGAATTGACATAATAAATATTTAACCAGATAAATAAATTGTTATCGATCGTATGTTATTGCCTCATGTTTTTCTAGATAGTGTGATATCTATTCTAGCTTTTATTAGCTATTCATTCTTGATATAAATCAGTAAAGAACATAAATTGGGATTAATTGATAATTGTTTGGTTAAAGATAAAGAGGCATGTAAATGAATATGGTTCTAGTTGTAATTCTATTTTAATCAAATTGGCTTAGTAATCATGTTTAATTATTTGTGATAGCTTACTGATTAGGTTTCCCGAATTTAGAACATACGAATAATAAATCATTTAATTCAAGATGGATTAAAGAACTGAGTGTTTTAGAATTCCTTAAAGGGTTCTGAGTTAACCTCATGATTGTAAAAGGGCAAAGAGTCCAATTAAATGTGGTGTTTTTTTCCAGCTATTTCTGTTGTGATGTGACCCTGGATGGCTGATGTGATATGTGGGGGAAATGAAGGCTTTTGGTTGTGGCTGCAGATGATACCTAGAGTGGCGATATGCATCGGTTTATGCATGTGGGTGTCAGAGAGGACACCAACGATGATGGAATGGAGTGGATGTGATTGTTGGATGCTTGGTAATTTTGATTGGTTATTTATCTGATTTACTTTTCCCCACTGCTCAAGGTAGCTAGTCTTACTTACCCTTCTTCCGAAAGATGCGAATACACACGGGGTATGACATGTTCTTTCTGTGTTTAGATTCTCACGAAAGGATGGGTATATTCTCTTAAAATAAGCAGTAAAGACTTGATGGATTGTATATCTACTCATTGTGTTGATCCCCCTTGTGTTTTGTAGCATATAATGTTTTTTTTAGAATGCCTGGAAATGTGGGAAAGTATTTCTATAATGAATAATTGAATAAATGGTGTTAAACCATGTGGATGTAGTTACTAGAACATAATGATGAGGTTGTAATTTTGGAAGGAATAATTGACTTTGGGTATGATGTTAATGAAATTTAATGTGGAATTGTTCATGGAAAATTAATGTTTATAGAATTAATTAACGTAAAGTGGAACTGCAAAAAAGGGAATGAATTAATCTAATAAATCTGTTTAAAAGGTTGTGTGCTTATAAGATACCTAGTCTTAGAAGTAGTAGCCCAGAGTCTGAGATACGTTAGCTGCAGTTGGTTCTAATACTATTTTCTTCCCATAGTGTGGTTTTGAGTTATAATATATCCAGTACCTTTTGTGTTTCTATATGCTACTCCACCTTGTCATTACGGGAATCTAAAACCCTGGGGATTCTGAGCCTTGGGGGTGTTTTCCCTAGCATTTTGGTGGGAGGATGGATGGCTGACTACCCCCTTTGGCCCTGCTCTCTTCTCCTGGTAGTTACTGGTGCTGGCAGGCACATTGTTTAGTTTTTCCCATATATGTGTGTAGAGGGCTATAACGGATTGCGGTTATTCACACACACATATTCTAGATATAGTTTTCTCTGTACTACTATAGGTGTAACATGTATAGGCTGTGATGGCTTCAAGATCCTTACTCAATGTATGGGCTGTAGTGGGTTGAGGTATAATTCCCGACATATGATACATGTTATGCAAGTTGTGGTGGCTCCCATAAACTACCTGGTTACTTTGGTGTGTGAACGTGGTGTTTTTGTTAAATGGGGTGCATATTGTGGTGCCTCTTCTAGGTGTGTGTGGGCAACCCTTTTGGAGAGAGATGCTCAGGACATGTGACGTTGAGGCAAAGCGGAAAACTAGTGGGGAATTAGTAGTGGGGTAGCCATGATATTCATTATTATTTGATATAATCTTATATTCATTACATGGCGAGAGTCTCCATGATGAGGTTGGGAACTTAGTGTACCTATTTAGGTGAAGAGTTAGTTTCACTTGTTGTTCACTGTTCTTTAGCTTGCTTTCATTACATTGCACGAGAGGATTCAGGGAGGATCCTACGGAGTATACTGTTATAATCACCCTATGTACATATAAACTATTTTTCAGTTCACTTGGAGCAGGTTGGAGATCATGCTAGTTTCTACTAGCTTGGGGTTGCAGGAGCTACTTGGGCTTGTGGTTGCTGCTGTTTTTACATTATTTTGGGTACTTGTAGTTTTTTCACTTTTAGTTTTAGTACTTTTCCATGGCATTACATACACTCACTTGGGTTTCTTTTATAATTATGTTCTGAGTTGTAGTTGGTTGGTGTCTATCTTATCTCTCTCTTCCGCACGTGTTCTCTTCAATGGTAATGCCTCCCATTTGGGTGTTTATTATACCCTCAGTGCTAGTCGCCAACCCTAGGCCTACTGGAGGCCGGACTCGGAGGTCATTATATCCCTTTTTACATTGCATACCCAAGAGGGGTACACTTTGTGGGGATGGGGTCGTGACAGAGTGCTATCATAGGTAGGTTGAAGGATAGGATGGATTTTGGAGTTAGGACCATGTGAGGTTTCATGGGTTGGTAGGGAAATAGATTCATTCTTGTTCATCAAGTGAGGTAAACAATGGATACCAACTGAGACATAGGCGTTTAGGACACCCTATGATCTGATGTATGGACCTTTATGTTAACAATGGATACTAAACCAGGTGATACTATTTATCGATAGAGACCTAGGAAAGGATCATGCATCATTCTTCATTGTGCCTATGTTTGAATGGGTAGACATTGGGATATGTTAACCTAAAATGAATAAAAGAAAACAATTAATTAATTAATTTTGAGCCTTCCATATTCCAGGATCAGGAGCCACACACTTCTTCATATCACCTACCCTTGTCCATGGTTTGGGACTGAAGGTAGATAGGCTTGCAGTGCCCTTGGCGTTGACTAGGACAGTTGGAGGTCGAGCTGACTTGTTTGATGTATGTAGAGACTATGAGATAGTGTTGGGGATACACCACTCTTGGGGAGATCTCCCATGTTTATTAATACAACCATATGATGTCATCTATGGCATGGATTTCTTGTATCTGGTGCAGGCTATCATGGATTGCTACAGGAAAAAGGCCGTCTTCATTGGTGCGGATGGAGAGAAAGTGGTGTTTTTTGGGGAGCGAGACCCTCAGATGGGTCATAGAAGCATTCCGTCCTTATCATCCATGATGACTGAGTTGAGGTTGAGTTCTTCAAAAGTTCAGTAGTTGGAATTTCCAAGGGTCGTAGAGGAGTACCCAGATGTGTTTTTAGAAGAGGTTGTAGCATTACCCCCTCGACGAGAGATCGAGTTCAGGATCAAGCTATAGCCAGGAGAGTCTCCTATCTCTATGTATCCATATAGGATGGCCCCATCTGAGTTACGAATTCTATGTATACAACTTGATGGTTTGTTGTAGTGTGGTTTTGTTCGGCCAAGTGTGTCACCATGAGGTGCACAAGTTTTGTTCGTGAAGAAGTCCGATGACAGTTTGCGGTTGTGTGTCAATTATCATCACATTAACTAAGTGAAAATAAATGATCTATATCCTCTTCCACGAATTGATGAATTATTCAATCAATTGAAGGGTGAAGGTTGGTTCTCAAAGATCGAATTGTGGTCAGGATATCATCAGATCCATGTGAACGATGAGGGTATTCTGAAAACTGCTTTTCGTTGTCATCATGGGCATTATGAGTTCGTTGTGATGACATTTGGCATAATGAATGCTCTAGATTTATTCATGGGATTGATGAATGTTGTGTTCTGTGAGTTCCTGGACAAATTTGTGGTAGTTTTCATCGATAGAATCCTTGTGTACTCCACATCTGAAGAGGAGCAAGCAGAGAATCTACGAGCCATTTTGGGAGTTCTTCACCAACATCAATTGTACAGGAAGGTGTCGATGTGTGAGTTTTGGGATCAAGAAGCCCATTTAGTGGGGCATATTGTGTCCCAACAGGGAGTAGTTATCGATCCATCGAAGGTATAAGCAGTTGTGTCTTGGGAATCCCCCAATATAGTGTCATAGGTGCGAAGTTTCCTTGGTCTCGTAGGTTATTACAGGAGGTTCATAGCCAATTTCTCACGAGTTGTAACTCCTCTGACATCTTTGACCAAGAATGACCAGACATTCATATGGATTGATTAGTGTCAAGAAGAATTTGAGTATCTAAAGGAGAAGTTAGTAAGTGCTCCAGTCCTTTGTCTTCCAGCTGAGGGAGTCCAGTTTGATGTTTTCTGTGATGCATTAAATCTGGGGTTAGGATGTGTTCTCATGCAGTAGAGGTCAGTTGTTTCTTATGGTTCTAGGATGTTGTGTACCAATTAATGCAACTATACCACCCATGATCTTGAGTTGGTAGTCATGGTGTTTGATCTGAAGTTGTGGAGACATTACCTCATTAGTGAGCGCTTTTTGGTTTTCACTAATCATAAGAGTTTGAGGTATGTTTTCTCCCATTGTGACTTGAACATATGACAACATCATTGGATGGAGTTATTATAGGAATAAGACTTTGAAATATCGTATACACCAAGAAAAGGGAATGTTGTAGCTGATGCACTGAGCCGAAAGTCACGTAGTGATACTGTGCATGAATCTGGTGATTCATAGAGAGTAATGGAAGAACTGTCAGCATTGCATCTTGATATGGAAAAAGTTGGGGGTAGAGGTTGTCTTTTTTAGATGATGGTACAGTAATCCATGGTGCAGATGGTGGTAGAGTCCCAGTTGGGAGATCTAGAGGTGGAGGTTTGGAGAGATCGAGTTGTTTGTGGTGAGGCCCATGATGGTTGGTCGTAGGACGAACAAAACCAAGTGTTGTATCATGGAAGGCTTTTTATTCTCTTGACGATGCATGAGACTTTTCTCTGAGTGTTTGATAGTGCGCCCTTAGTAGTACATCATGGCATGACAAAGATGTACCGATCCTTGAGGAGTCAGTTTTGGTGGCCTGGGCTGAAGCAAGCAGTTGCAGAGATTGTGTCTTGATGATTAGTCTGCCAGAAAGCGAAGGCTGAACACCGTGTTCCTAGGGGTCTTCTCTAGCCATTAGAGATTCCTCAGTGGAAGTGGGAGGACATCTCAATGGACTTTGTTACATGTTTACCTCAAGCTCCGGGAGGACATGATTCTATTTTGGTGGTAGTGGATTGTTTAACAAAATCAGCCCACTTCATAGCGATCAAGGAGACGAGCTTAGAATAAGTTTTGTCGAGGAAGTATCTTGAGGATGTGGTGAAACTTCATGGAGTCCCTAGGATGATCATTTATAATCATGTTCCTTATTTTACCTCCAGGGTGTGGAGAGGTCTCCAACATGCTTTTGGTTCTCAACTATTCCTTAGTACTGTTTTTCACCCCCAAACGGATGGTCAGACATAGAGAACCATCCAGACTCTTGAAGACATGCTATGCTATTGTGTTCTTGATTTTGAAGGTTCATGGATGAGGCACTTACCCTTGGTGGAGTTTTCTTAAAATAATATTTTTCACTCCACCATCGGTATGGCTCCGTTTTAAGCCTTGTATGGTCAGGGTTTCCACTCTCCGCTGTGATGCACTGGGGTTGGACAGCCAGCAATTCTCAGACCAGAACTAGTGCAGAGTACAATATAGATGGTTCAAGTGATTCGTGAGAGGATGAAGACAACAGAAGATCATCAGAAATCATATGCCAATCAAATAAAGAGACCCTTAGATTTTAATGTTGGGGATCATGTGTTTCCGAAGGTGACTCCCATCGTGGGAAAATAAGGTCTGGTCATGGAAGTAAGATTTTTCCCCGGTTTGTTGGGCCTTTCGAGGTGTTATATCATGTTGGAGTTGTGGCATATCGAGTAGCACTTCCCCCATAGATGAGTAAGATACATGATGTTTTCCATGTATCACAGCTCCATCGTTATCTTCATGATAACTCTCACATCATCTATTGGGGAGAGATCGATGTTGATGATGATGAAACCTTTGAGGATTGACCTGTAGAGGTATGAGATCGCATGGATAAGGTGTTTCGCAAGCATTCTATCCCCTTAGTTTCTGTCTTGTGGCGACATGGTGGCTAGGAGGAGAGTATCAGGGAACGTGAGACACAGATACGTTCTCAGTACCCAGAGTTCTTTGATGTATAAATATTTTCATGTAATGATGTTCCCTTTGTGATTAGACCTTTCATGTTTTATTTATGAATTTCTTTTGTTGCTTTTGTGGCTTTCTCTCTTTTGATATGTATCTCGATTGGTGGTTGCTCGGACGCCGTTTCTTTTTTTTTGACTCTTTAGGTTGGTTTTGAATTCTCGGGAATGAGAATGTTTGGGGAGGTATCTAATGCAATGTCTTGGACCTCTCTGGTCCATTACTTTGTGAAAATTATGGTTAGGAAGAGGTCGCATGAGTTTTTTGGGAGAAGGATTTAATTGATGGGAGAGAGGGAGTAATTATAAGACAATAATGGGCGTCAATAATAATAATAATTAGTAATGATAATGATGGAGACCTGTTGATGAAATTGAAAGATGATTTATTACTAATATATTAAATAATAAATTGTAATTTTTGATTTTAGTGTGTGATTAATTAAATGGAATGGTTTTAATTTAATATGAGAATAACCATGGTAAACTAATTTAATGGGATTAAATTAGAACACTAATGATGGGTGTTATTATTAATTTTATTAATTCTAACATTGAAGTGTGAAAAGAGATGGGGAATGATGGACATGGAGTAAAGGTAAGGGGAGGCTTCACTTTGGTGGAATGGGTGAAAAATAGTGGAAAATTGGAAAGAGATTGGAGAGAGAAAGAGTTTAAAGGAAATAAAGATTTAAAATTTAAAGCAATAAAATAAAAAAGATAAAAAAAGGAAATCAATCAAGGTGGAATGGGGTGATACGCAACAAATTGGATATATTTTGTGTGTGGATTTTGAATGTGATAATTTAAGGAATTAAATTAAATTACATAATATAATAATGAAAATATTAATTTTATTGGGAAATCCATGTTTAGTCCATAACTTCTTCGTGCGACCTCGGTTTTACAAACCGTCAGCAGTAGTGTGACCCTAACTTTGAGACATAAATTATGAGTCCAATATTGGATGTCGTTTTTCAGTTTTAAGATCGGGTACTCGGAACGATCATGAATTAATAGATTTAATATTATTATTAAATCTTTGACCCACCATAACTCCCGTGTGCAACGTCCGATTAACTTCTCGTGAGTGGAAATGTGATCCTGTCATTAATATGACAGATTGAAGTCTAATGTGGGATATTAAATTATTGTTCGTGGCTCAGGTCCTAGAAACACCCTATAATATTATTATTATTATTATTACGGGATCTTGCATCCCACATATCTCCCGCATACGGTGTTGGAATGGAAACCCATTTGTGATGTTGCAACCTTCAAATTAAAATGGATGATTCAAAGACCATAAATCCTATGGTAATTATACCTATGGCTCAGGATGTTTTTACTCGGTCAAACAATGTGGGTTAATGAGATCCTCTTTTAATGGGGAATTAAGGGTATCTTAAACTTTCACCCCATTAAATCTTAAAAATGTACAAGACATCATCCTCCATTGTTCTTCCTCTTTCTTCTCAACTATGAGACACTAGAACCTTTCAATCCTTCTTGTAAGAGTATCACAATCAAAATTTTCTCCTTGGATCGGTTCCACTTGGTTTTTATGCAGCCAAGCTGTATCGATCAATCCCCGATATAAGGTATGTTATATCGTCATTCCTTTGGGATCATCTTCTCTTATTTCTATCTTCTATATTATAGAATGTAATCTCAATGCTTATAATGGGGGTTTTCTTGGGATTTGGTTGGTGCAGTCGTACCGTGGCATCCTCGGGTGGATGCAGTTGACGCGAGTGGAGGATTGTGACCTGTTGTGTGGATAAATAACATCAAGAACTCTTCATCTATATTTATTTTCAATAAAAAATTGAAATTATTAGAACTAATTATAATTAATTATTAGTAATTATGAATTCTTAATGATAATTAGTGATGAATATAAATAATTAGTAGTCATTAGTAATTATTAGTTGTAATTTGAAGCACTTAAGAGTAATTAAAGCTAATTAGTAATAATTTGTGGTCATTAGTTATAATTAGCAGTAAATAGTATTAATAAGGAAAAAATAGCAATAATTAGTAACAAATTGAAATAAATACTAATAATTAGTAATACATAATATTAATTTGTTATAAATATTTATAATTAGTAATAAATTCTGAAAATTAATAATAAATACAAATAGATAATAATAAATACTAATAATTAGTAATAAATAAATAATAATTACTAATAATGTATAATAATTAGTAATACATACTAATACTTGTTAATAATTAGTAATAATTTGTAATAATTACTAATAAATACAAATTGTTAGAAATAATTAGTAACAAATTAGTAATGAACAGTAATAAATAGTAATAAATGTAGTCAATAGAAATTAATATTAATAAGTAGTAATAAGTATTAATTAATAGTAATAATTATTTATAAATACCAATAACTAGAAATAAATACTAATAACTACCAATAATTAGTAATAATTAAAAATTAATACTAATAATTATTAATTATTGGTAATTATTAATTATAAATACTAAAAATAGTAATAAATTAAAAATAAAATAATAACAAATTCGTAATAAATATAAATAAATATTAATAATAAGTGATAAATAGAAATAATAAGTAATTAATGGTTTGGTAGTGGATTTCAGAGGAAATCTTCATTAGGCCGACAAAACAAGGGGAGAAATGAGGTGAGGCTTCGAGCTGTTAGCCGTATATTTTGTACGCAAAAAGAGCATCTGGTAAGTACTTTTTATAAATTATTTATATGTATTTAAATATAAATAGTTTATTTTATATTAATATATGCAGTCGAGCAGCCCAATATGATGGAGTACAACATTTATCGGTGGATGTATAGTGATCTAGCCATTAGAGAGATTATAGGTGATCACTATAGTCAGATTGTGGTCAGCATTTTTTTTTATTTTAAAAAAAAACTACATATAATATTTTCACTAATTTAATTTCAAATTGAAACTGAAGGGGTTATATGAGGCTGTAATCTCTCATGCATAGAGTCAGGCTAAGATGGATCATCAGACTAGTTCCCACCATTTTTATGAGACAGAATGGATGAAGGAAATCGAGTATGGAGTTGAGAAGGGCTGAGTTGTTGGTATCAGCTCTCAATTGACTCCTGGGACTTATTATGGTACTGTTGCGATATTAGAGTCTAGCTCGGGTGGAGAGAAATCATCTTCAGGCTGAAAGTATCAGAAGTAGCTACATGCTCAGGGTGAGATTATAGAGAGTGTGCATATGCAGTAGAAATAGATGCATTAGCAGTAGAAACATGTGTAGTAGTATAAAGAAGAGTCGCATCGATGGTAGCCACAAAATAACGAGAAGATGAAGTACATGAGCCCTCTGACTCATAGTTTAGGGTTACAGTTTCCTCCACGATTTCCTCTAGGTCCTCCACCTCCTCTAGAAGTCTATCTCCCCATTAACTATTTTTTTAATGTAAAAACATTTAAATTCAATGATTGTTGTAATATTGACTATTTATGGTTTTTGTCTTTTATATTGGTGTGAATATTGTATAATTTATATTTTTTATATTTTATTATATTTAATATTTTTTTATTATATATTTATTATTAGTATTATATTTTTCAATGTTTTTTTATTTTAAAACTAAGAATAATAATATTTTGTTATATTTTTGTATTTTTTGTGAAAATTGAGAATTTTAATATTTTTTAATTTTTTTTGTAATTTTAAAAATATTAATATAATTTTTTCATAAATATAAATAATAATAACATTATTATTATTATTTTATTATTTTATTATTAATATTATAATAATATAATTTTTTTAATTTTATTAACATTAATATTATTTTATAATATTAATTTATCATAATTTTAATGAGTTTATTTTATTTTATTGTGTTTTTGCGACGGGTCCTTTTTTGACAGGGTCCCATTGAAAATGATTTATATATTTTTAGAATAATTATTTTCAATGGGAAAACTGGACCGTCACAAATAAGTATTTGCGACGAGCCCATCAAAACATGTATATACATAAAATCTATAAAATCAGAGAATGATTTGCGACACTATTTTCTATAATAGACTATTTTCAATGGGACCCCATCTAAACAATCATTTTTGATGGGATCCCATCACAAATAGCCCTTCGCTTATACATGATATTCTAGTAGGTCTTATTAATGAATGATTGAAAAAAAATGTTATTATAGTTACTAAAATAAATGTAATTTGAGATTTTTATTCCATAAACTATTTTTCTGGGATAATGTTGAAATTTTAGGGATGATTTAATGATTTATTTTCTAGGTATCACATTTTAATGAATATAAATAAAATCAATTACTAAATAGTGTCAAAATTGACAAAAATATTTTTTTTTGCAGACACTATTTTATTAAATGATAGAATAGTCAAAAATTAATAATATTCATAAAACATACTTATATTGTGTTAAAATTTTCATTAGTTATACACTTGGGGTTCTCTTAAAATTTTAAGATAATCATATTAACCATATATTATAAATTTACTAGAAGACTTGGTAAGAGTTAACTTATTAAACTAAGGGTTAAAACAGAAAAGATAATGATAAAATCATGACCTAAACTTGTCAAAAACCTATTCATTGAGAATTTTTTTCCCATAGTCATATTATCTTAGAAATAAATCACATTGCATCCATAAAAAATAGAAAATTGATTTATAATAAATTAAATTTTAAATACTTTTCTGAACTGTCCCTCACCTCTACTATAAAAGGGCACTTCTTGTTATCTTTTATTCACACCTACAAAGCCATTTGGCTTAGAAAAAACCTACCCAAACCACATTCCAACATACCTAACATAATTATACAGGTCACCTAAGGAGATTAAAATAAAAAAAAGTGCCTTTGTGAAAATCAAAAGGAGTCACTTAGAGAAGAGGTAATCATTTTTTCCCTTCTTTCAATGATCTTTTCTTATTCTACTTCCTCTTCCTGAGTTGTTAACATAATAAAATAATAACTCCAATATCTAATATATTCTAATATTTAGTTATGATTATGAAATAATGATATTGTGCTTTTTACCAATCCTATGAAAAATAGTATCATTATGCGTGCATACGTACGACTTACCATATCCACGTCGTGGTGCTATCATTTTTTAATCTATGCTTTATACAGATGGGTATAATGATGAATATAAAAGACATAAATAATAAATATAACATTTTATAACATCTTAAAAATTAATATTATTTCCAATTAATTACCATTTATACATTAATAAAATGGTATCATCGCTCATGCATACGTGAGGCTTACAGTCTCCATGAGGAGATGAGTCTCATCTTGCACGTTCAACACCCAAGAATGATTACAAAAAAATTATTATTAAAAATAATTATTATTAAAAATTACGAAATATATGACATAATAAGTATAATAAAATAATATATATATACACATATATTTCATTCATTTACTTCCATTTAATATGATAAGTAAATGAAAACAATGTTGATGCATACGTACAACCTATTGTCTCCGTGAACAGTGTATTCCATTTGATATATCTATCTATTATATATATTTATATGATTAATATATATGATATATAAATAATATAAATTTTTATTTGTGTACTTATATAATGATCTATGTAATATGATCAATAATAAAACGTCAAAACACGTACAATAAACAAACTGACTATTTCTAAAAATGTTTCATTAACATAGAATTGTTAAAGAGGTAATATAATGTCATAACATAATCATATATGATATCATTAATATTATTTTCATTCTTATATAATTTATTAAAATGTTTTAAAACACTTTACTTAATTTTTGGAGATGTATGGAGAATATCAGAACTATGGTAAGCATTAATATCACAATTTCATTATTATCTGAGATTGTTTATGTGTATGTAATTACTGGGACATATTTATCATCCATATCCATGTTTCTTAAGAGTGTTTTAAAAATTATTCCTTTTAAGGTTTTATATAATTGTATATTTAACTAAAACATCATTTTAAATGAATGAAATATTTATTCTTCTAAATCTATTTCAATAATGTCCATGGTTTGAAAATTGTTTTAAGAATTTATTTATATGGACATGAATGTTTTAAAATGATAATTCCTTTCAAATGATTCAAAGTGGTATGGAAAAATTTGTTTAAAAAATATATTTTAAATAAATTTTTTATAAAGAGTTTTATTTTAATGTTTCCAATTAGAAATAGATATTTCTCTCAAGGAGTTTTAATATATTTATTAAATTATTTTCATCCATGTCAAAATCCTATTTGGATTTTATTATTATATAAGGTTTATTTAATATGATTAAATATTACATATTATGTGGATGGTTATATGAGATGTTTTACTGTGGATGTTCTATTTTTATACCATTCATAGTTTATGGTTAAATATTTACATTTCATGATAGTTTTAATATGAATGTTTATGTTATGTTTCAACATTTTCATATAAGAAATGCATTAGACTTGTTAAGTTATGGGCGAGACCCACTATAGCCCCTCGATGCATTGATCTATTTCTCAAGACAAACTAGTTTATTGGAACATGAACTTTCCTGAATTTTTGTGTATGGTCTTGCTATGAAGACTGGTCGTAGTGGTTATGATGTTTGGCATTATTCATTCCCCCATTATGTGATTATTTATTTATTTTACATATGATTATTTTACTATTAGAATATCCATAAGAATGTTCTAATTAAATTTATTTTTTTATTTCCATATTATACTAAGTATAATATTTTAAAAATATGTTGTTTTAGTTTTGTACAGTTCGTTAATTGTTTATTCTTATTTTTGATAGCTTTTGTTGTATTGTGTATCCTTATTGAGCATTCGATCTCACCCCTTTCATATATTTTATTTTCCCAGAATTATAAAAATTTATTTATGATTAATATTCTGGATTAATATTATTTTATAATGGTGTTATACAAATATTATCTATGTTGTGTTTTGTGTTAGAAATTATAATGTAATGTTAATGTATTTAATCAAATTTCCAATACTACCAAACTGATCGATCGATCAGGATTTGATTCCCTGTAATCATACAATGTATTAAAACAATGCCTCTTCTCTTGGATTATGGGGTTGTCGAATTACATTTGGTATCAATGTATTTTTAGCAATTTCCTTTTAAATATATTTTGAAAACAGAAATTATTGATTATTACCCTAAGATGAACATTAAGGATAATTATAGAACAACCCCCTCGAATTTTGGTAACGATCATAGATAACCTAGGATTTAACCTAAGATATTGTATATTGAATGTAGCTTCCCTTGTTTATGTGGTATTCTTTGGTGAGTTTTTTTTCTCAAATTATTATTTCTAGTCTTAGTTAATGGAATAAACAAGAAATAATTGTATTAACCTTGAGTTTCATTGAAAATTTTGTGAGTTTCGGTAGCAAAATTGGATAATGACTTAAGAGAAAGATATTTTGGTTATGCTGAATCAGTTATCCTGATATGTTATTAAAAATTTGATCATTTATGATCCTAACGAATTTTTTATGTGGAATATGAACATTTATTAATGTTCAAATTTTAAGAAGCATAGAGGGAACAATATTTGTGGAAATCATGGGAATTACCCCCTCTAGTGGTCATAAAGTGAAAAATTGTTATAAAGATCAATTTCACATCTATGGAAGCATGGTAATAACCCTGTTTAATTCCCATACATACTTATATACATTTAAAACTAAGAATTACCTATTCAATTACATCAATTAAATTGGAAGTATTGGAGTATTTATATATTTGGAACCATGAATTATGAATAGTGATTTGTATAAAGAGTATTTAATTTATGTTTTCACTAAGATAATGATGTTTGGATAAAGATATGTTATATTTCATCATGTAAATTCGATGGCACTAGTTTCTTGAGAAATAATTATGGACTTTTCGTTAAGTGGTTTATGCTATAATGGATGAATTATACATATTTTTTGGATATAAAAAATTATTCACTATGTTTTAGGACAAGGAGACTTGCTTGTTTGTAATAAGGATATTTGATAATTCAGGTTGTTACCATGAATCAAGAGAATAGTGGATGAAGGTGTTCATAAGTTTGGAATGTGAAAACAAAGAACATCCCTATGAGATATGGTAGATAAATGATAAGCTTATTTTGTTCACCTATTTATAATGTTGTAGATTTTTATTTTTTGGATGGATTGTGCGGTTATCCATTTATGGATAGTATAATTTATACTCTAGTTGATGGTTTGTAGATTAATGTACTTTCTCCCTATAAGTGGACTTGTGAATATGTGGTAACCTATGATAAATTTTTTTAGACTAATGGAATGACCTATAATTCTATTTATGGATTGTATTATCTTCTAAAACATCAGGAATGAAAAATTCAACATCATTTCTTTCAATAAGATATGATATGGAAATTTTACAAGTCATGACCAATAGTGAGATTGTACTAAAACCAAGTATGTATTTATTCTCATGTTCATTAACTATAGGGAAAGGATCCTAAACAACAAAATAGTTTTACTAGTATATTATTTTTTGATGAAACAAATGGCCCCTTGTATCATCACATATTTATATCTTTAGAGTTGTCAAACTTTTCTTAATCAAGTTCACTATTTCTCTACATCAAAAAATCATCATTAGTTTTTTATTTCATATCAAATTTTTCCTATATAGAATAGTCTTTTATGTTATATCAGGCAACCTTCTTACATTCCTTTCTTTATTTTAAGGCGGATGTTTTATCAACCAATTTTTTCTGATGTGGGATTGCAATAAAATGATTTTGAATAATTATTCATTAGTTATCGAACCCAAATTTGAAAATTATAAGGAGGGAATTTATTGATGGAGGGTATAATGTAACACCCTAAGATTCCATGATATGTTTTTGAATAAATTGAATATATTTTTTTGTATGCTACCCCAAAATAATCTTGCGGTACCCACAACATAGTCTTATCTTACGCTATACACAAGACCTATTTCGAGTGCAGTATGACCGATCAAACTATACCTTTAAAAGGAGTTTATGAATAGTATTTAAAAAATTTTAAATTTTATAAATGTGATATATAATTTTAAATTCCATCTTATGTGTTTTTGAGACATAATATGAGGATAAATTCAATTTTTTAGATAAATGAATTATTTTTTAAAAAATGAAATTTTTTCACATTTTAATAGAGAACCCTTTTTAAAATCCAATATTTGACACTTTTATATATTAAATTTGAAAATTTTAAATTATTATTTATACGTGGTGAATTCAAATTCACTTTTTATGATCTTTTGGTATTTTTTCTGATAAAATATATATTTTAATGAATAGTTGGAAATACTACATTTTAATTCAAAACTGCCATTTCATCAAATTTATCTATGTAGTAATATTTTAATTTTAAAAGGGTTTAAAGTGTAATTGGATTATTTTTTTATAATATAATAAATTTCAAGTAATTTCACATTTAAATTGGACAAAAA
Organism: Viscum album; assembly: GCA_963277665.1. Classification (NCBI taxonomy): domain Eukaryota; kingdom Viridiplantae; phylum Streptophyta; class Magnoliopsida; order Santalales; family Viscaceae; genus Viscum; species Viscum album. The sequence continues at coordinate 216,570 of CAUJRU010000071.1, forward strand.
ACTTATCTATATTATGATAGTGAATACTTCTTAATAACACACTCTCTGGTAATCCCAATGAGAATTAATTTTAAATTAATTTCTAAAATTTATTTGTTTTAAATTTAGAAAAATGGATTCAATATGTAGAATCATAAGATAAAATTTTTTTAAATAGTTACCTTTTATTTTTGGACATTATGAATGGTAACTTCATTAATTATTTTTATTTTCCATGGTTAAAGGGTAAATCATGTAAATAAGGGTAAAGACATAATTATAATATTATAAAACTACCCTAACATATGTCATAGTAGTATTTAATGATATATGGATGACTATTATCAACCTTAGATCGATTATTGGACCTCATGGAGATACGTGTGTGTGATCAAAACCTTTTATAATGTTTAATTTAAAGAAAAGGAAAATATAACATAAACATGTATCTCCAAGAAAAAAATATTTTAATTTGACTTATATAAATGATATATTGGACTATAAATGTTAATTTTAAAGGTAAAAATATTTCTTTCATCGTGGTATTTTACTTATTATTTTTAGAAATTATATAAACAAATACATTTATGACACAATGATAATGCGGTGGATATATTATTAATAAATGATTGAAATATATGATATTATAATTATTAAAATAAATTTAATTTGAGAATTTTAATGCCTTAAATGATTTTTTTGGAAACCATTGACATACTAGGTATGACGTAATTCTTTTTTTTCAATAGAATCATGTTTTTATGACTATAACAGAAATAAATTACTAAATATTGTCAAAATACACAAAAATGAATTTTTAAAAAAAACACTATTTTATAAAATGATATAATTGTCATAAAAATTTCATATTACAAAAAATGACATAGATAATGTTAATAATTTAATTAATTACCCACGGTACGTTCTGTTGTCATTTTATTATAAATAAATTAACCATATTGTATATAAATAGAAGATGTCATGGTAAGAGTTACCTAATTAAACTAAGATTTAAATCCAAAAGATAAGGTTAAATTCATGACTTAAACAAGTATAAAAACCATTAGTAGAGATGATTTCTACACATCTTAATATTATTATGAATATAAATTACTTTATATATATTAGAAAATGAAATTCAATTTATAATAATATAATATTTGAAAACTTTCCAAAAGTATCCCTCACCTCTCCTATAAACGGTCACTTCTCCTTTATTTTGTTAACACCTAAAAATCTAATTGGCACAAACAAATACTTCCAGTACCTCCTCTAAAATTATCTCAATTCATTCTAGAGGGCACCCATTGGGCATAAATGCAACATAATGGGTTGTTTCTGGAAAATCAGAAGGAGATGCCCGAAGAAGAGGCAATCATTTTATCCATTCTTTCAAAGTTCATTTCTTCTTCTACTTTATCTTCCAATGTTGTTACCACAATGATATAAAAAATCCAGAATCAACTATAAGATAATGATTTTGTTATGATTATAGGACCACATTATTCTTCCTTTTACCCATCCTATGAAAAAATGTCACAATGCGTTAGTACATATGACCTAACTTCTCCACGTTGTGGTGTGAACTATTTTTCATTTATACATTATTTAGATGGGTATAATGATGAATATAAATGACTTAAATAATAACTATTACATGATATTATTTCTATAAAATTCATATTCCTTGCAAATCAATACCATCTAACCATTAAATATATTATATTGTCGCAGGTTAGTACATACAACTTACCATCTCTACGACGCGAGGAGACTTATCTTCCACATTTACAATCCAAGACTTATTTTAAAAAATATTTATTTTAAATAATTTTGAAATACATGAAATAATAATTCTACTTGAATTATATAGATCAGTGTGTGTGTGTGTGTCTACATAATATTCATTAACTTACTTCTAACCAATATGGGAGGATAACAGAAACAACGTTCTTGTATATGTATGGCCTACCATCACAATGAATGCTGTATTCCATTTCATATATCTATATAATATAAATAGTTATATTATTAATATAAATTATATATATATATATCATATTATACATTCTGGAAGTAAGGAAAACATAATTTAAGTATTATGATCAAGAATAACAAGTCAAAAGATGTACGATAAACAAAATGATTATTATCTGAAATGTGAATTAATATGGAATTGTTAAATGGGTAATATAAAGTCATAAAATATTAATTTATTATGTCATAAATATTACTTTTATTCTTATATAAATTAATAAAATGTTTAAAAAATTATACATGAGTTTCAAACACGTATAATGAATATCATACCTAAGGTACAAGTTAATTTCATAATCTCATTATTATACAAGATTGTTTATATGTCAAAAATTACAGAGAAATATTTTTCATCCATGTCCATTATTCTTAATAGCGATTTAAAAAGGGTTTTTTACGGGTTTATGTTAGGGTCTATTTAACTAAAACATAATTTTAAATGTTTTAAATATTTATTCTCTTAAATCATTCTCAGTAAGTTCCATGTTTTAAAAATAGTTTTAAGGATTTATTTTTATGGACATAATTTTTAAAAATGTTTATTACATTAAAATGTATCCAAGTGGCATGGGATAATTTTAATAAATAATATATTTTATATGTATTCTTTTATAAATTGTGCAACTTTTAATGTTTTCAAATTAGAAAGGGATATTTTTCTCAATGATTTTTAATAAATTTAATAAATTATATTCATCTATACCAAAATACATTATTGGATTATATGGTTGTATGAGGTTGATTTATTATGATATAATGTTCTATATTGTTTTGAAGGGTTTGTGATATGTTTGACTATTGATGTGCTATTTTTATAAAATTCATTGTTTATCGCTAAAGTATTTTTATTTTGTGTGATACTTTTAATATGAATGTTAATGTTATGTTTAAACATTTTAATATGAGGAATGCATTGGACTTAGTAATTGATGAGGATAGCCCTCTACATCCCCTCAGTGCATCAGTAGGTCTCATGAGGAAAAATAGTGTCTTGGAACAAGGCCTTGAGATAATATTTGTCTATGGTCTTGGAATGAGGATTTGAAATAGTGGTTAAGATGCGGGGAATTATGTATTGTTTTATTTTGAGATTAGTTACTAAATTTACATGTGATTATTCGACTAGTAGAATCTCCATGTAAATATTTAAATGTAATTAATTGTTTTTTCATTCCATATTATGCTGAAGAAAATGTTTTAAATTTCTTTTCTTTTAGTTTTGTACCTTTCCTTAAAAGTATATGGTTAATTTTGATAGATTTATCTATATTTTTTATCTTTAAAAAGCATCTGAGCTCACCCCTTTCTAAGGCATTATTTTTTCACGGATTCCATGAATTGTTTTATAATTGATGGACATGGCTAAGCTTGGGGAATAACTGAATTTTGAAAGGATTTTCTCTGTTGTGTTTTACAATAGAAATTTCAATACAATTTTCATGTATTTAATTGATTTTAAAAAACGTCTCAATTGATCATTACTTTAGGATTAAATTCATTTTATTCATGAAAATGTAGTAAAATAATGCACCGAATCTGGGCATTTGGGATCGAGGTATTACATTACCTGATTTAGAAACTGATGTCTTAGGATCATAGAACACAAACTTAGTATGTTGATAGATTTCGATGACCCCAAAAGATTACAAAGGATGATCATGTGTTCTTTTAGGTGTCACTTAGATCTAGTCACCATAGTATTTAGATATAAGGAAAGATAGTTCTAGGGTTTTTTGGACTATTTGTGATTGTGGAGAGAATCAGGACTATGGAATATTATTTGGCTCTTTAATGTAGTTATAGTTCAATATACTATGTTTTTAATATAGCACAAATTTCATTATATCACCATGACCCTTCCCTTTCCTTCTATTTGGATGATGTTGAGCTTTATACTAATGAATCATATGAGAAGCATCTGATAATAGATGTAGATAATAATGGGAATGTATTGTGGAGAAATACTGTGCCGATAGTTTTTATATTGTGGAGACATGGATGTGTTTAAGAAGAGAGTTAGGAGATATTAGTAGACATATAGGCTCAGTGACCTAATATATTTGACTTGGAATCTTTAGATACTCAGAAGTAAAGCTTGATAATGATATATTATAAGGTGTGTAAAATGTATGTTCCTTATATTTTTTGTATATTAATCTATCTATTTTATTGGTACTCTTTTTAGTTTTTTAGTATATCTTGTTGGGTTTTATCATGGGTGTGATTCAGTAAAATTTGAATGTTTTGGAGGGGTTTTGGGTAGTGTGCAGTTGGTTCAATGTTATCTCGAACTTTGTGCCCCACCCAAGAAAATTGTACAAACCCATCCATAGTGGGATTTCAAAGATAGTATATAGTTTTTCAAACCTTGTGTCATTTTAGGAGTAGTTTAGAACCCTCCCAATAAGAGTCACATAATTTATGTCACGGTTTGGAAACTAATTTGGCATTTCCTATGAAACCATGCACATGGGATTAATTATTCAAAAAATAGATTGAAAATTCACAAAGCCCCTAGATATTCCCCAATATCGACCCAAATCAAGACTGACCTATTCCTCTTGTTTTGTGAGGCCTTCAAATGAATTCATAGGGCTCTAAAACTCTAATATTTAGGAATCAATGGTCTAATTAAGATATATGAAACACTATTAATATTTGGTTTCTTCCAAATTTGGTCTCTTTCCTTTTTTCCTTTACAAATAAATAAGAACGTTTTATCCTCTGTTTTAGGGATTTGGATCTAGTATCTGTTGATTTTTTTATCCTGGAAACTAGTTTTAGATTTAGAACTCATTCCTTATCATGATCTGGGTAGTCCTTCAATAATTCGGGATTTCAATTACCATGCTTTCCTCATCAATTTTGACCTTTTTAGTTTAATTAAATTCTCCTATTCTTCAAATCAAATTGCATGTATTTATTGTGTAATTTCAATATGAATATTCAACAACTCAATATTGAATTTCTTAAATTAATTGTATAGTATATTATTGGAATCATGGAATTGATTAATGGAGTTACATATGAATATTATATGAGTTTATCTTTGGTAAATTGAGAGGGGTAATTGTGATTATGTAATTGGTTCAAATGGATTAATTAATTTTTTGGTTAATTAATTAATGGAAGTTATTGATTACTGAATTCATGGGAAATGGAGATTGTGTAATTGGTAAATTAATGTGGTTATGAATTAATTGACAATGTGTATTATGAGAAGTTCATATTTACCTTAATGGATTATATGAAATGAATAACTTAAAATGGATAAATTTTGAATCTATAACTCTATTCCTTGTGATTAAATTATTGAACCAAGATTTTTTTGATAGTTGAAATGCTATATTAATTGATGATAAATGTGATATAAGGGATAATGTTTTTTATCCTCGATTCATGTGATATATATGATATAGGTGTGACTGATTGAAATACAATTTTGGGACATAGAATGGGGTTCCAAATACTAATATGTTATAAATGAGTTTGGGATAGGGATTGAGGCTCCAAATACCCATATGCACTAAAAAATATTGCATTAGGGACTGATGATCCAAATAACCATAAGTGATTGAAAGCATGGGGCATGAAATGGAGTTCCAAATAACCTTGTGACATTGAGGTGTGGGGCATGGATATATACTTCAAATTACGATGAGTTGTTATACATGACGTTCTACACCCATGAGGTTGGCATTGGGAGATGGTTCCATTTGACTATGATGTGAAATGGAATGAAATGGATAATTGAAGACCATCTGTTAGAATGAAATTTGAATTGATTTTGTGTTATGGTTCAGACTATAGGATGGGATAAGAAGGTATTGTGAGTTTTGGTGCCTAGGGAAACATAATGGTTTATGTGGTTACATAAAGAATAATAGAATATGACAAATATCTACCTTATTGCCCATATTTTATTCATCATTCAACAGAATGAACTTTTATTGTCTGGGTATTATTTTAGATTCTATTGGTAGTGGAATATTCTGTTTTAATCATACCCTTCTCAGGCTTCCAGGTTGGCACTCTAATAGACTTCATGTTTGCAGGATAGGATAACAGAAAGAGTCTAATGTTCAATTTATGTGTTTGGAGGGATCTTTGATGAGGAAACTGGACATTCTATTGTGACCATATGGGATTTCTAGTGTGTATTTATTTTCGTTTTTTGACACTTGAAACATACTTGGCATGAAATATCTACGGTTTTTTTTGATATTGTATTCTTATTTTTGTCATCATGTGTGTTAATTTTGTTTTATTATTGGTTATATCATTTGGATACAATCTATTGAGTTTGATTGTTTTTCTTCTTTGATAAATATGGTATTGTGTACCAATGATTGATATTATATCTTTACGTATAGTTAGTAACATCTAGAATATAAGGTGGTCTGACTAAGGTCATATTATGGACAGGCTCATGGCACCGATTTGTGGCACCTAGGTCATGACATCACGTCTATATATTTATGATCCTACTACTTGTAGGAATGTGTAGCTCTACCAATATATTGTATATTAATCGATCTAGAGAAGGGATATGATATGTTGTTTTCTTGAAGGATGGATGAATTATGATGTATTCGTAGATTAGTTAATTATCATCTCATTGAATTCAGGAAACATGAGTTGTCTATATAGGATTTACATGTTCCATGTCCCATGGTCACTATATGTATTAGATAAATGGAAAATATTATAATTCTCATTGGGATATGATGTAGACAGGTGGATATAGGTATATATATACATGGGTTTGATGAAAATCGTGCAAGATACCTTTATAAATTTAGTATTTTAACAACTCAATATTTTTTTAAATAATTTTTTTTCATTTTTGTTTTATTCATTACACGACACATCAATTTAAGCATGTATTACACATGAAATGGAGTTTTAACAATCATCAATATATTATTAATATTATTATTTTAAAAAACCATTAAAACAACTCTATTAAATATAGTGATAAAAATAGTAATAAATAAACATCAAATATTATGTATACAGGTTTTATATTAAGAAACCATATTGATAATAATGTAATCAAGTTTTATAAAAGTCTTTATATGTTTTTAATATTATATTATCAGAATAAAAATGAATTATTAATTGTTAAGAAAAAAATAAAAAGAATTAATTTTTACCTAGTCTAGAATTTTTGGACAAAATAATGTTATTTTTTTAATATATATGTCATTATATTGGATTAATTTTTTTTAGTATTTTCAGAAAAGATAATTTTTTCAGTGAATAGTGAATATATAGGTATTTATTAAGAATTTTAATTTCTTATGTATTTTTTACTTTTTTTAAAATATGGTTTTAAATTTAGAATTAGTTAAATAATATAATCACTAATACAATATTGGTTATGGGAATAAATTTCATATTGAATTTGTATATAGAATCTCTATAATGTTTTGGACATTTTCTCTTTATAAACATACATTCTCATCACATTTGTGAGATTAATTTTAAATTATTTTTTTCAACATATGTGTATAGAATTTTGAAACATGTATTATATATTTTGAATAATAATAATAAATATTATCTAATTAGGTCAAATTAATTTCTGTCAAAAATTAATAATAAAAAAATTACAAATTATTTACCATGCTTAAGGTGAATATGGGTTTACCGAGTGATTTAAATGAAGCAATAATGGTTAAAAATTACCGGAAACTAGATAAAATCTAATTTAACAGATTCAAATCAACCTTATCTCTTTTATTTTATATAATTTCCCAATCATCAAAATTTTTCATGTGAAAAACGTATTTACATCATTATCTTTTTAAAATTTACATGTGTTCCACTAACCTCACATATAAAAGGTCACCGCTCTCCTATCATTAAAAAATAAAAAACCCATCTGGTCATAAAATAAAAACAAAAGTAACATTATTATTTAAATAATCTCATTATATAAGACATATTTTCGTTATAAATCCAACCTAATAATCCTTTTGGTAGAATCTAAAATTAATGGTCCTAATAAGAGGAAACATCCCTGACCAAGCATCTTATTTTAATTCTTCTTTCACATCATTAAATTAGTATTAAACCATGATTAAATATTGATATCAGTATATTAAATTTATTTTTAATTTTTTTATATTTTTTATATGACCTATATCTATTTCCTCTTCCATTAGCTGGTTTATGAAATCATTATTTGTGTATACAAAAAACTACTAACTCATGAACCAATATTATTCATTTTTAATCACTACCAAGGAAGGATGGATATAAGGATATATTTAGTTTATATATATATATATGATATATATGATATTAATATTATTCTAGAATAATTATATCATATATCCCTTCTTAATTTCCATTTTGTGGGAATATTATAATGTCGTTCATGTGTACAGAAGACTTTCGCATCACGAAGCGATCCAACTTGTTCTTCATGTCCACATAACATATAAGGTTAAAAGGATTGGATTAAAAATAATTGTGTCATATATGAAATTGAAATGAATCTAAAATTTTAATATATTATTAATCATTATTTCCTAAAATATTTTGATAATACGAGAACAACGTTCATGCGTACCTAAGACCTAGAGTCCCCATGAATGGTGTATTTCACATTCAATCACAAAATTTTGTGGATCACTAGAAAAATTATATAAATTATATATTTGGTATTAATTTCATGGATATAGTTCATTAAATTATAGAACCATTATTAATGTAAGAGGGTCATAAATACCAAAAAAACATATATGAAAAATAAAGTAGTTATTACCCAAAACATGACTTAAAAATAGAATAATAAATAAATAGTTAATAAAATGTGAGAATTAAATAATATATGGAATGATATATGTATATATATAGTTCTATAAAATATCTATAATAAAATTATATTTATCATAGATTAATTTTGAACATATTTTAAGTAAGTTGACATTTATGGGAAGGAATTTCTAGTATCTATTTTATTTCTAAGAGGATTATGCCATATTCCAAACCTATTTGTATTATGTGGTTTATATACAACCCATAAATTTAAGTTATTATTATTATCCTTAAAATTATTCTAATTTATATATATATATTTTATGACATCTCTTAGAAAGAGTTTACTACTAATAAGTTACCTTTTTGGTAAGGGATTTTGCATCTCATTTTTATATCAATGTGATACATTCTATATTCACCATATGTTTCTTATATGAATTTTATATAATTTCAGTTATTTAATTTTATATTACTTATCATGAAAATAATGGTGAGTCACATATCTATTTGAGGATAACACTTTTTTGGGTTTTATGGCTCAAAAGTTACTAAAGTGGTAAGGGACTTTAATCACTATTTTTCATCTTTGAGACATATGTTATATTATGATACTATCTTATTTTTTAGAAGTAAATAGATACCCATTGAAATGTAACATCATGAATTTATCTATTATCATTATATTATAATTATCATTCAATTTCATTCTTTAATGGGGATTTTGATACAAATTTACAATGGTGGTAAGGTTTTTATGTTATAATATCATCATTTACGAGAATTGTTCATGACTATTCTTCAAATGATGTAATATTATCATCTCTATCTAATTAAAATAATTTATTTTCACATACCATGGTTATTTAATTAGAAAATGTGGTTTCTATTCATTTTCCAATTATTTTGTACTCATGTTTGAAAAAAAATGTTTTTGATAAAAATCATATTTATTTATCTCTTTGATTGAAAACTTGTTTTATTTATAGAAAAAAATTTCTAAATATATTTCAAAAAATATTTTCAAATTTATCTAAATAATTTAGTGATTATTTTTTTATTTTATGAACTATTAATTTTTTTATTGAAATCTTCATTTCATTTTACAAAGAAGGCCCAATTATCTATTAAAAAAAGTTAATAGATTATTTATTTTAAGCTATACAACCAGAATAGAATTTAAGTCCATCATAAAAATTATTTTATTTAAATATTACATTAAAAATATTCAATTATATTTTCAAATAAACTTTTTTTTAAGTTCTATTTTTCAAAAAAGTGTTTTAATGTTGAATTTTTTTCCCTCGATAGAAATCAATGTGATTTTTCATTCAACATTATATTCCAACTAATATTACATCCTTTGATGTAAATTAATCATTATTAGGTATATGTTCCAATTAAACAATATTTATTCATTCTATGGATGGTTTATTTTTATGATGATAAGATGTTTATAAAACCAGTATATCTTTCTTGGGTTATGGAATTAAAAAATTATTTTGAAACCTACTTATTTTTCCATGAGATATGCTATGATGAAATAACGAAATGATTATGAAACCCATTGATTTTCATGTTTTTTTTATATTTTTAATACCTTATGATCTTATGGAACATGTATTTTTTATTTTCTCCTTGTTATGGGTGGAACTTAAATGTCCCTTTAATGAATTTGGTATTTTTTAATGTTATATGATTTAAAAGGGTATACAAGAGGTTATTTGAAGCCTAAAAACAGGTATAGAATAGGTTATAAACATCTTGAAAGAGTTTACCGAAGATTATATCCTCAGACCCAAAGAGGGTACATGGGATTTTATCACCAGAATTAAATTGGCTATATGAGAGGTTATCCTAATAATGAAAGAGGGAACATGGGAGGTTATACCAATATTAAAATATGGAACACATGAGGTTATCCCAATATCAAAATAGGATACATGAGATTATAAACCAAGGCCAAAATATGGTACATAGTAGGTTATCCCAAGACCCCAGTAGGGTACACTGGAGGTTATACTAGGTCTAAAATTGTGTAAAAAAGATTTTATCCCAAGACCGATGTAGGCACAGAGGTGGTTAACTAAAGCCTAACATTTATTAATGTCTTGGAGGGTAGCCTTGAAATAAAATTTTCTATTATTTTGTGTGTTATATAAATATTTACCTTAGTAAAATGTTATGTTCTCATTATTCTGGTTTTTTAATTCCACTATGATTCTTGTTTTATGAACACCTAATATGTATTCAATGACTCATGTTTATGATCTATGATATATATTGCATTGTTTTCAATTGTTATTCTCATGGTTTCATACCCTTATTCTCATGACATATTGATATTTCCCTTTTTATGCTAATTGAGAATTTAAGACCACTCTTTCTTATGTTTCTTTTCTTCAGGTTTGATTGAATTGTATTATGTATTATTTTTCAAAAATGTATATTTTTTATGAAGAATATATTGGGGATCACATAGGACACTTATAAATCAGTTATTTATGTGTCCATATTTCAAAATTCACTATAACTAAATGACTATTGCATGGATAGTTATGTTATGTATTGTATATTATACTATTAAGATATAATATTTATTTTGTAGAAGTTTGGGTATTTATAGTTTGTATTAGAGAAAAATAAATTTTTTATCCCTTTTGAAATTATTATGAGAAAATAATAGTGATATCCCAAGGTATTTTTATAATGATTTACCATAATAAGGTTGAATGAAATAAAAAATTCAGCTATTGTACTCCAATGAAACTGAATGTTATTGGATATATAATGAAAATAATCATTTATATTCTCACATAAAATTACCATGATATGAATCATGATTAGATTCCAAATGAGAAAAATATGGCTGATCACTTTTCTAAGTCATTTATGAGGTAGATTCCCACCTATTTTAGTGGTTCTTATAATTAACTAGTCATTGATAAATGGATCAGTACCCAAAAATGATATTTTCCATTCCCTAGTCTTTAGAGAATGAAAAATTAATTATGGTTATCTATCACTGGTAGGAGAAAAATATTCATAGTGGATTCTTAATAAGAATATGATTCAAGATGTTTTAATTTAATCTATGTTGTGTTATGATGAAATTATGATATTTCACAGTAAGTACATCCATTATATTATTTGATAAAGGATGTATTTGTAATTTCACAATCTAAATCCAAAATATGGGGAATATACCGATACTTATGAAATTAATTTCACAAGACATACATTTTATGATTATTTTTTAACAAAAAGAATAGAATGAAAAATTGATCAATTATTTTGTTTCTTAAGAACAATTATTTGAATAGAGTTTGATATAAGAGTGTTAATAACTATGAAGAAGTCATTCGATATGAACTGAAGAAAAAAACAGTAATTTAAGATTTTTACTATTCCCATGGTATCGATTTAAAAAAAAATATTAGGTCTCATGAGAAATAAAATAAATCACATTTTTAAAAGAAATTTATATCACTAACACTTCAGAAATTTTGGAAAACACACTTAGGTGAATACCTTATAAGAATAAGAGGGTGTTACTAGTTTTGGAATATTTGACATTGTGAAAAATAATATAGAAGTGATGTTAAAAGTCTAGGTAATAAAATGAATGGAGAGTGATCTGAATATAATTCACCATGAACACTCTTGTGTTTCAATTAGGTGGAGATTGGAAATTATGAAAATCAATGCACCTATATATGGTCTAATGTATACGAGAGCCACAACAACATATAAAGACAATGGAAAAAGTGAAATATTATTCAATAAAAATTGATGATGTGAATCATTATAATAAGCGACCATTATCATCCTTTCCCATGTTGGGAATCACATGTATGATTCGCTTAGAAGGATCCCATTGACTATCATATTATGTAAACTTTTGTCAAATTTTATGTTATTTTGAGCATTTATTATCTCCCTATACATGGATTTTGGTGTAGTTAAATTTTATTTGTATTCTATTTGTACAATGGTTATCCGAAAACATAGAATAAATTTATTTTGTATAAGATAAGAGATTATACAAGGAATAATGGGTGATGTGTATTTTGGAAGTTTATATGTCTCCATGTATGTTTAAAATAAGAGACATGGATAACATCAATGGTTTATGAGTTTAACTTTTATAATAACCTCAATGACATTGAAACCCATATTTTGGTTTTCTGTGATGATACATTATCATTATTACAGATATTTTAGAAACATTTATTGAAATTAAACCCTTTAGTTGTGTATATTTTTTAGTGAAAAATTTATTTGAGGATGAATGCATTTACACTTTGTGTATATATAATTAAATATACTGTTAACATTTAGTTTTTATCTTACCTTTTATGTTGAGTTAATTATGGGTTGTATTCGATCAACTTTAGATTACATAACACTTCATTTCTATCAGATAATATTTCTCTCAAGATCATCATGCCGAAATATTCATTAAGGAAGTAGTAGGTTTATATAGAGTAAAAAATTGAACTATATATTATTGGGATCCAAATTTTATAGCGATGTCCTGGAGAATTATTTTTGAATATCTTAATGTAGAGATGTATTTTAGAACTATGTATCATATTTATAAAATTGGTCAATTGGAGAGAAAAATTCAAACCACAGATAATTTATGATAACATTCTCTTTGGATTTCTATGGTGGTTGGGATCAACATATTACTCCAGTTTTTTTCATACAAAAATAGATTTCATTAGAGAATTAAGATGATACATTTTTAATCATTTTATAAAATAAATGTAGATATCCATCATAATGGAATGATGTTATAAAAATAAACTTGTTGCGACCAATACTAGCTGAGAAAATATAAGAGAAGGTCAGACCCATTTTTCAAAATTTATGAATAGAATAATGTTGACAAAGATGTTCTGCTAATATTCTATGATGTGATCTATATTTGAAGTTGGTGAGATGGGGTTTCAAAGAATGTATCTATAGAAAACATAAGGGAAAACTAATGCCTATGTAAATACATTACTTTTAAATTATTGATCATATTGGGATAGTAGATTATCGCGTGGCAATTCCACCAAACCCCTATTAACTTCATGATGTGTTTTATCTACCTCTCATGAGGAATTACATACCTAATCCATCACATGTAATGAATTTAGGTGACATAAATTTGGGGAATAAAAATAATTTTTAGGAACAAACAAGGGAGATTCTAGATCACACAAAGATAGTTCAATGAAACAAAACCACTCACAAAGTCAATGTTTTGTTTCAAAAACCACCTGTTTTTGGGATGCATATTAGATACTGAGGATGTAATAAGGTAAAATTTTCCCCACTGGTTGGAAAAAAATTGATTATTATTAAGGGATTAATTTTTTATATGTGGTGTAGAATGTAACACCCTAGGACGTTGTGAAATATATTTTTTAAATAAATTTACGCTTTTTAATATTTTTCATTACATGCAACATTGTTATTATACCACTTTACATGCAACACTAAGTTTCAATAAACATCAATATATTTTAAATATTATTATTTAAATGTGTATTTTTTGAACTACCATTAAACATAAAATTATAAATATTTGTAAATAATTGTTGAATATAATTTATAAAAGGTTTAACAAAAAGAGAACATTTTGATAAAAAAACTAATTTTTAGAGAAGTTAATATATGTTTCAAAAAATATATTCTAAAAATAGTAGTTTTATTAGATTATGTAGAAAAGTAATAAAAGTAATTTTTTAGACTTTTGGAAATTTTATTTTACCAAAAAAGATAATTTTTTTAATATGAATCTCAAAATTTCAATGAAGATAATGTTTTATAATTTTATAAAAATATATTTTTTAGTGAATTTTAAAAACCTGCGGTTTTCTCATGTCAATGTGAATAATATGAAATATAAATATTCTACTTCAAAAAATGTAATTTGAAAAAATTATTTCCATATTGTGAATTATAATTATATATATTATCTAATAATTTCAGCATAATTTTTTACCATAACGAATTGTAAAAAACAATAAAAACCCTCTACCATAGTTATGGTAAAAATTCATTTACCAAAAGGTAAAACTAAAATGATTAGAGTAATAAATGCTTCAAAACCTTCTCATCACCAATTAGATGAACATATTTAGACAATATATCTTATAGGATGTAGAAAATCCATGTTTTTTACCTATGACTATGTATAAAATTGAGTACACCATTTTATTCTCAAAAAATGAAAACTATTCCACAGAGCCCACATATGAAAGGTCACCCTATATTCACTCATTTTTACACAAACAATACTGATTGATTCAACAAATACCATACCATATTAAATACTTAATTCCATATTATAATACTAGAAATCGCGTTTATATAAAAAATACTTCTTAAAAATACTTCTCGTGTAAACAAAAAGAAGTTTTTCGAAGAAGATGTACAAACTTAACTAAATATTTTATTTCATTTATTCCCCTGCATCCTTAAATTGATATTAAAATAAGATAATATAATGAAATCAATTTATTATATATACTTATTTGTTTTTAGGATATGAGAATGATCTATATCCATTTTTCTTCAGTAAAATGGGTTATGAAATTATTATTCATGTATACGTTAGGCTACAACCTCACGAACATGCATTATATGTTTTCCACAAACAACTCTAGTGGATGGATATAATTTTGGATTTATGGTTCATATATGTTATTTATGATATTAAAAGTATTTTTCAATCATGATATCATATATTCTTTTTTTACTATGCATTATGTGGGAAAATGATAACTTTGTTTCTGTGTATGGAAGAATTCCGCCTCGTGAAGAAATGTGATTCATTATTCACACACACATTTTAGGTAAGGTAATAAGTATAGGTGTAAAGAAACTCATGATATATATAAAATAAATTTTTTTAATGGCAACATAATTTTTTCCTATTTTCCCTTTAAATTTCCGAGAAAATAGAAAAAACATTCTCGTGTACATACGACCAACCGTCTCCTTTAATAGTGTATTTTACTTTCTATATATAACATTTAACGATTATCCTAACTATATATATACTAAATATATATTTTATATATAAATTTTTTAAAATGTTTTAAATTATAGAACCACGATCAATGTATTTGGCCTAAAAATAACAAATCAACCCATTCATGAAAAATAATAAAGTTATCTACTGAAACATAACTTTAAAAAGTAAATGTTAATAGATGGGTAATAAAAGGTCATTAGTAAATGTAATGTTGAAATATATATAATATTCTATAATATATTTATAATAATCATATTTTAATTATATAGGTTGTTAAATCATGTATGATGGAATTCGAGACATATTGTAAGAGATATCTTGTCTCTCTTTTATTTTTGGGAAAATTATTCTATATTAACAACCTCTTTATTTATTTGGGGTATATTCTACCCATTATAGTATTATAGTACTATTAATAACATCAAAATTGGTCTTTACATATTAATTTTATGATATCTATTTAATAGGGATTACGGTGAAAAAGTTACCAAAGAGGTAAGTGTTTTTTCATCTCAGTTTCAGATAGTTTGGATACATACCATATTTACCACATTTTCCTTATATTTGGTGAATATACTACCTAATAATTATTTTTATATTTATTTTCATGAAAATTATTGTGATTTATAAATCCATTATAAGATGTCTCTTTCATGTTGTTTGTAGTTAAAATCACATCAATACAGTAAGGGATTTTCCCCCTATTTTCCTTTTTTGAGTATTAATTTATGTTTGGAACCTATATATTTTTAAGAGTTATATATATAGGGAAAATTGTTAGGTAATATCTTGAATTTATTTATTCTCATGATATACAATTTTTTATTTAATGATATTATTTCATGTTTCATATGATGAAACATTACAAAGGTGGTAAGGGTTTTATGATAAAATATCAAATCATGTCATATGTGTTCATAATTATGCTTCCAATGATAAAATATTACGATTTATATCTCAAGAAATACATTTATTTCCATTATAATAAATTTTTTTGTTTATTTTAGTCTTTTTATTTACTCTACGGTTTAAAATAATATTTTTAATGAAAATCATCCTTATTATTCCTTCAGTTGAAAACCAATTTTTGTACAAACCATGTTTTCTATATATGTTTTAAAAATTGATTTTAGAATTATACTAATGATTTATTAAATTTATATTTACTAATGTTTTATTTATTTATTTTATTTAAGTACCACTCATGGAATTTTTGAAAAATTCCCCGTAATGATTTTACATAATATATGAAGGCATACATTATTTAAACATGTATGTCATGAATAGAATTTACCAAAATTATGACAATAATTTTATTTAAATATTTCATTTGAGGTTTTCAATTTTATTTTCAATGAAAATTATTTTAAAAATATTTTATGTTTTTAAATGATTTTTAAAGTGGAAAGGCTATTGTCTTCAAGTTATGATCCAAGTTAGTTTTCTTTCAAAATAATTTTCCATCTAAGATGACATCCTATGGTGATACTTAGTAATTACAAGGGATATTTTCTCATGATTTCATATATAGTATATCACTATATGATTTATCTTTATGATTGAATGATGTTTATAAAACCGATTTATCTTCCATGTGTTTTACAAATACATAATTCTTATGAAACTCACATCTTTTTTCATGGGTTATAAAATGATGAAATTATGAAATGATTATAAAACCCATTCCGTTTAATTTTTCTCATGTGATGAAGGTTTTACTATTTTATGTACTTGTATATGTTATTTTCATTATGTGATGGGTATGACCTTTATCTCCCTCCAATACATTGGTTAATGGTTATTGTTAAATGAGGTAGAAGGGTTCACAAGTTGTTATCTAAATCCCAGAAGAGGGTACATGAGAGGTTATACCAAGAAAAAAAGAGGATCTATGGTAGGTTATTTGATGTATGAAATAGGGTACATAAGAGGTTATACTAAGACCAAAGTAGATAAAATAGTAGGTTGTTGCATGCCTAAAAGAGGATATACTAGAGGTTATCCCAACCCCAAAAAATTGTAAATGAAAGGTTATCCCATGGCTAAAATTGGGTACATGAGAGGTTGAACCAAGAGTGAAAGAGGGTACATAAGAAGTTATCCCAAGCCAAAATGAGTGTATATTTGATGTTTTTAAAATCTAGATAGAGGGTACACTAGAGGTTATACAATTCCGAATGAACGTACATAGGTGGTCAGCCCATGCCTAATATGTCATGAATGTCTTGGTGGGTTGCCTTACTATAATATTTTCAATGATTAGGTGTTTTCCCAAAATCTATGCTATATGAAAATGTAATATTTTCATGGTTCATGTTTTTTCCCTTATGAATCACGTTTTTGGAATTTCAAATATTTATTACAAGACTCATGTTTATAAACTATAATATTCAGGGTATACTTTTCCAATGTTATTCTTATGTTATCTTAAAATTATTTTCATGATATGTTGATATCTCCATTATTTACACATAATTATTTTATGATATCACCCTTTATTATTTTTCCTTTACCTAGTTTATGATGAAAGGTATTATGTATGAAATGTCTATGAATGGTTCTAGTTATGGAGAACATAGTGGGAGATGATATAGCTCACTTATGTATCAGTTCTTTATGTTACAAATATTACATAGGCACAAAAAAATGATTCTAGCATGGATCATTATATTATATATTGAATATTAATCTATAAAGATGTATTATTCATGAATGAGAATTTGGGTTCATTACATGTATCATTGACACTTTTATACGGGATAAACTTTGACTTCATATATGGATCCAAATTTTTTTAATTTTTTTTTCAATGCTATATAGTCACTTATTGTCATACTTTTTGATTGAATGAATGTGGATTGAGTCTTACTGACAGAACTACTATAATTTTTTAGATTTAATTAAAAATTGTTTAGGATGGGTATTCACAATGTATTTAATTTTTTGTGATACAGGGTGATGTTATTTATATATTTCAAAAATGTTTTGGAATATATCCAAATGGTTTTTTAGATCTGATTTCCAATGTTATTCTCTTTGATATAATATAATGTAAATATGCATGAAATCTATTAGGTTTTAGTGGATGTGAGAGATTTAATGATACTTTACCTAAATCAATATGTATATAAAATATATTAATTTTCTATTTTTTGTAATGAAGAAAAATTATAATTTTCATGTATTATGGTACATTATTTCGTGTGTGTTGGAAACCAAAACAATTTCCTTCATTAAATATATCACCAAATGATATCGATCCATATTTATATGAAACTAACATAGGTTAAATGAATCAGAAGTAGAAAGAGAAAATGGTAATTATACATTCATATAAACACAAGAATAAATGAGACAACCAAAGTAGAATTATTTAGGATTATAAATAATATAATAATATGATGGCTATAATGTCTGTTTGATTCTATAAAAGATGACCAAAATGCTTCGAGGCCAATAGCCATTGTCAACGTTCCCTATTTTCATATTACGGTACAATAATACTATTTAGGGAAGATATATCCCATAAAAATGATATATGGATCTTAGAAACTTCTATATTCCAGTGGAGGTTGGATTATTTTTCCAATTAGTAATATCTCTCAAACCCATGAGATGATGTTTGAAGATCATGGAGGGTCACATATGGAGTATGGTACACAAGATCTACCTTAGTTCATCATTGTTATATTATTCATAGTTCCCTATTTTTATTCATGGATAAAGTGTAGCGACTCAAGTTTTTGGCCCTGTCAGACTTTGGAATGTTTTTACGAATAATTCCAGAGCTAGACGCGAAGACGGCGTGCGAATCTGAGGCCCGGTGTGCCCGGAATTAGTTTTATAAAAATATTAAATATTTTTATACTATTCACGTGGCGGGGGTGTGATATCTCCTAAACGGTAGCTCAGAACGGAAATCTGATGGTACGGTTGCGTCCGGAATGTGCCGTTTATCCTAGGCGGTGTGTAAACTTTGCGGGCGCGGGCCTGCGGTGAGAAACGCCACCAGGGGCGTTTTCGTAAATAAGTAGCAAAGTTAGTGTGCGAGCGTCGGCTTGAATAACTTCTGAACGGAGTCTTGGATCGCAAATCCGAGTCCTCCGTTATGTTTAGAACGGCGCGTTTACCCTAGGGTCGACCTTACCTTTGTCTCCATCGGGTGTTGGGACGGAGGCAAGTTGGCGGGGGAGAGTTAAATGAGTTGTTTTTTAAAAAAAACATAATCAATCTCCCCCTCCCATGAATCCTCCAACGCGCAGCAGACATCCTCCACTCTCCCCTCCTCCGTTCTTCGCCAATTCAAGCTCTGGTAGTTCGTTTTCAGCGCCGATGGTCAGCAGATCGAGCTTCAGCGCGTCGCAGGCGTCGTTTTGCACCCGAAGCTTCCGCGATCCGCCAACAGGTAGGCGGTTTGAGTTTTAAAATCCCGGACCCCATTTATGTGTTGTTTTTCTTCAAATCATCATAAGGGTTGTGTAGTTCGGGTCTCGAGCTTTCTGAAACTTTTTTCGGATCTGAATTTGGAGCACCGGGGTGCTCCCGGTGGCTCCCGGAAGTTTTTCGGGGAAAACCCAGTTTTCCGGCGAGACCCGCGGTGGCCATGGCGGAATCCGGCGAGTTCCGCGGCAGCACGGCGGCGGTGCGGTGGTTTCCGGCTCCGGCACGGCGGAGTCCGGCGGCGGCAAGGTGGTTTCCGGCGACCCTGCGGTGGTCCGGCAAGATTGTTCTGGAGGTTCTTTAAACCCCCGTAACTCGCAAACCGTAACTCCGATTTGCGAGCCGTTTGCGGCGACACGTTCCATGTGTCGAGACGGACCTTTTGCACTCACTTTGAGAATTTTATGGTTTGGGATCATGAACTGGGAGTTAGAAACGTCGTATAATAATAATATTTTATTATTTTACTAATTCGGACCGTTGTAACTTCTACCCGGAGCGTCCGAATGACGTGCCATCAGTGGCGTTGTGACCCTGATGGTACGACAAAATTTTTTGAGTTGGTTTCCGGTTGTTGGGAGTGTGAACGGGGTGCGGGCCCCACGATGCGGGGTTTTGTGTTTGCGGAGAAACGCAACTTTTTCACCCGGAGTCCGATTTCGGCGGATGAATAGTCGATCCGGTGTGTTTTTCCGAGAGGATCACAATGGTGCGATCCATTTGGTGAGTTTCGGAATCCAGGCGTGGGCCCCACCCGAGCTGGCCTTCGGTGAATTGTACCTTTTTCACCGGGTGTCCGTTTTGGACGAGTGAGTAGTCGATTCTGCTTGTTTTTTCGAGGGGATCGTCGTGGTACGGTCTGCTCGATGAGTTTCGGGATCATTGTGTGGGCCCCGCACGAGCTAGCTACGGTGAATAGTGCCTTTTTCAACGGTGCTCCGTTTCGGGCGAGTAAACAGCCTATCCTGTGTTTTTTTCCACGTGGAACGCGATGGTGGCCTCGGTTTTGGCCTAGGAGGTGCATAGTGTGGCGTTGTGGTAGGTCGCTCGGGTTAGCGACGTTTGGACCAGCAGTGGTTGAGGGTTCTCCCTTGGTTCGTTCCTACGAGGGTTCGTGTGGCATCACAACCTTCGTATGGGTTTGTGATCCTCTCGATGGGATGTTTAAACTGATAGAGTTGTGGTATCCCTTCGGTGGTCCCGGAGTGGATCCTCTAGCATCTTTACCCTAGATCGGGTTCTTGGTATCGTCGTGACCGCTTATTTACGGGCGGCGATCCCCTATTTAGCAGGTTAACCTCATAGGGTTTGTGGCATCATCGGAAATATGATCCCCTATGCGGTTGTCCGTGCTCAATAGGGTTGTGGCATCGTTGAGTATACAATCCTCTACTCATCATGTGGTTTATAGTAGGGTTACGGTATCGTTGGTTATGTGATCCCCTACTCAGCGCATGGTTTCAGTAGGGTTGCAGCATCGTCGGTTCGATCCCCTACATCGCGAGTTATACCAGATAGGGTTCCAGTATCGTCGTGACCATCTTTATATGGACGATGATCCTCTATCTGAGTGTGGAGTTTCTGTCGAGCGCCAGATCGGGTTGTGGTATCCCCCAGCGGATCCTGGGTGTGATCCCCTATCTGTGAGAACTATGTATGCCAGATCGGGTTGTGGTATCCCCCAGCGGACCCTGGGAGTGATCCCCTATCTGTGAGCTACGTATATCAGAGTGGGTCTTGGTATCCCCAAGCGGACCCTAGCGGCGATCCCCTATCCGAGGAGTTTGGTGGTTATGGTGTTTCAGCGATGTTTTCTCAGTGACGTTATTCGAGGAGCGTGGTCTCTCGGGTGAGCATCTGAGATGTTTGTTTGGAAACCGATGGAGTGTATCTCTCGGATGAGTTTCATCTGGTATGACAGTGTTCGTGTGGTGTACTCTCCTGGTTGGGGGCAGTTGCTGGGGATGAGGTCGGTACCTCTTGTGGCTCGTGGCGCGAGATGTGTATATCTGGATTGTTCAAGGTGTATGTATGGGCATACACCTGAGCTGAGCTGAGATAACTAGTTGTGTTTAGCTGAGGATGGTCACGAGATGGTGTTTCTCTCTCATCTGGGTTCCCTCTGGTTGGGTTGAGAGGACTGTTTCCTTTCAGTTGCTCCCTTGGGTTTTGGGTTTTTGGGGTGCCTACTGAGTATGTTTATACTCACCCCTGCACGGGCTTTGCCCACACATGTTTGTGTCTTGTGCAGACCACAGGCCATTCGACGGAGTCCCAGGAGGACCCGGAGCAGGCAGAGCTGATTGAGCGAAACTGACCGGGGTGTTTGCCGGTGCTGTGCCGAGGGAGCTTTCCAGCGGTGTTTGTGGCAGTGTTCCCCTTCTTCAGAGCAGGTTGGACGCGCTTTTGTATTTTACTTTTGGTGGGCACTGTTTTGCCCTTTGTACTTTTGTTGTTTCTCTCTGGTTGTGGGATAGTGCATGCATGCATTTACTTTCCAGTTTTTATATCTCTTCACTGTTGCATGGAGGTGTTTGTGGGTGTGTGTGTACAGGTACCTTAGGCTAATGCCTCCCATGTGTGTGATAACCTACTCGGCGCTGGTCGCCTGCCCCTGGCCTTTGG
Source organism: Viscum album (assembly GCA_963277665.1). NCBI lineage: Eukaryota > Viridiplantae > Streptophyta > Magnoliopsida > Santalales > Viscaceae > Viscum > Viscum album. Next base: position 239,455 of record CAUJRU010000071.1, read on the forward strand.
GAGGCGGGCTTGGGGAGTCACGGCTCGAGCCCCGTTGGGTTGGGTCTTGACAGAGTGGTATCAGAGGAGGTTCCACCTTTGGGATCACAGAGCGTAGCTGGTCTAGCTGTGAGCTTGGTTTCGGTTGCATAGCGGCAGTGTTATGATGTTTCGAGATTCGGCTTTCAGGCCAGAGACTCCAGTGTTGGTGCGGCGGCCGACATATCCATACAACAGGACTCTGATAACCTGCCTTTCGACTGGGGACATTCGTACACTCGCCGTAGGGACATAATGGTACATGCATCATATAGGACTGGGTTTTTGGTTTTTCCTTGTCCTTCTTGAGTCAGCTCTCCAGATATACTCTTTGACTGCGGTGCGTCTTGAATGAATTTCAGGATGCCTCCACGATGACAGCCAGCGAGGGTTCCGCAACAGGATTGTGCTGATGACCTGCCCCGTGTAGTGGTTGTGGGGTAGGGCGTAGGTTCTGAGGTTGCACCTCCAGGTGGTCTGCCAGTTGAGCCACCACCTGTCGATCAGCTGGTTATGCCGGTGGTGCAGGACGAGGTGGCGTGCAGGCTGAGTGCGCTGCACGAGTTCCAGAGGCAACAACCTCTGAGGTTCCGGGGTGATCAAGACCCCCAGGTAGCTGATGACTGGCTTGAGGCAGTCACCCGAGTTTTCCACCTAGTGAGGACACCTCCAGATCAGATGGTGGTCCTAGCGGCGAGCCTTCTGCATGGTTCTTTCGGGCGATTGTGGATTTTGGTGACGCAGTCCCATGACGAGGAGACGCTCACATGGGAAGAGATTGAGAGGCTCTTTAGGGAAGAGTTCTATCCGGTGACGCTGAGGTCAGTGCGGATTCAGGAGCTTCTGCAGCTTCGACAGGAGAGCATGACCGTATCGGAGTACTCAGCGAGGATTACAGACCTGTCGCGCTACTCCCTGGATATAGTTTGAGACCCGTTCTTTAGGGCTCGGACATTCGAGCAAGGCTTACGCAGGGACATCCGAGCAGGTGTGGTTTCCTTGTTCCTTCCCACTTATGCCGGAGTGCTGGAGCGGGCGTTGGTGGTGGAGAGTTTTCTGGCTGAGCAGATTCCCCCTGTTAGTGTTGGGCACTCGAGGGCTGAGACTTTGTCAGTCGGATCAACATCTGGTAGCCGACGACAGACTCAGGGGTCTGGACGTGGCCGATGTTTCAGGAGGCGACCCCAGGATGGAGGATCTGAGCCTCAGGGCTTACATGGCTCACAGGCTTGTTTTGGTCAGCCGCAGGAGAGGCGGTGTTACGCTTGCGACGGTTAGGGACATCTTGCTAGAGATTGTCCGACCCGATGTGCTACTGAGAGGGAGCCGGTCGATGGACCGCCTTGGCAGAAGAAGCGTCTCGAGTAAGGAGGTCCGCAGGGCGGCGGACGTGGCGGCGAAGCTGGTGTAGCAGGAGGAGGTGGTAGGCAGTATCAGTTGCCACCACCCCCACCCCCCAGGTGGTCCACGCCAAGCTCAAGGAGCTAGTGGTCGAGGGCGAGGACAACAGCATGCCCTGGAGGTAGTCGACCCAGAGGCACCGCAGATGGATAGAGGTACACCTTGTGTCCTTTCTACTTACTGCAGTAGTTTGATAGACACGGTTTAGTTGTACCCTCCTTTTTGTTGCTTGCTCGAGTTTTGTTCAGGGCGTTGGTAAGACCCTGTGTGGGTGTTGTTCGACATGCTTTGAATGCGTGAGGAGGAGGGATCCTTCCCCCAGCGAGACGCATTTTTGGTGACACGATTAAAACCGTGCGGGCGAGTCAGTGCCGCCCAAAGCGGATAGTATTGAGGTGTGGCGGATGAGTCCCTCTGACTTATGCCTTCGAGCATGAGTGTTAGTTGGTGAGCTCGCTGGTTTGTGAGACCCAGTTGAGAGTCCAGCCGATTTCCTTGTGCTTAGGGCTTTTCGGGGTCGAAAATTTATAAGGGGGGGAGGATGTAGTGATTGAGGTTTTTGGCCCTGTCAGACTTTGGAATGTTTCTACGAATAATTCCAGAGCTAGGCGCGAAGATGGCGTGCGAATCAAAGGCCCGGTGTGCCCGGAATTAATTTTATAAAAATATTAAGTATTTTTATACTATGCACGTGGCGGGTGTGTGATATCTCCTAAATGGTAGCTCAAAACGGAAATCTGATGGCACGGTTGCGTCCGGAACATTCCGTTTACCCTAGGTGGGGTATAAACTTTGCGGGCGCGGGCCTGCGGTGAGAAACGCCACCATGGGCGTTTTCGTAAATAAGTAGCGAAGTTAGTGTCCGAGCGTCGGCTTGAATAACTTCTGAACGGAGTCTCGGATCGCAAATCTGAGTCCGATGTTACGTTCAGAACGGCGCGTTTACCCTAGGGGTGACCTTACCTTTGTCTGCATCGGGTGTCGGGACAGAGGCGAGTTGGCGGGGGAGAGTTAAATGAGTTGTTTTTAAAAAAAAAACATAATCAATCTCCCCCTCCCATGAATCCTCCAACACGCAGCGGACATCCTCCCCTCTCCCCTCCTCTGTTCTTCGCCAATTCAAGCTCCGAGAGTCCGTTTTCAGCGCCGATCGTAAGCAGATCGAGCTTCAGCGCGTCGCAGGCGTCGTTTTGCACCCGAAGCTTCGGCGATCCGCCAACAGGTAGGCGGTTTGAGTTTTAAAATCCCGGACCCCATTTATGTGTTGTTTTTCTTCAAATCATCATAAGGGTTGTGTAGTTCGGGTCTCGAGATTTCCGAAACTTTTTTCGGATCTGAATTTGGAGCACCGGGGTGCTCCCGGTGGCTCCCAGAAGTTTTCCGGGGAAAACCCAATTTTCCGGCGACACCCGCGGTGGCCATGGCGGAATCCGGCGAGTTCCGCGGCGGCGCGGCGGTGGCGCGGTGGTTTCCGGCTCCGGCACGGCGGAGTCCGGCGGTGGCAAGGTGGTTTCCGGCGACCCTGCGGTGGTCCGGCCAGATTGTTCCGGAGGTTCTTTAAACCCCCGTAACTCGCAAACCGTAACTCCGATTTGCGAGCCGTTTGCGGCGACATGTTCCTTGTGTCGAGACGGACCTTTTGCACTCACTTTGAGAATTTTATGGTTCGGGATCGTGACCCGGGAGTTAGAAACGTCGTATAATAATAATATTTTATTATTTTACGACTTCGGACCGTTGTAACTTCTACCCGAAGCATCCGAATGACGTGCCATCAGTGGCATTGTGACCCTGATGGTACGACAGAATTTTTTGAGTTGGTTTCCGGTTGTTGGAAATGTGTGAACGGGGTGCGGGCCCCACGATGCCGGGTTTTGGCGTTTGTGGAGAAACGCAGCTTTTGCACCAGGAGTCCGATTTCGGCGGATGAATAGTCGATCCTGTGTGTTTTTCCGAGAGGATCGCAATGGTGCGATCCATTTGGTGAGTTTCAGAATCCAGGTATGGGCCCCACCGGAGCTGGCCTTCGGTGAATAGTACCTTTTTCACCGGGTGTCCGTTTTGGACGAGCGAGTAGTCGATTCAGCTTGTTTTTTCGAGGGGATCGTCGTGGTACGGTCCGCTCGATGAGTTTCGGGATCGTTGTGTGGGCCCCACACGAGCTAGCTACGGTGAATAGTGCCTTTTTCACCGGTGCTCCGTTTCGGGCGAGTAAACAGCCTATCATGCGTGTTTTTTCGCGTGGAACGCGATGGTGGCCTCGGTTTTGGCCTAGGAGGTGCACAGTGTGGCGTTGTGGCGGGTCGCTCGGGTTAGCGACGTTTGACCAGCAGTGGTTGAGGGTTCTCCCTTGGTTCGTTGCTACGAGGGTTCGTGTGGCATCACAACCTTCGTATGGGTTTGTGATCCTCTCGATGGGATGTTTAAACTGTTAGAGTTGTGGTATCCCTCCGGCGGGCCCGAAGTGGATCCTCTAGCGTCTTTACCCTAGATCGGGTTCTTGGTATCGCTGTGACCGCTTATTTACGGGCGGTGATCCCCTATCTAGCAGGTTAACCCCATAGGGTTTGTGGAATCATCAGAAATATGATCCCCTATGCGGTGGGCCGTGCTCAGTAGGGTTGTGGCATCGTTGGGTATACGATCCCCTACTCAGCATGTGGTTTATAGTAGGGTTACGGTATCATTGGTTATGCGATCCCTACTCAGCGCATGGTTTCAGTAGGGTTGCGGCATCGTCGGTTCGATCCCCTACAACGCGAGTTATACCAGATAGGGTTCCGGTATCGTCGTGACCATCTTTATATGGACGATGATCCTCTATCTGAGTGTGGAGTTTCTGTCGAGCGCCAGATCGGGTTGTGGTATCACCCAGCGGATCCTGGGTGTGATCCCCTATCTGTGAGAACTACGTATGCCAGATCGGGTTGTGGTATCCCCCAGCGGACCCTGGGAGTGATCCCCTATCTGTGAGCTACATATACCGGAGTGGTTCTTGGTATCCCCTAGTGGACCCTAGCGGTGATCCCCTATCCGAGGAGTTTGGTGGTTATGGTGTTTCAGCGATGTTTCCTCAGTGATGTTATCCGACGAACGTGGTCTCTCGGGTGAGCGTCCGAGATGTTTGTTTGGTACCCGATGGAGTGTATCTCTCGGATGATTGTCATCTGGTGTGACAGTGTTTGTGTGATGTACTCTCATGGTTGGGGGCAGTTGCTAGTGATGAGGTCGGTACCTCTTGTGGCTCGTGGTGCGAGCTGTGTATATCTGGATTGTTCAAGGTGTATGTATGGGCATACACCTGAGCTGAGCTGAGATGACTAGTTGTGTTTAGGCGAGGATGGTCACGAGATGGAGTTTCTCTCTCATCTGGGTTCCCTCTGGCTGGGTTGAGCGGACTGTTGCCTTTCAGTTTCTCCCTTGGGTTTTGGGTTTTTGGGGTGCCTACTGAGTATGTTTATACTCACCCCTGCACGGGCTTTGCCCACACATGTTTGTGTCTTGTGCAGACCACAGGCCATTCGATGGAGTCCCAGGAGGACCTGGAGCAGGCAGAGCTGATTGAGCGAGACTGACCGGGGTGTTTGCCGGTGTGGTGCCGAGGGAGCTTTCCGGCGGTGTTTGTGGCAGTGTTCCCCTTCTTCAGAGTAGGTTGGACGCGCTTTTGTATTTTACTTTTGGTGGGCCCTATTTTGCCCTTTTTACTTTTGTTGTTGCTCTCTGGTTGTTGGATAGTGTATGCATGCATTTACTTTCCAGTTTTTATATCTCTGCACTGTTGCATGGAGGTGTTTGTGGGTGCGTGTGTACAGGTACCTTAGGATAATGCCTCCCATTTGTGTGATAGCCTACTCGGTGCTGGTCGCCAGCCCCTGGCCTTTGGGAGGCGGGCTTGGGGAGTCTCGGCTAGAGCCCTGTTGGGTCGGGTCGTGACAGAGTGGTATCAGAGGAGGTTACACCTTTGGGATCACAGAGCGTAGCTGGTCTAGCTATGAGCTTGGTTTGGGTTGCATAGCGGCAGTGTTAGGATGTTTCGAGATTCTTTTTTCAGGCTAGAGACTCCAGAGTTGGTGCGGCGGCCGACGTATCCATACACCAGGACTCTGATAACCTGCCTTTTGACTCGGGACATTCGTACACTGGTCGTAGGGACATAATGGTACATGCATCATATAGGACTGGGTTTTTGGTTTTTCCTTGTCCTTCTTGAGTCAGCTCTCCAGATATACTCTTTGATTGTGGTGCGTCTTGAATGTATTTCAGGATGCCTCCACGACGACAGCCAGCGAGGGTTCCGCAGCAGGATTGTGCTGATGACCCGCCCCGTGTAGTGGTTGTGGGGTAGGGCGTAGGTTCTGAGGTTGCACCTGCAGGTGGTCTGCCAGTTGAGCCACCAGCTGTCGAGCAGCTGGTTGTGCCGGTGGTGCAGGACGAGGTGGTGTGCAGGCTGAGTGCGCTGCACGAGTTCCAGAGGCAGCGACCTCTGAGGTTTCGGGGTGATCCAGACCCCCAGGCAGCTGATTACTGACTTGAGGCAGTCACCCGAGTTTTCCACCTAGTGAGGACACCTCCAGATCAGATGGTGGTCCTAGCGGCGAGCCTTCTGCATGGTTCTGCCGGGAGATGGTGGAGTTTGGTGACGCAGTCCCATGATGAGGAGACGCTCACATGGGAAGAGTTTGAGCGGCTCTTTAGGGAAGAGTTCTATCCGGTGACGCAGAGGTCAGTGCGGATTCAGGAGCTTCTGCAGCTTCGACAGGAGAGCATGACCGTATCAGAGTACTCAGCGAGGTTTACAGACCTATCGCGCTACTCCCTGGATATGGTTCGAGACCTGTTCTTTATGGATCGGACCTTCGAGCAGGGTTTACGCAGGGACATCCGAGCAGGTGTGGTTTCCTTGTGCCTGCCCACCTATGCTGGAGTGCTGGAGCGAGCGTTGGTGGTGGAGAGTTTTTTGGCTGAGCAGATTCCCCCTGTTAGTGCTGGGCACTCGAGGGATGAGACTTTGTTAGTCGGATCGGAATCTGGTAGCCAACCACACACTTAGGGGTCTAGACGTGGCCGATGATTCAGGAGGCGACCCCAGGATGGAGGATCTGAGCCTCATGGCTCACAGGGCTCGTAGGCTAGTTTTGGTCAGCCGCAGGAGAGGCGGTGTTACGCTTGCGACGGTTGGGGACATCTTGCTAGAGATTGTCCGGCCCAACGTGATACTGAGAGGGAGACGGTCGATGGACCGCCTTGGCAGAGGCAGCGTCTCGAGCAAGGAGGTCCGTAGGGCGGCGGACGTGGCGGCGGAGCTGGTGCAGCAGTAGGAGGTGGTAGGCAGTGTCAGTTGCCACCACCCCCACCCCCAGGTGGTCCACGCCAAGCTCAGGGAGCTAGTGGTCGAGGGTGAGGACAGCTGCATGCCCTGGAGGTAGTCGACCCAGAGGCACCGCAGATGGATAGAGGTAAGCCTTGTGTCTTTTCTACTTACTGCAGTAGTTTGATAGACATGGTTTAGTGGTACCCTCCTTTTTGTTGCTTGCTCGAGTTTTGTTCATGGAGTTGGTAAGACCCTGTGTGGGTGTTGTTCGACATGCTTCGAATGCGTGAGGAGGAGGGATCCTTCCCCCACCGAGACGCGTTTTTGGTGATGAGATTAAAACCGTGCGGGCGAGTCAGTGCCGCCCAAAGCGGATAGTATTGAGGTGTGGCGGATGAGTCCCTCTGACTTATGTGTTCGGGCATGAGTGTTAGTTGGCGAGCTCGCTGGTTTGTGAGACCCAGTTGAGAGTCCAGTCGCTTTCCTTGTGCTTAGGGCTTTTCGAGGACGAAAAGTTCTAAGGGGGGGGGGAGGATGTAGCAACTCATGTTTTTGGCCATGTCAGACATTGGAATGTTTCTACGAATAATTCCAGAGCTAGGCGCAAAGACGGCGTGCGAATCCGAGGCCCGGTGTGCCCGGAATTAATTTTATAAAAAATATTAAGTATTTTTAAACTATGCATGTGGAGGGGGTGTGATATCTCCTAAACGGTAGCTCAGAACGAAAATCTTATGGCACGGTTACGTCCAGAACGTGCCGTTTACCCTAGGCGGGGTGTAAACTTTGTGGGCGCGGGCCTGCGGTGAGAAACGCCACCAGGGGCATTTTCGTAAATAAGTAGTGAAGGTAGTGTGCGAGCATCGGCTTGAATAACTTATGAACGGAGTCTCGGATCGCAAATAAGAGTTTTCCGTTACGTTCAGAACGACGTGTTTACCCTAGGGGTGACCTTACCTTTGTCTGCATCGGGTGTCGGGACGGAGGCGAGTTGGCGGGGGAGAGTTAAATGAGTTGTTCTTAAAAAAAAATTAAAACATAATCAATCTCCCCCTCCCATGAATCCTCCAACGTGTAGCGGACGTCCTCCCCTCTCCCCTCCTCCGTTCTTCGCCAATTCAAGCTCCGGGAGTCCGTTTTCAGCGCCGATCGTCAGCAGATCGAGCTTCAGCGCTTCGCAGGCGTCGTTTTGCACCTGAAGCTTCGGCGATCCGCCAACAGGTAGGCGGTTTGAGTTTTAAAATCCCGGACCCTATTTATGTGTTTTTTTTCTTCAAATCTTCATAAGGGTTGTGTAGTTCGGGTCCCAAGATTTCCGTAACTTTTTTCGGATCTGAATTTGGAGAACCGGGGTGCTCCCGATGGCTCCCGTATGTTTTCCGGGGAAAACCCGGTTTTCCAGCAAGCCCCGCGGCGGCCATGGCGGAATCCGGCGAGTTCCGCGGCGGCGCGGCGGCGGCACGGTGGTTTCCCGCACCGGCACGGCGGAGTCTGGCGGCGGCAAGGTGGTTTCCGGTGACCCTGCGGTGGTCCGGCCAGATTGTTCCGGAGGTTCTTTAAACCCCCGTAACTCGCAAACCGTAACTCCGATTTGCGAGCCGTTTGCGGCGTCGTGTTCCTTGTGTCGAGACGGACCTTTTTCACTCACTTTGAAAATTTTATGGTTCGGGATCGTGACCCGGGAGTTAGAAACGTCGTATAATAATAATATTTTATTATTTTACGACTTCGGACCGTTGTAACTTCTACCCGGAGCGTCCGAATGACGTGCCATCAGTGGCGTTGTGACCGTGATGGTACGACGGAATTTTTTGAGTTGGTTTCTGGTTGTTGGGAGTGTGAACGGGGTGCGGGACCCACGATGCCAGTTTTTGGCGTTTGCGGAGAAACGCAGCTTTTGCACCAGGAGTCCGATTTCGGCGGATGAATAGTCGATCCTGGGTGTTTTTCCGAGAGGATCGCAATGGTGTGATCCATTCGGTGAGTTTCGGAATCCAGGAGTGGGCCCCATCCGAGCCAGCCTTCCGTGAATAGTACCTTTTTCACCGGGTGTCCGTTTTGGACGAGCGAGTAGTCGATTCTGCTTGTTTTTTCGCGGGGATCGTCGTGGTACGGTCCGCTCGATGGGTTTCGGGATCGTTGTGTGGGCCCCGCACGAGCTAGCTACGGTGAATAGTGCATTTTTCACCGGTGCTCCGTTTCAGGCGAGTAAACAGCCTATCCTGCTTGTTTTTCCGCTTGGAACACGATGGTGGCCTCGGTTTTGGCCTAGGAGGTGCGCAGTGTGGCGTTGTGGTAGGTCGTTTGGGTTAGCGACATTTGGACCAGCAGTGGTTGAGGGTTCTCCCTTGGTTCATTCCTACGAGGGTTCGTGTGGAATCACAACCTTCGTATGGGTTTGTGATCCTCTCGATGGGATTTTTAAACTGTTAGAGTTGTGGTATCCCTTCGGCGGGCCCGGAGTGGATCCTCTAGCATCTTTACCCTAGATCGGGTTCTTGGTATCGCTGTGACCGCTTATTTACGGGTGGCGATCCCCTATCTAGCAGGTTAACCCCGTAGGGTTTGTGGCATCATCGGAAATATGATCCCCTATGCGGTGGGCCGTGCTCAGTAGGGTTTCTGGCATCGTTGGGTATACGATCCCCTACTCAGCATGTGGTTTATAGTAAGGTTACAGTATCGTTGGTTATGCGATCCCCTACTCAGCGCGTGGTTTCAGTAGGGTTGCAGCATCGTCGGTTCGATCCCCTACATCGTGAGTTATACCAGATAGGGTTCCGATATCGTCGTGACCATATTTATATGGACGATGATCCTCTATCTGAGTGTGGAGTTTCTGTCGAGCGCCAGATCGGGTTGTGGTATCCCCCAGCGGATCCTGGGTGTGATCCCCTATCTGTGAGAACTACGTATGCCAGATCGGGTTGTGGTATCCCCCAGCGAACCCTGGGAGTGATCCCCTATTTGTGAGAAATGTATACCGGAGTGGTTCTTGGTATCCCCTAGCGGACCCTAGCGGCGATCCCCTATCCGAGGAGTTTGGTGGTTATGGTGTTTCAGCGATGTTTCCTCAGTGATGTTATCCGACGAGCGTGGTCTCTCGACTGAGCATCTGAGATGTTTGTTTGGAACCCAATGGAGTGTATCTCTCGGATGAGTGTCATCTGGTATGACAGTGTTCGTGTGGTGTAATCTCCTGGTTGGGGGCAGTTGCTGGTGATGAGGTCGGTACCTCTTGTGGCTCGTGGCGCGAGCTGTGTATATCTGGATTGTTCAAGGTGTATGTATGGGCATACACCTGAGTTGAGCTGAGATGACTAGTTGTGATTAGCCGAGGATGGTCACGAGATGGAGTTTCTCTCTCATCTCGGTTCCCTCTGGCTGGGTTGAGCGGACTGTTGCCTTTCAGTTTCTCCCATGGGTTTTGGGTTTTTGGGGTGCCTACTGAGTATGTTTATACTCACCCCTGCACGGGATTTTCCCGCACATCTTTGTGTCTTGTGCAGACCACATGCCATTCGACGAAGTCCCAGGAGGACCCTGAGCAGGCAGAGCTGATTGAGCGAGACTGACCGGGGTGTTTGCCGGTGCGGTGCCGAGGGAGCTTTCCGGTGGTGTTTGTGGCAGCGTTCCCCTTCTTCAAAGCAGGTGGGACGCGCTTTTGTATTTTACTTTTGGTGGGCCCTATTTTTCCCTTTGTACTTTTGTTGTTGCTCTCTGGTTGTGGGATAGTGTATGCATGCATTTACTTTCCAGTTTTTATATCTCTTCACTGTTGCATGGAGGTGTTTGTGGGTGCATGTGTACAGGTACCTTAGGCAAATGCCTCCCATGTGTGTGATAGCCTACTCGGCGCTGGTCGCCAGCCCCTGGCCTTTGGGAGGTGGGCTTGGGGAGTCCCGGCTCGAGCCCCGCTGGGTCGGGTCGTGACAGAGTTGTATCAGAGGAGGTCCCACCTTTAGGATCTCAGAGCGTAGCTGGTATAGCTGTGAGCTTGCTTTGGGTTGAATAGCGGAAGTGTTAGGATGTTTCGTGATTCGGCTTTCAGGCTAGAGACTCCTGTGTTGGTGCGGCGGCCGACGTATCCATACACCAGGACTCTGATAACCTGCCTTTCGACTCGGGACATTCATACACTGGTTGCGGGGACATAATGGTACATGCATCATATAGGACTGGGTTTTTGGTTTTTCCTTGTCCTTTTCGATTCATCTCTCCAGATATACTCTTTGACTGCGGTGCGTCTTGAATGTATTTCAGGATGCCTCCACGACGACAGCCAGGGAGGGTTCCGTAGCAGGATTGTGCTGATGACCCGCCCCGTGTAGTGGTTGTGGGGTAGGGCGTAGGTTCTGAGGTTGCACCTCCATGTGGTCTGCCAGTTGAGCCACCACCTGTCGAGCAGCTGGTTGTGCCGGTGGTGCAGGACGAGGTGGCATTCAGGCTGAGTGCGCTGCACGAGTTCCAGAGGCAGCGACCTCTGAGGTTCCGGGGTGATCCAGACCCCCAGGCAGCTGATGACTGGATTGAGGTAGTCACCCGAGTTTTCCACCTAGTGAGGACACCTCCAGATCAGATGGTGGTCCTAGCGGTGAGCCTTCTGCATGGTTCTGACAGGCGATGGTGGAGTTTGGTGACGCAGTCCCATGACGAGGAGACGCTCACATGGGCAGAGTTTGAGCGGCTCTTTAGGGAAGAGTTCAATCCGGTGACGCTGAGGTCAGTGTGGATTCAGGAGCTTCTGCAGCTTCGACATGAGAGCATGACCGTATCGGAGTACTCAGTGAGGTTTACAGACCTGTCGCGCTACTCCCTGGATATGGTTCTAGCCCCGTTCTTTAGGGCTCAGACCTTCTAGCAGGGCTTAGGCAGGGACATCCGAGAAGGTGTGGTTTCCTTGTGCCTGCCCACCTATGCTGGAGTGCTGGAGCGAGCGTTGGTGGTGGAGAGTTTTCTGGATGAGCATATTCCCCCTGTTAGTGATGGGCACTCGAGGGATGAGACTTTGTCAGTCGGATCGGCATCTGGTAGCCGACGACAGACTCAGGGGTCTGGACGTGGCCGATGTTTCAGGAGGCAACCCCAGGATGGAGGATCTGAGCCTCAGGGCTCACAGGGCTCGCAGGCTAGTTTTGGTCAGCCGCAGGAGAGGCGGTGTTACGCTTGCGACGGTTGGGGACATCTTGCAATATATTGTCCGACCCGACGTGCTACTGAGAGGGAGCCGGTCGATGGACCGCCTTGGCAGAGGCAGCGTCTCGAGCAAGGAGGTCCGCAGGGCGGCGGACGTGGTGGAGGAGCTGGTGCAGCAGCAGGAGGTGGTAGACAGTATCAGTTGCCGCCACCCCCACCCCCAGGTAGTCCACGCCAAGCTCAGGGAGATAGTGGTCGAGGGTGAGGACAGCTGCATGCCCTGGAGGTAGTCGACCCAGAGGCACCGCAGATGGATAGAGGTACACCTTGTGTCTTTTCTACTTACTGCAGTAGTTTGATAGACATGGTTTAGTGGTACCCTCCTTTTTGTTGCTTTCTTGAGTTTTGTTCAGGGCGTTGGTAAGACCCTCTGTGGGTGTTGTTCGACATGCTTCGAATGCCTGAGGAGGAGGGATCCTTCCCCCACTGAGACGCGTTTTTGGTGACGCGATTAAAACCGTGCAGGCGAGTCAGTGCCGCCCAAAGCGGATAGTATTGAGGTGTGGCAGATGAGTCCCTCTGACTTATGCGTTCAGGCATGAGTGTTAGTTGGTGAGCTCGCTGGTTTGTGAGACCCAGTTGAGAGTCCAGTCGCTTTCCTTATGCTTAGGGCTTTTTGGGGACGAAAAGTTCTAAGGGGGCGAGGATGTAGCGACTCAAGTTTTTGGCCCTGTCAGACCTTGGAATGTTTCTACGAATAATTCCAGAGCTAGGCGCGAAGACAGCGTGCGAATCCGAGGCCCGGTGTGCCCGGAATTAAGTTTATAAAAATATTAAGTATTTTTATACTGTACACGTGGCAGGGGTGTGATATCTCCTAAACGGTAGCTCAGAACGGAAATCTGAGGGCACGGTTGCGTCCGGAACGTGCCGTTTACCCTAGGCGGGGTGTAAACTTTGTGGGCGCGGGCCTGCGGTAAGAAACGACACCAGGGGCGTTTTCGTAAATAAGTAGCGAAGTTAGTGTGCGAGCGTCGGCTTGAATAACTTATGAACGGAGTCTCGGATCGCAAATCCGAGTTCACCGTTACGTTCAGAACGATGCGTTTACCCTAGGGGTGACCTTACCTTTGTCTGCATCGGGTGTCGGGACGGACGCGAGTTGGCAGGGGAGAGTTAAATGAGTTGTTTTTAAAAAAAAATTAAAACATAATCAATCTCCCCCTCCCATGAATCCTCCAACGCGCAGCGGATGTCCTCCTCTCTACCCTCCTCCGTTCTTCGCCAATTCAAGCTCTGGGAGTTCGTTTTCAGCGCCGATCGTCAGCAGATCGAGCTTCAGCGCGTCGCAGGCGTCGTTTTGCACCCGAAGCTTCGGCGATCCGCCAACAGGTAGGCGGTTTGAGTATTAAAATCCCGGACCCTATTTATGTGTTGTTTTTCTTCAAATCGTCATAAGGGTTGTGTAGTTCGGGTCCCGAGCTTTCTGAAACTTTTTTCGGATCTGAATTTGGAGCACAGGGGTGCTCCCGGTGGCTCCCGGAAGTTTTCCGGGGAAACCCCGGTTTTCCGGCGAGACCCGCGGCGGCCATGGCAGAATCCGGCAAGTTCCGCGGTGGCGCGGCGGCGGCGCGGTGGTTTCCGGCTCCGGCACGGCGGAGTCCGGCGGCGGCAAGGTGGTTTCCGGCGACCCTGCGGTGGTCCGGCCAGATTGTTCCGGAGGTTCTTTAAACCCCCGTAACTCGCAAACCGTAACTCCGATTTGCGAGCCGTTTGCGGCGACATGTTCCTTGTGTCGAGACAGACCGTTTGCACTCATATTGAGAATTTTATGGTTCGGGATCGTGACCCGTGAGTTAGAAACGTCGTATAATAATAATATTTTATTATTTTACGACTTCGGACCGTTGTAACTTCTACGCGGAGCGTCCGAATGACGTGCCATCAGTGGCGTTGTGACACTGATGGGACGACGGAATTTTTTGAGATGGTTTCCGGTTGTTGGGAGTGTGAACGGGGTGCGGGACCCACGATGCCGGTTTTTGGCGTTTGTGGAGAAACACAGCTTTTGCACCAGGAGTCCGATTTCGGCGGATGAATAGTCCATCCTGTGTGTTTTTTCGGGAGGATCGCAATGGTGCGATCCATTCGGTGAGTTTCGGAATCCAGGCGTGGGCCCCACCCGAGCTGGCTTTCGGTGAATAGTACATTTTTCACCGGGTGTCCGTTTTGGACGAGCGAGTAGTCGATTCTGCTTGTTTTTCCGAGGGGATCGTCGTGGTATGGTCCGCTCGATGAGTTTCAGGATCGTTGTGTGGGCCCCGCACGATCTAGCTATGGTGAATAGTGCCTTTTTCACCGGTGCTTCATTTCGGGCGAGTAAACAGCCTATCCTGCGTGTTTTTCTACGTGGAACGCGATGGTGGCCTCGGTTTTGGCCTAGGAGGTGCGCAGTGTGGCGTTGTGGCGGGTGGCTCGGGTTAGCGACGTTTGGACCAGCAGTGGTTGAGGGTTCTCCCTTGGTTCGTTCCTACGAGGGTTCGTGTGGCATCACAACCTTCGTATGGGTTTGTGATCCTCTCGATCAGATGTTTAAACTGTTAGAGTTATGGTATCCCTCCGGCGGGCCCGGAGTGGATCCTCTAGCATCTTTACCCTAGATCGGGTTCTTGGTATCGCCGTGACCGCTTATTTACGGGCGGCGATCCCCTATCTAGCAGGTTAAAACCGTAGGGTTTGTGGCATCATCGGAAATATGATCCCCTATGCAGTGGGTCGTGCTCAGTAGGGTTGTGGCATCGTTGGGTGTACGATCCCCTACTCAGCATGTGGTTTATAGTAGGGTTACGGTATCGTTGGTTATGCGATCCCCTACTCAGCGCGTGGTTTCAGTAGGGTTGCAGCATCGTCGGTTCGATCCCCTACATCGCGAGTTATACCAGATAGGGTTCCGGTATCGTCGTGACCATCTTTATATGAACGATGATCCTCTATCTGAGTGTGGAGTTTCTGTCGAGCGCCAGATCGGGTTGTGGTATCACCCAGCGGATCCTGGGTGTGATCCCCTATCTGTGAGAACTACGTATGCCAGATCGGGTTGTGGTATCCCCCAGCGGACCCTGGGAGTGATCCCCTATCTGTGAGCTACATATACCGGAGTGGGTCTTGGTATCCCCTAGCAGACCCTAGCGGCGATCCCCTATCCGAGGAGTTTGGTGGTTATGGTGTTTCAGCGATGTTTCCTCAGTGATGTTATCCGACAAGCGTGGTCTCTCGGGTGAGCATCTGAGATGTTTGTTTGGAACCTGGTGGAGTGTATCTCTCGGATGAGTGTCATCTGGTATGACAGTGTTCGTGTGGTGTACTCTCCTGGTTGGGGGCAGTTGTTGGTGATGAGGTCGGTACCTCTTGTGGCTCGTGGCGCGAGCTGTGTATATCTGGATTGTTCAAGGTGTATATATGGGCATACACCTGAGCTGAGCTGAGATGACTAGTTGTGTTTAGCCGAGGATGGTCACGAGATGGAGTTTCTCTCTCATCTGGGTTCCCTCTGGCTGGGTTGAGCGGACTGTTGCCTTTCAGTTTCTCCCTTGGGTTTTGGGTTTTTGGGGTGCCTACTGAGTATGTTTTTACTCACCCCTGCACGGGCTTTGCCCGCACATGTTTGTGTCTTGTGCAGACCACAGGCCATTCGACAGAGTCCCAGGAGGACCCGGAGCAGGCAGAGCTGATTGAGCGTGACTGACCGGGGTGTTTGCCGGTGCGGTGCTGAGGGAGCTTTCCGGCGGTTTTTGTGGCAGCGTTCCCCTTCTTCAGGGCAGGTTGGACGCGCTTCTGTATTTTACTTTTGGTGGGCCCTGTTTTTCCCTTTGTACTTTTTTTGTTGCAATCTGGTTGTGGGATAGTGTATGCATGCATTTACTTTCCAGTTTTTATATCTCTGCACTGTTTCATGGAGGTGTTTGTGGGTGCGTGTGTACAGGTACCTTAGGCTAATGCCTCCCATGTGTGTGATAGCCTACTCGGCGTTGGTCGCCAGCCCCTGGCCTTTGGGAGGCGGGCTTGGGGAGTCGCCGCTCGAGCCCCGTTGGGTCGGGTCGTGACATAAAGACTCTAAATTTTTTTTAATATTAATTAATCAAATTTAATTGAATTATATTAATTATAGTAATATTTATTAATTTTACAACAAAAAAGGATATTGTTTTATTCTTCCAAAATTTGTTTATATGAATTATGTTATTTTATGTCATATATTGATGAAAGAATTTATTATTTATTATTTTTATTAATGAACATAATTTATGATATCAACAAGTGAAAATATATTCAATGGTATTTTTTAGGAATTTTCTGGTAGTGTTTTTTTGGTAATAGTAGAAAACACTCTTTTTTATGAAAACCTTATTTTAATTATATGTATTTTAAAAGACACATTATATATTGGATTGGATTTTAATTTGAATAATTTATCTTATAAATAATGAATATAAAATGTTTTTAGGAATCATCATTATAATTGAATTTTGTATTAAAAAACTTTTTTACATAAAAGGATTTTTTTAAAAGACATTTTTTCATCATGTTTTATAGTTTTATTTTAAAAGTAATTTATAACACTAATAAAAATTTAATTTTATATAAATAAATAACCTTTTTTAATTAAAATGAACAAATTGTACAAGTAGGCCTCATACATTTCCTAAATTATAAATATAAAGTTGTATAAAAAATTAATTACTATTATAAGAGAAAATTGAGTTTAAATAATTAAAACTGAATATATATGGGTTAAAATGGCCTTTTTTTTCTAAATCATATTTTTTGGACATAAATATTCTTTATATTATGTATTAAAAAAGTACCAGTCATTTTTTTGCAATTTTTTATGAGTAATACAATGATATATTTTAATTTTTTTGAAAGATTCCATGTGTGTTTGATCCCCCCATGTATAAAAACAACACTCTATTTTATTATCCACACTAAAAGAGATTATTAGATCCACCAATACATAAATAATAAATTCCTAAAATTTAAAAATATTTTCTATAGATTCTATTTTTATAATAATATCACATTTGGATGGATTTATGTATAAACCTTAAGAGGTTGTCCGAATAAGTTGTATAGTTTTTAACATTGTATTTAATATTTAGTGTTTTCCCTCTATCCAAACTCTATTGAAAATTTTCATAGAATAAAAACAATATATTCCATATAAATAATTTTTTTAATTTATCTCTTATACATTTTTATCAAATTCACCATCTTGAAAAAAATAAAAAATATCACTCATGCGTCTGTGAAGACTACCACATCACGAGACGATGCATTTCATCATTTATCATCAAATCATATTAATGGTAAAAATGATGGATAGAAATCAAATATTATTATATATAAGATATATATTTCATTATGTAATGGAAAATAAATATCACACTTTTTTCTTTACCATCCAATAAAAAATTATAACATCACTACTATGAAGGTGTGAACTACCACAACATGAAATGTTGTATTTTATTTTTTGTCAGTTTTTTCAAATGAATATTATATTTAATATAATTTAATGAAAAATATTATTTATGTTATATAATAATTTTTGAAAGACAAAATAATAATTTCTTTCTTTCCAACTTTTTCATTGAAAAAATTGAAATATCACTAATGCATATGTTTGACCAACCATTTACGTGATTATACACTAATTAATTTTTCATAAAAATATAATATATTTTTTATAAAATTATAAATAGTTTATAAAATTTAAAATTTAAATTTTATTATTAGTCAATAAATGATATAATACTTTTTCATTTGTCCAAAGTCAACAAAAAAAGTCATTTTGGACCGATGACCTAAACATCCCCAAACCAATCTAAGTAAAATTATTAAATTATGCAATTAAATATTAATTATATATTAGTGAAATAAAATTTATGTTAAAAAAATATTATTAATAAAGTAAATAATTACTTATTTTTATTTTTATCTAAGATAATGTAATGTACAAGATAGTTAGACTCGATGTACATGACACATTTCCTCAAAAAAATGTTTTAAATGTTCCAGAGAATAATTTATATTACTTTTAATCCGTTTTCATACTGTCTTATGTATGTGTAAATAGGTAAATAAATTAAATGAAAATATAAATTTACCAAACTTTTTTTTACATTATTTTAATTATTTTCAAAAACAATATTTTTACTTATTTTATGCAGAATTTTTTTACTTTTTTTACAATATGGAAAAAATAAATGTTTTATTTTAACATATAGGATGTCAAAAAAAATAACATCACAACCAACGTTGTTTTTAGAATCGAATTATGTTTTCTAGAGAATTATGGTGGAACTAGAATTATAGATTATTACTATAAAAACCCATAATATCTATTAATAGATATTATATATGAATAGACTAATATTCATTACATAGTAAAAAGATACACACCATAATAATTTCAGTCTAGATAGTTTGGAAAAATGGACACAACACAACTACATCATAGGTGAACAACATCTTCTCCAATGATGTTCTTTATATCTAAAACTATTCCTAGAAATATAATACAAAAAAGCCTTATTTATAACCTGGGGAAGAAAATATAATAATGGGTGAGCATGGATTAATTGTAAGGTAAAATAAAAATAAATCAATAATAAAGTAATAACTACATTATCATAATGTTGGGATTAAAACATTTAGAAACCCTACCCTTCTTAAAAAAGATCATAAGCATGTGTCATATAATAAATTTTGGTTATTCATAAGACATGAATCCTAAAAAAATCAAATGGCATGATCCATGTGATTATAAATTCGGAATAAGAAATATATTGTTTCAATCACATAAGAAAACAAAACCATATTTCAATCTTACCCCATAGAATTATATAATATTTTAGAATTGGGATTACAAGCCTTTTACCTAGTTCAAACCTACAATAACTTCCCGTGTACTCTATCTATGACATCGGATAACCTCATGTGTACCCTTTGATCTCATAAACCGTTAAGAATTACCAAATTCATTTGAGGTATATAAAAGTCCCCTATTATAGATAATTAAAATAATATGTTAATTACCCACAAGATCATAACATATTGTTGACATCAGAGACCATCAAAAGACTGGCCAATTATAAAGGAATAAATATTAATTTAAAAAACAATATAATATTTTATAGGATGGTTGAAATAAAATATCATTCAATATGGTGGGAAAATATATTCATGATGTAAAAGAAAAAAAACATTCCTTTCATAATGTTATAAAAAAGTTAACAAGTACCTATTTTCTAAAATAACATGAAAATTCCTTTAAAAACATTATGTATAAAGTAAAAAATGGGTAAAAATAACATTAAAAAAATCATAAGTTCATAATAGAAAAATTAAAACATAATTAATTTACAAATAATTTGAATACTAATATTGACCACCAGATACTTAATCAAAGACAATCTCACATATTTATGAAATTGTGGAAAAAACCACTTACCTCAAGTACTCTTTATTTCAAAAGCACATTAAAATCCTATATAATAAATATAAATTTATTATAAATATATAATAAATCCATTATAATACCTACAATATAACATATGATCCAATTATAAAATTTTAACACCTCCTTTTATAAAAACAATGTTATTAAAATTGTCATTTCTGGGTGCTCAATGTTTTGTTAATCATGAATATTTTGGTTCAATAGTTCCAGTACTTGTAAATTTATCTTTGTACAATATTTTATAGAATATTCATCAAGATAAAATATAATATATAATTTTTATATATAAACATATTTAGATTCATCCATAATAATTACTCGTTGAAAAATAAATCTAATCATTCACGGAGATAGTGGAACGTTAGTACAAATGAAGTGTTGTGTATTTTTTCCCATGGACAATAAATTATCAGGATGAATTAGCTATAATAATAGTATTCTATAAGAGGTAACATCAAGGTCCCTTCTTTTATGCATCCATATTGACTATAAATCCTTCTCCACTGTGGGATAGATTAATCATAGTTGGCGGAGTAGCCTTCTCTTTAGTCCCTCATAACATTACTCACATTCATTCACCAAAAATTACATGTATCCCTTGGGGTTTAAAATTTTCTATAGATTAAATATATGTAAAAATATCTCAACAAAACAATGATAATATCATGAAAAAGAATGAAAATGGGGATACTTAGTCATAGTAGTTGGTCTGGGCCAATGATAAATACCTTATATATTTGAAGGGTCTAATGATATACCATCTCAAAAAAAAATTATTACCCATGATGGAATATTTACTAAGATAAAAATATCCCTTGGTAAATTATTAATATAAGGATTCTCATTCATCAGGGTCAGGATGATAATATTCAAGTTATATGCATGGACTTACTTTCTCCAAGAATATAAAATAGTTTTTTTATATAAAGACTACTACAAATTGATTAAGGAAACATCAAACTACAATATATTATCTCTTCTAGAGTGGATGATTAATATAAATCTTGTCACATAATTATCATAACCCTCTTTGACAGTCATTATTAAATAAAATTTCTCTCAATCATAGTGCTTAGAATGTTTTTGCCTCAAATCCTTTCAGATTCATGCACTTGTTGGCTAAATTTGTAACAACCCAAAATTTTTATCAATGGGAATTCCATTCTTATATTTATGTAATATTATATACAATCACATTAAAAACACATCAAAAACATTATAATTAATAAATCAATGAAATAAGTGGAATTTTTAGAAGTTAAGGAACCAATACTGATAAAATAGTAACTTGAAATTTGGAATAATAATGTGACCTTTTGAAAAGAAAAGAAAAAAAATAGAATAAAAACCTCACTTATGAAGGAATAAAAAAATATCCATCTTATAAATTAAAATATGTTATAATTATAACCTATAATAAGTAAATAAATGTTTTAGTAATTATTAATTAAGTATTGATATTTTTATAAAATATATGTTTTTTATTCTCAATTTAATAAATAATATAATTTTTTTAAAATAAAATTTATTTCCGTAAAATCTATTCATAAACTAATAATTTCTATTGTATCATTATAAATTAATTTTATGAATCATTAATTATTTTTTCAATGTTTTATAAAATATTTTATAATTTTAAAATTGGTATTTTCTAATAAATCATTTTTT
Source organism: Viscum album (assembly GCA_963277665.1). NCBI lineage: Eukaryota > Viridiplantae > Streptophyta > Magnoliopsida > Santalales > Viscaceae > Viscum > Viscum album. Next base: position 260,511 of record CAUJRU010000071.1, read on the forward strand.
TAATTAAAAAGAAAATTTCTCATACCTATGCAGTTATTTTTATTAAGTTGAGTACATTATTGAATTATAAACGTCAAAAAATTGTTTGGATGAATTTATAGGATTTTTCTAAAGTACTTGAATCTTTTTTGAATAGTAAAATACTGTAATTTACTGTATGTGATAAATACATGATTTATTAAGTCATAGATGATGTGTTGATGATGTAATCCCATAATCTAGAAATATCCACCATTATTTGAATATATTAAGTTATTATTATAAAACTTTTCATATTCATGAGAAAAAATTACAAAATATATATATAAAATAATGAGAAAACATCCCTCACCCCCTATAAATACCACATCTCACTGACTATTATCCTCACACTTATCAGGATTTTACCCTTGTCTAAATTCTATTCAAATATGTTCTAAATCCCATATCCCACATCCATGATCATTTGGTCTCAAAAAAGGATAAAAATAGTGCCCCTAAGGAGGTTCCCAAGAAGAAAGAATCAAGAGGTAAATTCCTCTTTCTTTTCTTTTAATTTTTCACCACATTCTTTTTTTCTTTATTATCTCCACACATCCCCTCACATAAATGGTATTATAAATATAGTTCCTCATATACATTATAATGTTATTATACTAATGGAATAATCCAGAATCATTTATTTCCCTACTCCATTTGTATCAAAAATGAAATCATCATCTGTGATGTGTTAATTCATCACATTCAAGGATGAAGAAGTTTGAAATTTCCTTTCCTTTATTAGAAAATTAAAATAAATCCATTTTTATTGTAAAACCATTTTATAATATATTAATTAAAAAATATTTAATGTTATATAATCATTTTAAATATATGATATTAATCAATAAAAAAAATTATTTTGTAAAGATTGAAAAAACACCAAATTTATTTAAACGATTATCATTAACATATTTTCTAGTGATTCATCCCCACTACAAAATTAAAAAATGAATTATATAACCATTGAATCGCATTGATGTTCACTAATAATAAATAACATCAATTTTGGATAACCATTTTCATTTTTAATGATATTCTTTGCATGAATAAAAGTAAATTGAACATGGAAACCAAGGAAATCCATGCTCCCAAATGATGATATTGTTTCTTATCAATCATCAATATAGCCATAAAATAACATAATAAATTATATTAAATTAAATACGTTTATATATTTTTTGATTTAATTAATAAAATAATTTTATTTTATTATCATTTTTATTAAGATATTGTGCAGAAGACTTTCGGTCAAAAGGTATCAAATTCTACCCAAACCTAATTTTTTTCATCATGTTTATATTTGTCCCCCTTTATCATAATGTAATTCTGTTTTATTTTTTATAATTATGCTAAATTATTTTCATATGTTCCAAACTCATGTATATATATTAGATCATCCTAATTTTAAGAGGAAATACATATTTTAAAAAGGTATCCCTCTCAATTCTTCTCATAACTAAGCCCCTTTCCCATTTAAATATACTATCCATAATATATTTTACGACACAATTATATTTTTAGAATTACTAAATTTATCATGAAAAACTATTTTGGTTCAGTTTAGGTTATATATATATATATGAATGTCCAATTTCCAAATTAAATTCTCATTAATAAATTCCTTAAAATCCCTTGAAATATTTTATTTTTAAAGTTTCTTAAACTCTCTTTTTTACATGTTTTCAGTTCAATTTTACATCACGTATAATTAACTGTACCTATTTTCTATTATGATGGTCTATATATCTTTTTATCCATTTATTTAGGGACACTATTATGATACTCCGATTTATTATGATTTATGACATGATTATGATACCCATTTATTTATTTGGGTAACACTTTTGTTTAGGTATGATTCATTATGTATGATTTTTCGTGTGGAAAACATATTAATGAACATGCTATGATGGGTGTTCCTATATATCAATCTAATTAATTGTTAAATTTTAAGTCTCATGGGATGTCATGTTAGGATTAGAAGTGTACCTGACTCCTTTATAGGGCATTTTCGACCATGTGATGTTGTCTTGGTAGTTATCCTTAACTCAGGTTTATGTTAGTTCATATGTTTTTTCCATATTTATATAATTCAATTATTATATTCTTCAATATTATACTTCCTTATGTTCATTCATGTTACATCCCTTTTATTTCATCATGTTATACCTTTAAACCCATTTTCTCTTCATCTATTCTTATTCTCTTTCTGGGCTTTTTATCTCATCCCTTATTTCATGTATTCCCTTTGTTATCATATGACTATATAAGATCTAAATTGACTATATGATCTTGTTATTAATATTAAATAAAAAATGATTTTATGTTGGTTTCATGATGATTAATTATTTACCTAATCATTGAATAAAATATACATTTCAGTCCATAGATTGTAATTGGAATTTTAATTAATCTTAAAATGATGAAATAATATTCTCAAAAGTATATTGGAGTTATATAATTCATATACCCCTTAACATTAAAACACTATATTTAGGGGGTTCATAGTACATATATTTCTCACATATCACATCATTAACTATATTCTCCCGATCAATATAACATTCAATTTGCTGATGACCTTTCCTTCAACACATGCAACATTTAGTAGTTCCATTAATATTATTTCCTTTTGTTTACTTATACACATCAAGCATAATGGATAGATCATATTCCTCTATCCATGGGTTTTAAAATTTTATTTCAATAAAAAATTTCTTTTCATATAAAAAACATGATATTGATGGATAACTCCAATATCCATTACATCCTTGGGAATACATTAACCAATTTATGTATAGTTATTAATGTAACTCAAGGATAACACCCTTCACCGACATGTTTTTAATCGACTAATGAATCCATCAACCTTACATTGAGGATGGATTATAATACCCAAATCTTACCTCATGTGTCAGGAAAAAATTACCTTATATGAACCAAATATTCATCATCCTTCTATTTGATATCAATGAATTATTTCAAAATTTTCCTATGAATAATAAAAATAAATACTTGTTAAAAACTTGCTTCTAAATTCATCATTCTCTATAGAGTAAACAACATCATATTCTCAAATGTTCTTAATATGTATACACCATTGATATTATTCTCCCTCATAATGATTATAATCTAAGATAACTTCCTAATATTTTTATCATTGATGAACAAATAATATCTTTTCAGTACTTAATATAATTTTCTCATTAACAATTATATTAGAAGACATAGTAAAAATTATTGATGTTTCCATATGAATAACTCAAAAGAATATTGTTACCTCTTTTTATAATTTCAAATCTCAATGTGATTCATATGTGGATAATGTTGTCTGATAATAGAAATATAATTTTTCATTCCACCTCACATAACATTAAATTTATCAGGAAAAAACCCTTTAATTATTTTTCTCATTCATCATTATAATGATTCCATTTAGTGTAACCATTTAATAAAACTAAAAACCATAGTGTGATCAACAATAATCATTGTGGGAAGTCACATAACGATGAAACATAATTTATTATATGTGTAAATCATGGAACCTTATTTTATTACACCATATGTTTAACCTAGTTCATTAATGATAATTTTTTATGATTTTATCATATAAAAAGATTTATCCCTAGGGTTATTTATGATGTTATATCATTCTAGATTCCAATGGTTAATTAAAACATTCTATGATACCAAATATTGGGTCCAGAATTATTCCCAGTGATCTTAAAATTATAAATGTTAACAAAATCCATGGATAATTACACCTCCTATGTTGGACACATCATGATCCCTAGTTTATATCATTACCCCTCAATCCCTTGGGAAGAAATTCATGCTTCATCCATTCCCACACGTGATAAATCCCAAGAATAGGATTTCATAATTTCCTTGATACCAACTATAATAAAACATACATTTCATTCATAGATATTACGTCTAAATTGAAAAATATTAAAAACGTAATATAATTATCCACACTAGAATCATTTAGGTCTAGTGCTTTGGAAAACATGGATACATAAAAAAATGTTTAGAGTTGAACAAATACTCACCCACTTAGTCCTTCATATCTATCACTATTCTTAGAATTATCATATAAATAATGTTTCATCATATCATGGGGACCAAATCGTTATAAAGTATGGGATTGGATACTTATAAATGGTAAAAATGGTATATATCAATAATAAACAATGTGTATCATAACCTTATTGGTATAATCATAACACATGAAAAACATATTCTATATATAATAGAACATAAACATGAGTCATTCCATAAATCTGGGATGTTCATAAGGCATCAACCATAATTTAATAAAAGAACATAGACTATGAGATCATAAAATTTTCATAATACATAGATTTTGGAAAAAAAAGAAGCATATAAAACACTATTCTAATTCTATCCACTAAGACTTACATAACATTTTATGGTTGGGATAAACACCCATGTACCTACTTCAGCCACGATATAACCTCTTGTGTACCCAATTTGGACCTTAAGGTATCCTTTTGTGTACCCTTTCACCACATGAAACATTAATCACTATTAAATGAATTGGATGGAGATATATTTTCCAACCATCACATAATGAAAAAAATATATATGTGTTCATTAAGATTGTAAAACATTCAGCACAACAGAACCCATGAAAATAAATGGGTATCGTAACCATTTCATTAAAACAAGAATCTTGGAGAAGAAATGGGTTTCAAATATATTATCTTATCATATTAATAATACATCATGAGAATGAATAAATATGGTATTAAAGGATAATATAACAATTAAATATTATTTTACAAAAAACAACATCATTTTAGATGGAAAATTATTTCGAAAGGTTACATGAAATATTTTTTGTGGAAAATAACATTTTCATTTTAAAATCATGAATTTTAAAATGTGCAATTATGAAATAAAAATTTTCATTGAAAATAACCATATAAACATGTCAAATAATATTAAAAAATATATTATTCCTTATTGTAAGAAAATACCTTCATGTTATATAAGTTGAAATAAATTCATTTTAGTCTATTGTATAATGGTTTAAAATTACCATATTCGGAAAATGATAATAAAATTTCTTTAAAAATATTTTCAATAAATTAAATCATGGATGAAAATTAATTTAAACATTCTTAGGATAACATTAGATTTAAATAATAATATTTATAATATATAGATATATAAGATAAATACTCCCTAATAAACACATAATACTAAACTATCCTCAATATTGACGAGATTGTGAACGAAAACCCTTTCATCGAGTTTTCTATTGATTTGAAGTCACTTTAAAATTATGTATAATAAAATTATATTTATTATAAATAAATATTGGACTCATATTCATACTTATAATATCATATATGATCTCTTTATAAAATTTTAACACCCTATTTCTTTTAATAATTTCTTATTAATATCATCATTTCAGGGTGTTAATTGTTTTGTTTACCATAGTTATTTCACTTTGGTAGTTCAGGTGATTTTAAATTTATCACTGTTCCAGAACCTCCTCATTATTTAACATGATTTAAAAAATTATTTAATTATATAAATATTTATGTTCATCCAAAAAAATATTTGATAGAAAAATTAATTACACTGTATTTACAGATTATAGTACGTACCTATAGAAGAACACTATTTTCATTTTTCAATAGATTATAGGCCATACGTACAGAAGAACACGATTTATATTTTTTCAAAGAGGTAATGTAATAATGGAATATAATAATTCAAAATTATAGGATCATTATTATATCATATATATAATAAAAATACATAAAATTTTTCTTTATTTCCATACATGAAAGAAACAAATTAAAAATGAGTTACATATCACCATAGAGGTGGTAGTCCACACATAGAGGTGGTTGTCCACACATAATTATAATTAAAAAATTAATATTATATATTAAAATGAACCCCATTATTAAAATACGGTGGTAAAATATGAATTATATCACTATGTTTAGATAGTAATTTGTATGTATGCATTGACAATAATTTCACATCTAATTTGATGAGAAAAAGGGTTCCTAATGGTGTTTTTAAAATATTAATAAAAATTAATAATATTTAAGAGACTTAATTTATTCTCTTATAAGAAATGCCATATATTTATATGAGGTAAATAAGAGTAGAAAATAATGTGATCAGTTCAGTGAATACCTCTTCTTTGGAATGACTATTTTTGATCTCCTCTAAATGGATACAGGGATAGTTTTAAAGAATCAAAAAAACTATTGGATGTGGATAGTGAAGTTGAGAAGGGAATTGTTTATAGGATTTTTTACTTGTAATTTTCAATTTGGTGCAACTTTGTTAGGTCATAGGTTTTATTATATAAGTGAGGTGAGAGGAACTTTTAGATTTTCACTAAAACTTGTATTATAGTAAATTCATTTTCAATAAAAATAAACCCAATTATATTCTTATTGAAATTTAAGGTGGGATAATATTGTAATCCCATCAGCCAGTATAATGTATACATATTTTGGGGTAATTTTAAACCATGTGTTTTTGATTTACTCTTAATTAACCTATTTTTATTTTTATCACAATTATAAATGTTTCAATATTAAATGGTTGTAATTTTTTCCTTATAAGGTGAAAATTGTACCATAAATGACCAAGTTATGAAATTTTAGACCATATTGTAAAAAAAATTGTATTATTTTTATATTTTCATTATTTACATGAAATTTAATAAAATATTATTCTAATAAAGTATCATTGTTTTCAATTATGACACTATTAATTAAAATAAAAAAAAATACATCAAGGGAAATGGTTAATTCATACATAATGTTTTAAAACAAAATTATTTTTTTATACATATCTATAAAATTTATGGGACACATAAACTTAGAAAAATTAAATCACTATTAATATTTCCAAAAATAATTTATTATATTTGTTTAATAATTATAGAAATATAACATTATGGTGGCATACGAAATTTCAGTCATTATATATTTACTAAAAATTATGAATAAATTTAAAATAGGAAAATAATTTTAATAATATCATAATAGACACTTATATTTGTTCATTACTCACTCTTATCCATATGTAAACACATGCGAGTTATTTAAAACAATGTGAGGGTCATTTTGTAAGTTTATTTGCTTTAAATAACACATATGTCATTTTTATATACCTATATCCATTAAAAAAATCAATTTTATTCCTATGGTTCTATTTCAATGATTAAATATATCCAATAAGAATTAATATGATTAATTATGTCCTTATCACTAATTTTTAATCGAAAATAACCAAATTTACCAATTACTGATGTGATAGATTATACAACTTTTAATATTTATAATTTCTAAAATAAAAGGGAAATATTTACCAAATATAGACCTATTGATTCCAAATTTGGAATAAATTATAAAAAATTAATTTTATAATGGTAAAAGAAATTAGTCTTAATTTATATGTGTAAATTGTGACAAAAACTATTTTTTAGTAAAAATACATTTTAAACATAAAAATTGACATCTTCTTAGTCTATGGTTTGAAAATTATTTTCTTAATGTTTAGAAATTTTTATCAATTAAATTATATTTAAATTTTTTAAAATCATACAAAAATTTGGTTTAGTTATATTTATTGATATGAAATACATTCCAGACACATTTTTTTTTGAAAAACAACCCTTTTATTTTCAAATAATTTTGTTTTTAATGATAATAATGTTATAAATCATTAAACAATTTTAGGAATGTGTAAGCCATATATTTTAATTAATTTAGTTATTAATATTTATAACCAACAATCAAATATAAATACGAGAATAGATGTATTATATTAAAAAATTGTTACACAGTTTATCCAAAATCATTGTTGTATGCAAGACAATCTATCTACGAATCATATTATTTCAAGAGAAAAATTTCATAAAAATAACATAGTGTTACTATTAAAATTGTAAAGGAAATTATATTGGTTAATTTAACAAAATGTCACATAAATACTAGTATAAAATTAATGTATTTATAATGAGTTATAATGTTAATATTTTTATATTATCAGATAAAATAATTTTTTTGTTACAGGAATTATTATCCCCTTTTAGGGAAAAATATTATATAATTTAAAAATATTCTTAATATAATATTCCAACCTATGTATTTAAATTTATATATATATTTTTAAAGTAATATATTTCTTTTCTTGAGTGTATCATTGATGAGTTTTATTTTTGGTATTTTTGGGGGGAATTGGAGAATTTTGGGAAGAATAGGGATGGTGCATAGTTGGACCATGGCTTTCCCAAACCATGATTCGAGGCTGAAAAAGCATATATACCCAATGATAGGTGCTTCATAATGTTGGAACATGTTTTTAAAACAAGTGGTCCCTTATAGTAGTAACCATATGAACCCTTTTGATGAAGAGTATAGTCAATAACATATTTAAGGTTAACTGTTTTCCCCACAAAGGAAACCATGAACACAAAAATTTAAACACCCTAAAAGTTAAAATAAAACCCTAAATACCATGATATTAATCCCTAATAATCCTGAATAAGGACTATACTAATTACTATAAATTTTTGGGGCACTCAGATGATTTCAATGTATTTCAACTGAAATTATAGAAAAAATGACTATTGGTTTATATATTTACACCTCTACCCATTTTAAATTAATATCTTCTTATTTATCGTTATCTCAGATGTTACACTTCAGTTGTAGATTTCTTGTTGGTAAGGATCCATTAAAAATCATGAGGTAGTTGGACTATTATTCAATTTAGAAATACTTTTTTTAATTATTTGTATGTAATTGCTCAATTTCTATTTCCATGATTTCACAGTTGTATATGGAATTTAATTAGATTAATTTAAATATCAATTTGAAAATTTAATGTGTTGAATTTGTGGATATAGTTAATATGTTGAAATAAATAAATTAATTGCTTAATTAATTAATTTAATTATGTGATTGTGGAAATTACAAGATATTTTAAGTCTATAATTATTCAATTTGTGGTATTGTGGAATTGATTAATCAATGGATTGAATAATTGATTGATTAATGATAATTATGGGATGCTGGATAAACCAATAAGGGTTAATGAAATATGTGATTCAAGGGTGATAAGTGGTTTAATAGTGATTTTTTCATATTATTCCTTTTGATTTTAAGTGATGAATCTTTAATTTTTTGATAATTCATATAGTATTCTATGGCCTGAAATTTTTAAAGGAGAGTTAATAACAATTAACATTTCTAAATTTTATATTAGTGAAATGTTTTATTATCTGATAAAGGGGTTATGTGACACATATTCATTCCACAAATACACATGGGGAGAAATACATGTCTTTCTAAACCCGACATTCATGCATGTGATAATGAGTTTGGGACATGGATTTCTTCTATAAAACATCAATTTTGTGATGCATGTGATAATGAGAGTGTGACATGGACTGGTGTGTCAAGATCCCACATTTGTAATTATTGATAATGAGTGAGTGACACAAACTGATTATTTAAAATACCACTTGTGTGATTGATTAACAAACAGGTTGTTGGACACAGGCTGAAGCTACAAAATCCTTAGTGTCCAAGCCATAACCTTATAGGCCTAAAATGTTTGTATTGGTCTATAGTTCCAATTGTACGTAATATGAATTCAAATTAAATTATAATTGATAACCATGGTATTCAGATATTTGATATCCATTGGGGATAGTTCAGACTCTAGAATGATCATAAGTAGGGAATGATAGTATGTATGTCATCATGAATAGCAGTATTTATGTGCTTAATTAATGAACAATTGAAAATTTCATAACTATTTAATTATTCGGGGTAAATTATTATTTTTACAAGTAAATTAAATTTTATTGACAATATATTATTATAGATGGAATTGGTGGTGACCTACTAAGTTTTTCTCACACCCCACTCATGCTACCGGAAAAGTACCTGGATAGATTTCATGGTTCTAGGACATGTTAAGTGAAATAACCCTTTATTAGATGGCTTACTCTGGATTGAACTGGAATGGGAGAATTGAACCAAGTTTTCAGTACCACATGGGAGTTTCTGTGCTTGTTTCATTTGATTTACATGTTACTCTTAAAACATACTTCGTAAAACAAATATAAGGTTTTAGGTTAGAATATAGTATTCATGTCTTAGTGATTGTGTGATGTCAGTTTTTCTGGTTATTTGATATATCTATTGGTCATTATTACTTATTTACACGTTTTCTTTTTTAATAATGAGGGTATAGGGTACCCATACTATCTATATTGGTCTCTTACTACTAATTTACAGACTCTTTCTTTTGGGGAGGTGCACATGAGGTCATGTGACAAACCGAATCTAGGTACAAGTGTCTGGACTCTATGTTGGGACCTCAAAAAGTGGATTCAAAAGTGGTTTTATATTCTTTTATTTTTTCATAATATTTTAAAAATAGAGATAGATGAATAAGATGAGTCTTTCTTGGTTAGGAGCACATTCATGGGTGTATCTGACACATTTTTGGAGGTAGAAAACTAGTACTTGGGGTTAGACTATTGTTATTGATGTGGGTTTTTAGAGTTTTATGTTATTCAACATTGAGCGACACACTTGATGTGTGATGTGATAGATGTTTTTGAGATTGTATGAGTTTTGACTCGTGGTTTGGTATAGAATGACTATTAATTATGTTGCATCATTCTAGGAACTCTTGAATTATTATGACATTTATCATTTTTCGGCACGTATGAGAAAACAGGTTTTGGGTAAGTGTTGATATTGAATTGTTTTTCCATTCTTCAATAATTGAACTAAAAAATATCCTAATGTTGTAAAGACCCATAAAATTCAAGGGAAATTTTTTCTTAATTTTATTTTGGATTTTACAAGAATGCAGTTACTGACGGCACCTGATTCCGAGGCCCGGTGTTCCCGGAATCATTTTCCGAAGATTAGCTCGGGTACGTTCAGTGAAAGAACGAGCGGGTTTTCTTAACTTTTGAACCAGTGCTCGGAATCAAAATCTGAGGGCACCGATGAAATCGCAGTGCCATTAATTTCTTAGGAACACTTTTTCTGGAGTTGCATTTGCTTGGGTGTGGTTATTAAAATTTTGGGTTAAGTAAAAAAATAAAATAAAATGGTACAACCAATTTTATTTTATTTAAATTAGTTTAACCTAAGCTAAGTGGTTGGAGTGGGACCCACTATATCCTACTCCACTAGGTAGGATATTAGTGGGGTGGGGCCCACACAATCCCCAACTATTCAACTTCCTCAAACCCCCCTCTTTAAATTAGGTAACGCACCCGCACACCCAATTAAATGAAGTCAACTCTTGCGTTTAACAAAATCTTAAATGCCTCTTTAATTGGGCGGTTTAATCATTTCAATTAATTCAATTAATTTAATGATTCAATTATGAATTTCAAAACATTTGGCATGAGTAATAAAATAAGGAAACACATATTTTATTAGCGTTGTTTTGGTTATGCGAGAGGATGTTGGAGAGGATTTTCTCTAAGTCTTGAAGTTCTTCTTCCACGACGAAGAACGCGAAGAATGCCGAGCCTTCGACGAAAAAATCTGTCACCGCAAAGGGGTGTTCGTCATAATGTCTTATTCCCTCTCCGCAGCTGGTGAGAGATGCCATCCTCAGAGATCGAAGACGTGATGCCGACAAATCTTTTCTCCACGACGCCGATGATCCTCCTTCCGTGACGCCTTCTTCTGCGACGTTCAATTCCGCGATGATCTTCGTTCATCAACACCTTGAGGTAGGGGGTTTGGTTTAATTTATGTGGATTATATCCTCAGCCTTTGATTTAATTGTTGATAGTCGTTTGATCCACCTGTTATCGTATTGATAGGAGGAGGTCAGACCGCATGAACATGGTCGACCCTCCTCCCCCTTTTGATGGTTGTTCTTATTGCGGCACGAGTAAAGGCGGCGCGGTGCAACGACACCGTGCATAAACAATTGAAGAACGGGCGAAGAAGTGCGACGTCGTCACGTCACGCCGTTGCGGAAATTTGAAGGTCTCGCTGATCGTTTAATTGATGATGGATCATCAGACAATGACGGAACATTCCGCAGAGGCAGTTTGATGATTCCGCAATAATGTTCGAGACCCGAGATGAACATCAGTGTAGACAGATATGAAAACGGACCACCAGAACAACTCTGGTGGCCCGCGAAAGACCCCGCCGGCGCGCCGCTGGGAAGGGCCACCACGGTGGAAGGTGGCTGGTCCCGCTGCAGCGTGGGATTCTGGACGATCTGGCGCCGGGCCGCGTCCACAGGCAGGGAGAGGCCGCCATGCGGGGGGGGGGGGGGGGGGCTCCAATCAAGGGGGCAGCGCCCCCTTGCACGCCCGCTCGGACAGTGCCGAGCCGCCCCTGGCCGGACCGGCCGCACCGGGCCGACCCACCCATGCTGTGCCGGGCCGCGCCCAGCCGGGTCGGACCCGGGTCGGGTCGACCCAGGGGGGTTGGGCCGGGTCGGACCGGGCCCAGACCCCCATTTTCGGTCTGTTTTCGGTCTTTTGCTCATAACTTGGGCTACGAACCTCCAATTGACACACCGTCTGTTGCGTAGAGATCCTTGGATCGAAAAAGTAGTTTCAGTATATTACACTTAAGGTTTTGGAGAACATTGGGTTCGTCCAGGTTGGTTCAAACACGAAACCAACCGGACTCTCGGAGCGGAAAGGCTTATAATTTGAGCTCCGGACGTCCGATTGACGTTTCGTCGACTTTGTTGGATTCCTATTAGTGAGAAGGACCTTTTGGCTTACTCCGCTCGAGGTATGGATGTAGTTGTATTGCGGTCTGGTTAGTTTTGAATTAAAAACCAACTGGGCCCCTAGAATGAAAAAGCCAATAACTCTCAGACCAGGCGTCCGATTGACACGCCGTCTATCACGTTGAGTTCCTCTTGTCGAGATGGAACTTTGAGATACATCAAATCTGAACTATGTGTTAGTTTATGTATCGAACCCTTGGTTTGTGGAGGGGTTCCTTCCGGAACGATCATGCTGTGTGCAGGAACCCTAGAGTTGGTTGTGACCGCATCGATGAAGACTGCACTGAAATCCTATGTGGGTTCGGCAGTGAAGATGACCATACTGAAATCCTCCATGGGTTTGACGGCAATGAAGACTGCACTGTAATCCTATGTGGGTTCAATAGTGATGAAGACTTCACTGAAATCCTATATGTGTTCGGCAGTGATGAGGACCGTAGTAAAATCCTCCGTGGGTTCGACAACAATAAAGATTGCACTGTAATACTATGTGGGTTCGGCAGCGATGAAGACTACACTAAAATCCTATGTGGGTTTGGCAGTGATGAGGACCGTACTGAAATACTCCATGGGTTCAACAACAATGAAGACTGCACTGTAATCTTTTGTGGGTTCGGCAGCGATGAAGACTGCACTAAAATCCTTTGTGGGTTCGGCAGTGATGAGAACCGTACTGAAATACTCCGTGGGTTCGACGGCAATAAAGACTGCACTGTAATCCTTTGTGGGTTCGACAGCGATGAAGACTGCACTGAAATCCTATATGGGTTCAACAATGATGAGGACCATACTGAAATCCTTCGTGGGATTGACGGTGATGGAGACTGCACTGAAATCCTATGTGGGTTCGGCAACAATGAAGACTGCACTGAATCCTATGTGGGTTCGGCAGCAATGAAGACTATACTGAAATCCTATGTGGGTTCGACGATGATGAGGTATGCACTGAAATCCTATGTGGGTTCGGCAGCTTGGCTGGTTTAGTATCCTACGTGGGTCCCATCTTAGATGAATCAGTGGCTATATCTTATCATCTCTTCTATTGAAGAAGTATACCTGTGTGAGCTGAGTCTTGACTTCAAAAAATTCCTTCGATATGATTGACTTTATTTCTTATGTGTATTGAGTTGTGGTATCATGTGTGGATTGGGTTGGAATCTTGTGTGGATGTGATCGGACTTGGGCTCGGATGCTAGAGCCGAACTGGAATTGATGACTTAGGTATATGTATGGCCATATACCTACGTAGTTTTGGTTGTTACTTCATGATTGTATCTTTCTTTTCTGGATTATCCTCTGTGGATTCTGGGAGACCTTCAGGGGTCTCGGGGTCCCTACTAAGTAGCTTATACTCACCCCTGCACGGGCTATGCCCGCACTACGTTGTGTTGGTTGCAGACGACAGACAGTGCTTATCGTGGTTGAGGCTTGCGGAGCAGGTTGGTACCTGGAGGTGGACCACTGGGTGGGACGTACATGGGGCAGACGGCTAGACCCGAGGAGATGAGGTGGATACCTGTACCCACCCTTCAGGTGGGACTACCAGTGAAAGAATCGACGTTGCTGCTTTACTTTCAGTTGCTGTACTTTCTTTACAGTTGTACTTTACTTTCAGTTTGGGTTTGTATTCTGGCCCATTTACTTTCCGCACATACTTGTATCCAGTTTACTTAGTGTTTACTTCTTCTTTCTTACCCTGAGGTGTTTTTTTACTTTACAAATTCAATACCTTCCCTTTTTATTAGGAATTATGCCTTGGTGCTAGCCACCATCCCTTGGCCTATGGAAGGCGGGCTAGGGGTAGTCACGGCACGAGCCCCGAGGATGGGTCGTGACAAATGTGAACATGAATGTTTAAATCTTATGAAAGAATTGTATGAAAGGATTTATAATAAAAAAATGAATAATGAAAAAGAGTTTATGGTTTGTTATCCATTGCAAAGATATAAGATGATTAAGTGTAGTGACAGTTCCTCAGTTATGACCATTTAGAGGGAAAGAGGGGGATAGCATGTTATATATTTTTCTGAATTCTCGTAGTAGTGTTAATGCTGTGTGTTGTGTCCTAATGTGTGTGTTTTATATTATAGATATATGACTCTATGAATTTTTTTTATAGTGGGACAATATGAGATGGTTATAAATGTTCCTCCAAAAGTTGAACATGGAGAGCTGAAAGTATTGGGTGGAGAATACAGAGTTATGTTCTCTGATAACATTTCTCTCATTATTTAATCTATTGAGAGATACATAAAGTGGGTTGTAAAGAGTATGTGTGACATTAATCAGGTGTTTCAGTTGAAGAACCGTTCTATTTTTATAGTTGAGGGTGGACCTAAAGAAAATGGGATCTGGATTGAGTCTATCAACCCAATTATTGACCACTTGGAGACTCATCATAAGAAAAGAATAAAAATTATTTCTTATATGTTACATGTATTTTTTAATAATTTTTGGGATGTTGAGACTCAAGATATAATGTTGTTCTATATAAAGTGGAACTAATTTTAGGATAATTTCAAGAGAATATTTACCCTAATATTATCATGTAGTAGAGGAGAAAATATTTTTTCAGGCTGAATTAGAGGATTATTTCTATCATCGACTATGTTAAAGGATTCATGGATTTTAAGTGATTTTATCCATTATTTGAAAGAGATTAGGAGACCGTAGTGAAACAATTTTATGATGAGAAAAAATTTGAAATTATATACCAAGTGAATGTCATCATGCTGAAAGAGTTTTTTTGAGTGTTGAATAATTCTCTCTTTGCTGAAGGGAATCGATAGGATGATTTCATAATAAGACATGTGCATTTTTTTGGATTGTAAAAAGTTACTCAAGAGTAGGAAGTTGATCTATGATAATTTCAGCCAGGGTGTTAGTAATAAAAGTAGCTAGGGGGAAGGTTCGGTCACACAAGACCTTCCCCGAGAGACATATCACCAATGTAGTTGGTCGGGTCATATTTTTTGGCATTATATGGGACAAACAATTGTGTTTAGACCTTAGAGAAGGGTGGGTAATGTATAGATGTTCAAATGGAACCCATTATTGATGGGTAATTCTGAAGAATCTAGGAATAACCAGAGTGTGGTAAGTTATCTTTTACACTATATCAGTCTTGAAGTTGGTGTTCTATTGGCTATAGGGGTAGAGGTAGTTGATGTGGGTCATCTAGTTAAGAGAGACCATATCACTAGGGTGGAGAATCCATGGGTTTTTCAATAAATCGCACAGAATATGGGTTGGAATGTTTTATGTTATTCACACTACGCTAGTGGATTGTTATGTTGGCTCATTGATAGTTAGAGGTACTATTACCAGTTCATTTACACTAGGTAATACCTTGTTTGAAAATATTACATTTTTACCTTTATATATAATAATATTTTGAAGGATTTATGTCTAGATGTTGAATTTGTATGTGGAGAAATGATGATAGATACACACTTGGGTGTACAGTCGAGAGACATCTGTTTGTGAAAGGGGTGTTCTCTCAAGGTTGAAGATAATAATTTCCTTTGGTATCTATAATTATAGATATTTCTGGAATTAACTAAATTATTGTTAAGGAATGGATTGTGGTCTATGAATCCCACATTGATTTTTGACAAAAATATAGTGACATTTTTTTCTGATGAGGGTGGCAATTATATGTACAATGGAGAGTAGCATATCAAGGAGGGCCATGTAGGGTCAATTAATCAGAAATAAAGGGATAATATCGGTTATATTTCAATTCCATTTCTGGATGATATAGGTGTAAGGCCTTCTTTCCATCCACCCATAGTTGATAGGATTCAGTAATTGTATCATATGGAATTCATAGGGATTCCACCTTATAGAGATGTGAACTTTTCAATTGAGTTAATGTTGGGGGTTGATTTTGTTTTTATTATAACATATAGAAGGGAACCAGTTGAGGTTCATAATATTATGACTAAACTAAGAGAGTTTATGTAAAAGGGGTTCATCCATTTGATTATATCACCTTGGGGTTTTATAATATTGTCTGCAAAAATGGTTTAAGGGATCATGCAATTTTTTGTTGATTAATGCATGTTAAACTGATGACTTTGAATAACCAGTATCCTCTTCCCCATATCATTAATCTACTTGACTAGCTGAGAGGAGATTGTGTTTTCTTCAAGATTGAATTTATATCAGTTTATCATAAATTTAGAGTTTGAACTTTTAACATACCTCAGTCAACTTTCAATAGAAGGTATACAGTTTATGAGATTGTTGTGATTCCATTTTGGATGATGATTGATCTGGTAGTGTTTATATCCTTGATGAAAACACATTCCAAATGAACCATGAATAGTTTTAGAATGAGTTTGTGGATGATATCTTTGTGTACCACAAGACCCATAGCCATCATGCCAAATATCATGACATCATCCTGATTACACGAAGAGGGAACCAACTATATGCCAAGCTAGCTAAGAATAAATCTTGGTTTGATCAGGCACATTTCAAGGGTCTCATCTTTTTGGAGGAAGGTGTTTTGGTGAAAAAATATATTGTTCAACATGTTTTACCTAGGGCATAGACTAAGAATGTTTTTCATATATTCCATTTTATTGGATTATTTAGTTACTATAGAAGGTTCATTCAAGACATTTTCCATTTTATAGCACCAATTTTGGGCTTTAGTAAGATGTTAAAAACATTTTAATGGTCTTGAGCATGTGGGAATTCCCCCCAGGAGTGGAAGAATAATTTTTCTATGGCACCAATCATTATCCTACATGATCTATGTGTGGAATATATGTTTTTTTTGAGATTCTTATAAGATCATTCTAGGAGTGGTGGTGATTCAAGGAGGGAAATTTGTGGCGTATGGGTCTCAGAAATTGAGGCCACCTAAGACGTACTACACTAGAAATGATCTTGAATTAGATGAAGTGGTTTATGATTTTATGTTTTGGCAGAATTATATTTTGTGAAAATGTTAACCATGTACAATAATTTTAAGTGTTTAAATTATTTATTTATGAAATTATATTTAAATTATTTGTAGTGGAGTTGGGTTTATTATATGTACTTATTTGATTTGGATCTTTCATATATTCGAGGGAATGAAAATAAGTTTTATTGATTATTTAAGAATGAAAACATATACTCATGTAGTTAATGAGTCTGGTTTTTAGTAGAAGATAATTTCTTTATTGACATAGATGCATGTTGTCGATCAGGAGGTTTAAGAGAAAATTAATCTCACATCATTTTGAATGGATTCTATCATATTTATCTAAATGAAGGATATATAATATGAGGATCTAGAAAGTTTCGCATAGAGGAAAATCCTTGAAGGTGGGGGGTCACCTTTTTATGAGGCTAAGGATGAGGAAGAGTTCATCTATGTGAAGAATATTGTGGTTTTTCCTATGAGTTCATGGGAGTTGCTAATGCATAAATTTTATTCCTCAATGTGGGAAGTTAATTTGGGTTTAACTAAAATATAATATGACCTATGATAATAATATTGATGGATGGGAATGAAAAAGTACTTTTCAAGGATCATGATATGATGTTACACATTTCAAAAATTAGAGGACTAGGATCACCAATCGGGTGGTTTATTACAACCATTTTCCACTCTGGAATGGGTGTGAGATATGTTTTATTAAGTTATTTTTATTGTGTATTCTATGGATGACTTTGAAGAATGTTGTTGTTTGGATGGCTGTGGTATGATTTAAGAAAAGTGAAAAATTACTTCCAAAATGGGAGATATTCTCAGCTGATCTATTAGAAGACTTATACAATTGGGAAATAGTGTGTCTCTACATCGTGCCACTGAGTATTGTTTCAGATTGTGACTCAGGCTTTAATAAGAGATGTTAGAAGTAATAACAAAAGGCACAAGGAACAAAGGTTTTATCAGTATTAATTTCCACCCATAGATAGATGGGAATTCTTAGTGTACTATACAAGTGCTTCAGGATATTCCATGAGCATGTGTTCTAGACCTTTATGAGACATTGGAGAACCACTTATATGTTATGTAGTTCTCCTATAAAAATATTTATCCATAAACATTATAATTTTCACCATATGAGGCACTTTAAGGTTGGACATTCATATCACCCTTATTTTATTGGAGGGAGGGGAGCTAGAGTTTTTGGGACTAAGTGTCATATAAGGGACATCAGAATAGATTTGGTTAAATCAGAAATGTATGGCTATGATATAGAGTAGACATATTTTATATTCAAATCGATTTCGATGGTCCATAGATTTTTAGAGTTTTATAACATGTCCCTTTGAGTTTCACTTAGATTTGGTAACGTATGATTCAAGGAGAGGGAAATTTGGCACCCTGGTTTGTTAGGTCATTTGAGGTTTTTTGAGTGAATCGGTATGGTGGATTAAAATTTGTTTCTTCCATAGATGTATAGTGATATGCATGAAATATTTTATGTGTCACATCTTCAACATTATCACCCTTTTCATTCTCAAGTTATCAATGTGGATGATGATGATATTGAGACTGATGCATCCTTTGAGCAACATATGATACATGTGTTGTATCATAGAGAGAATGTGTTGTGGGGAAATACTATTTTGATATTTTGTATATTATTTCAATATGGCCATGTTGTATAGATAAAATGGGAGAGTTAAGTAGATTGGTGGGTATAGTGTCCTGATTATTATACCATGGAATCCTAATGATTCTTGGGAGTACTGGTAGAGGATAGATTGTTATATGGTCGGGAGATTGTTAGATCGAAACACTTTATTGAATATGTATAGATATCATTTTAATCTACTCTATTTCCTTATTTTGTGGGTAACTTTGTTGAGTTTTACTTTGAAGAGGTTGGAGAGTAATTGGGTAATTTTGGCGGAACTGGTGTTATGCATTGTTAGTGCACATATTCCCTAAACCTTATGCCTAGGCTAGAAAAACATGCGAAAAATACAGAGGATATTCATAAAGCTTGTGTATTGTTTTCCAAATCATGCACACTATTAATAGTAACCATATGTCCCACAAGTTCAAAGAATACCATTAGGTACTGGTTAGGGAAACTGTGTGCCCCATAAAAGAAACAGTGTACATAGAAATTTAAACCACCAAAAAAATTAAATAAAATAACAAACCCTTGGGTACTAATAACTAATCCCACCACTTAGAAATAAACTAATTAGGATGAATTTTAGGGGATCCATGATGAGTTATAATGTATTAGAACCTTCATTCATTCAAAATAAAAGATCTGTAGATAGATCTGCACCTCTCTTAGTTTCAGATATATATCTCATTCTCCATCGTGATCCCGATTCAATTTTGGATTTCCATTGGAATACATCCTTCAATGACATTGAGGTATGTTTTCTTTTATTAAATTCCAACATTATTTATTTAATTACATGTATGTTATTTTACAATCATAATTGTATTAATTGGTAAATTTAATCTTAAAAATAATTTTCTAAAATTGAATTTCAATGTGTTAATTTTATGGGTTCAATTTGAGGAAATTGTAATTTTTTTAATTGGATTTATTAATTAGTCAATTAATTAATTGAATTTATGTGTTTTTTGAAATTAAGGGATACTATAATTGTGTTTTTGGCCAATTTATAGGATTGTGGAATTTATTAATTAATTGAATGATGAATTCAATAAAAAATTGAAATTAAAAGTTTTTTAGATTATCATTGATTGGTAATGGAATTTTATGATTAATGGGTGATAAGTGGTTTAATACTGATTTTTTTGTACTATTCATTGGGATTTAAATTGATGAATAATTACTGTTTTGATAATTTAAATAGAATTCCCTAATGTGAAATTTTTAAAAGAGAGTTAATGATTATTATCATTGATAAATGTGATATATATGAAATGTGAGATTATTTTAAAACATGTTTTGGGACATGAAAAGATGTGATAAATTAACATGGGGTTATATATATGGCATTATAGACCCAAAATTCACACTTTTGATAATAGGCATGGGACTTCGACTACAACTTTAATAACCAACTTATGTGATTAAAGTGAAAATGTGTGTGGGACATGGACTGATTCATAAAAATCCCACTTGTGTGATGATTGATAATAAGTATGGGGCACACTAATTATTTAGAATTACAATTGTATTATTGATTGATGAACTGGTTGTGGGACATAGATTGATGCTTAAAATACCCATGGGGTCATATCCATGGCGATCAAAGCCCAAAATGATGGAATTGGACCATGGTTCCAATTTGTTGTAATATGAATTTAAATTAAATTGTAATTGATAACCATGGTATTGTGATATGTGATATAAATTGGGGATAGTTTTGAGTGAAAAATAGGCCAAAAAGGTATTTATAGTATGGGTGTCATCCAGAACCTAGGGATTTATGTGGTTAACTAAAATATAATTAAATATATGATAATTGTTTACATATGAATTGTATTTTATTATTTATACTACTCTATAAAAATAATATTGAAAACATATTGTTTTAGATGCAGTGGGTGGTGGCCTCATAAATTGTACTCACACCCTATTCAGGCTAATTGATTTGTATATGAAGATATATTATGGTTTTAGTACACTATAAAGGAAATATACCTATGTTAGATGAATGATTCAGGATTGAGCATGGACGTAGAAATTGTACAAGGATTTAGGACATATTTGAGAGTGTTAGTGTTTCATTCTTTTGATTTTTCATTTGAAATGAGACACAGTTGTGGCATAAAACAACTACTATTTTAGTTTCATTTATTGTGTTAATGTTTTAGTCATCATGTGTTTCTGGTTTTTCTGGTTAATTCTTATCTCATTTTTTATTTATAATTATTTCTGTTATTTTTCTTCTATTATAAATAGGATATAGTGACCCAATGGTTTATATATTATACCTTCAATGCCTGTCGATAACCTATCATGTTCACGGATGTGGTCTTGAATTCCTATAACCTACTTGCTTTTGGGACTAGTGTGTGGAACATAGGTTGAGACGTTACATTTATCATCATTTTTCAAGTTTTCTAATAAACCACCATTATTTGTATTTTACTATTTATTTATAAGTATTTTTATGAATAAAATTGGTATTAATGTTTAATTCATCTATATGTAATAGATTATTTTAAATCAAAATTTATTATATTTAATAGAAATTATTATAAAATATTATGTTTTTAAAATGTAAAATTTAGTTTATGTAATCAATTTTATATGTCACACACTGAGAATTTGGGTCCCATCCCACAATTTAAATTTTTTTTGAAAGGATTTATGGATAAATGGAAATAATTAAAATGTAATTTTTGAAGTATATAAAAATATTACGTTTCATTTAGATTCCTATATTTTTTTATTTTAAATCATAAGTAATATTTTATTCTAATATGTGAACTAATTTTAATATTTATAATTAATTATGTATTTTTAAGGCTATATTTGTTTTTGGATGTGTTATAATGTCAAATTAATCCTCTTTAATTGTTCATAAATTTATAATCATCATAATAATCAATTTGATACCCGATTTTTGTGTAATTTTAATATACATAAAAAGAAATTTCAAATAAATATTATGTTCATTTTGTTTTACTGACATACATTAAAATATATTTTTACCCATTATTAAAATTGAATTATTGATAATATATTAAATTTTATTAATTAATATTATAAAACTAGGTAATAAATTCAAAATACATTTTTTATAATATATAGTCTTCCTTAGAAATAATTTGTTATTATGGTAAGGGCTAAAATGGAATAATGACAGTAAAAACAAGGTGTATGGATTTAACTATATCTAAATCGTGATAAAACTAAATTAGTTAAATGGATAAAGACATTAAATTATCACATATAATGAATTATAAGAAATATTAGCCACATTTTTTGAGAATTATATTAAATATAATGAAAGTTTGTTAATATTTACAAAAGGCTACTCATACCAATTATATAAGGAATTTCATCTTCTCACATATTCATAACAGTCGATCACAACAGGTTGAAAAAATCTACTAAAATACATTTTCAATTCTTCTACCCACATCCTATAAATTACATAATCTCCAAAAGATTGATCCTAGAAGTCTCATAGTGTAATACAATGGTAGATATCTATATATGAGTTATAAGTCTAAACCAAATTCATTCATGTTTCTTTTTATATTATCTCCATAAAATATAATATAATCATCCTAACATAATTAATTCTATATATTTAGAATAATTAAATTTTACATCATTTTTTAACATCAATTTTCTCTTTCCTTTCAAACTAATCAAAAAATGGAAACTTCACCTATGCTTAAGTGTGAACTACCATCTCAAAGAAGTTGTGTATATTTTTTCATTTAAATCTCACATAGAGAGATATGTATATAAATATGTTTATTAAAAATATATTATATTTATAACATAATTATTAATTGATAATTTTAAAATATAACTTAATTAATTTACTTTCTCTCTGTTGGAATATGGAATCTTTGCTCTTGTATATGTGTGGACTATTTCCCCTATGAAACAATGTAAGTCATTATAAAAAAACTATCTTGGATGGATATAAAATTAATTTTAAGTGTAAATATAATTTATATTAATTTTCAAAAATTATTAAGTTGATGAATCCATGACCATGGGGAAAGTTCTTGATCCGTTAAAAAAAACTAATATAATAAACAAAATAGTTAACTCCGAAATAGTTTGTTTTCTAAATGAATTATAAGTGAATAAGTAAAAAGATGTTCTAATTAAATGATATATAGATTGATAGATATATGTATTGATATGATATAAATAAATAATAAATATAAATTAATAATATAATAAGTGGTAAGGAGTCCATCTACATGAGAATCCAAGGAAATAGTGTATGTATCAATATCACTTTTTATTTGGATTAGTTGAGTATCAATATCAATTAATAAAAAGTTCATATCATTTCACTTATAAACACCATGCATTTCCTTATAATCTAGTTTTATTTTTGGGTTTTCAAGAATTATTTTAATTTTATCTAATTATAGTTAACCCAACCGAGAAAAATAAATTTTATAATGAAATTCAACATTATTAATTATTTATAGCCAAAATATATTTTTTCATACACAAATTATTTATTTTCTCCACGTTTTTTAAAATCAACTTATTCCATAAGGACCTTATTATCCAAAATTAAATTTCTATTAATAATTTTAATTGTAATCCTCTTAAAATATCCCACCGAAATTATTTTTTACTTTTTATAAATGAGGGAAATTGAATTTTAATCTTTTATCGCTTGAATGGGGTTTTCCTCTATCAAAACCATTGTTAATTATGTATATTCTTATAATATTTTCCATGGGGTTTCAAGGATGTTACACTTTCCATTTTAAGGAATCTTCAGTTTCAAATTATTTCTAATTAAATGATTATCTTTCTTATTTTAAATGATCAATTATAATGTATTTATAACGGAATATTAAATATATATAAATATCCATTAAAATATATTATACTTCACTAGAGATATGATCTAAATATACCACACACCTTATTTCTCTAGATGTATTATAATCATGGTTGTTCTATTTAATATTGTAGGAAAATATTAGAATTTAATATTCTTAATTTCATATGTGGTTGTTTATTAGTAAATAATGTTAATTATGTATTGATTTTTCTATTAAATAATTCCATATGATTAATTTTTTAAACTTAATAGGTTAATATTTTTTAAAAAATTGGATGGTTTACAATTTATTTATATTTTTCATGAAGAAAACAGTCTTGGGTATTTGGTATATATGTGTCTTATTTATGTATGATGTATTCGAAAAAAAATTTAATATATGATTAAGATTTTATAAATTACATAATCTATCATTATGAAACTAGTTACATATTTCTATCTTCCCAAATATTTTTTCCTTATTAATCCAATGATAGATTCCATAATATTCATTCTTTTTTAGAGTTTGACCTCATACATTGATTTTTTTTCTAGGACCATAGTGTATTAAAAAGAGAAATTTGAATGTTTTTAACTGGAATAATATATGAAATAAAAAATTTATAACCATAATTTATGTTTTATATGATGTTTTTAAATACCATGTAGTAAAAATGTATGAATTTTTTTTATGAATACAATTAAACTACTTGAAATTATCAGATGTGATCTCATGTATCATGTGATAATATAATATTACAAACACTGAATTTGGGTTACAAGGTATGGGGTTGTTACACTACCAAAGAATTCGTGGCACTGAATGATTTCTCCATGTACTCAAAGTGACTATAAGGACACCTGATGTAGCATTCATGGTTTACTCCCAAACTCATATTTGGTAATTTTCAATGATTATGGAAAATCATTGGCTAGTATATATATCCATTCAATTAATGAGAGAGAGTATTGTTCCTCCAAAGAGTGTGATGGTTCCTGACCATCACTTGAATCAACAATTGATACACAATAAATAACTATATTCAATCATATACCATTTTGGTGAATAACATAGGTTCAACCCCTGGTGAAACACTTTTATAGATAAAGAAAGTATCCTTAAATTCATCATCCAAAATCTCAATGTTCCATAGATCAAAGGGATCCCTCAAACAAGAATCTGTTGAATCGGAGATTCACCATGATGCAATTGTATCCTAAACATGATATAATTTCGCAGTGATAATGATGAATATTTAACATAGAATGCATTATAGAAATCCTCCATGAATATTTTAAATTCTAACACATATGAAAAAATATATCCAATGAAAAAACATCCTAAAAAAGTCTAATTGATTTATATATGGAAGATAATAAAAGTATTCTATATAGTCAATCAATAGATGTTGATTGGATACTTATCTACAAAACATTCTTTATAGGTATTTAAAATACCTTTCAGGTACAATTATGTATTTAATACCAATTTATTCAAAAAAAATTAATTAAATAGTGGATGTACTATAGACAAATGATGGTTATGATAGATGAATACATCTCATAATTCATGGATTCATTCAATATTTTGGATTCTGAGTACATTATAACCTCTCTGTAGAAAAAATGTTCATTATTTTCAATCAAAATCGAGTTAGAATGTCAAGAGACTATAAAACAGTAACATTTTTTCTCATACCTCTCTGATACTCTAATAAAACACTTTCATTTTAGCAAAAACATATTCCAATGGTACGAATGGAATCTATTCATTGATGAAATATTCTATATCATGAGAATTTAATTCATTGAAGCAAAAATTTATCACAATATACTATTAGATATTTTATACCTCTCAATAAGGATTGATTATATTTTTAAATTTAATTTTTTACCTAAGGGGTTATATAGATAATATCCATTTGTTACATTTTTATGTCCAAAAAATAGTCACTTCATGTTTGAGGGATGTTCTTTTTTTCTAATTTTGGTCTTAACAAATTTCTGACCTCCGTATACACATGTATATGAAAATAAATACATCTTTACAATAAATCACTAAAATAAAATTTTATTTTTCACTTTATTTAGTTCATGGTATGGTTTATATGTTTTTGTATATTAGGCATATCCCTGAATGGATAATAGAATATCAACATGACTCATTTTGACCATTCCCTTTATAGTATGGTACAATTCTTCATTTCACTAACAACATTCCAATATGGTTTAAAAGGTACACAAAGTTGATACTGAATCCAATACACCTATAGAAATTTGATAATCTCATAATTAATATATTCACCATTGTGATCAGAAATAATCTTCGTTCAATTAAAATCATGTAGATAAAATACCTCATCCTTAAACTTATAGAATTTATCTGGGGGAATGTACTAGTACCTCATTAAGTATATATATCTATATATACAGAATTATTTTCTAAATTTTGTTAACTGAGAATATAAACCACTACATTTATATATAAATGATCCAAAAAAATTAGTGTGTACCAATATTAGAATCATTGTGGACCTTTAAACTTGTCCAGTAGGTTTTGGTTTTCCAATTTTTAATTAAAACAATGCATGAAAACATTTATGTTGTATCTTGTAAAAAGAATCCAAATAAAAATCTTAAATTAACTTCCTAAAATCTATCTTTTTTTTATTTCTCTGATGATATATCACCAACTAGGTGTTATAAAATCCATTCAAACATGTTTAATTATCTTTTTAAAATATTTGGTTTTAATAATTTGATTTATAATGAATGTAATTTAGTTGTACCATAAAATAAAAAATGATTACTTTGTAAATAATCCATTCTTTAATTAAAAATATTGAAATAAATTATCTCATTACATGAATATAATGAAAACAATATTCATAATAATACCTAGGAAAAATAATTTTTTTAAATAAAAAATCCTTCTAGTTGAAAAAAGAATTTTAAATTATCTTATATCCACATTAGCAAGTCATGATGCATTTGATGCATAAATATCCTCCTGTACATTAAATATGTTATCAAATATACATGTTTCCAACATTTTATTTCATATTTATCAATAAAATTTGTATCAAATATAAAATTTGTAGATATATATTTATTTCATTAAAAAAATACAAATTTATATCCCCTTTATTTTAGGTGAAGTTATATTTTTTTGTCTTAGCATTCCACATGATAAATATAAATATAGATTTCCTTCATATATCTATAGATAACCTTTTTCATGGAAGGATGATTCTAAAGAAATATAAACATTTCATGGTTCTTAGTATCCTTTTCCTTGTTATTTCTTTTATTGTTTATCACAAGTGTTACGAATTACAACTACCTCATATCCAATTAATTAAATTTAATAAGATTAAAATGTTATAAAATTGTCTTCTCACTAATTTTAATGTATTAATTAGTAATATAAAATAAATATTGATTTAGTAATTTTTAAAATTAAGATATATATGTGAAAATAATATATGAATTTAGTACCTATGTTGTTTGAGCTCCCTATATAGCCAATAATATTAACTATATGTGGCCCACAAAGGAAATAACCTTTAATATTTCACATGACTAGTTTATTTTAGATTCTATATCTCTCATATATTTCCTTATCCTGATAGAGATAAACATGGTGAGACATATTTTTTTATGCATCAATATTATCATGTTTTAGGGGATAATAGGACACAGATGATAACATGAAACAATGGACCTCATTGGTATCATCCAAATATTTCTTGTAAAAATATTTTTTTATCACCATCCACTTGGATATTCACTTTAGTTATAGAATTTTTTAGAACATATAATTTCATTTCACGACATAGAATTACCAGTTAAGGCCTCTTTCTATAATGGAAATTAATTTTAGTAAGGAGGATGTATTTTCATTTATTGATCAAAGCGATATAGTTTAGTTCCTTAATTTTTTTAATTTCTATAATTGGGAAGAGCCTAATAATGGTACATGTTTTTATTTAAAAAATTAGATAATAAATACAAAATTTATTAATCTACCATTATTTTATCAAAAAAGATCGTCACCACCATTTTTTCATAATATCCTTTTCTAGGACATTCTAGTTGAAAGGTCCCATATTCAAATTCTCATAAACATGATGTAGTTCTGAAAAGATTCATATTGGTTTTCAGGTTGGAATAATTTGTCAACTATAATATATAAAAATTCATTGATCTATTATTTGGAACCCCAATCCTATAATTCTTGAGACGTATTTATTAAATCCATTCCTCTTGGTTACACCATGCACTTCACGGTTAATCATCTATTGATGTTAACTATGTTAATTGTCCCAAAAAAATCATGTTACAATTCAACAATAACAATAAGAACCTCGTCACTGGTTAGTCCAGAACATTGAAATATCGAATTATATTGACTTATCTGGTGGAATTATATTCCTAGTTAATATATATTATGGAAGGCTTTTTTATATTAGGTCTGAAAATCCAATTTTATCTTGTTTTTTTGTCACATGTTTATTAAATGATTCATGAATTTCGTGGAAAACATTTCATAATGAAATTAATGATGAAACATGATTGAAAAAATAATATTATTGTTACGATCCTATTTTCTATTAACATTTTATTTATATTGAATATAATAAATAAAGCATTTAAAAATGGAAAAAACACCTCGAACAATGAATTGGTTTATGTTGAAGCTTCCCACATATCCTCCAATGTTTCTATTGGATTTTTTTTCCTAAGTTCAAAAAATAGAGAACCTCCATTCAAATAGTAACATGATCTTCTACATAAAATCTTTCTCACATGATGTCTGCGAAAAAATAATTGGGTTGGGGGATTTACATAAAAAGGAAATAGAGGAGATGTGGGTCATTAAATAAATGAGCTTATAGGCTGTACATATGTATGAGTATTTAATGACCTAGATTCAACCTAGTAATTATTTTTCAAGAATCTAGTAATTATAGTATTTATGGGGGTTCTAGTTGTTTGTTTTGGTTGTTTTCGAAAAATATAGTTTCACAAAAATTGTGGAACCATGATGGGGGGACAACAAAATTGTGGCACCATAAGATTTTCACTATAATGGCAGAACCATAATGGTGGCACAAAAATGAAGGCATCAAAATGGTGGCACACTGAAACTGTGGCACTCCGAAAGAGTGTATCACCCTTTTTCAAATTTCCAATATCTTGTGTATTTAGTTTCATTCCTTTTATGTTTTATTTGATGTAAATTGAGTTTAAATCATTATTTAGGAGGTTTTAAGGGAATTTAAAATAATGTTAAGTATATATTTAATATCCTAATGTTTTGGAGACATTACGATATTCAAACCATATGATCATGACCACAATTCCATGTTAATGGTCTTTAAAACCATTTCCTTGTGTTGATATAGGATCTAAAATTTCCAATAAGGTGAGGTCATATCCTCTCTCTTCTCATGGTGCACCTAGATCATTCCTCTCTTGATAAGCCGTGCACTTATGATAGATCCCTTTTTCCCATAGTTTTCTGGGAGTGTTTTGTTTCTCGGATGAGCCCCTATTTTGTGTAAATTGGTTTTTTGGTTGGCTGTTGTTTTTTATCGGGATTCTTTTAACTATGATTATTTGTGTATCAAGTTGGGTGGGTAGAGTAATGTTTCTTTGTGAGAATGGCTAAATGAAAATATAACAAATATAATGAGAAGTAATAAATTGGGTATATGGCATATGTTGATAATGTGATTTCTGTTTTAATTATTATCTTTGTTGATGATTTGATCTGTTGTGGGTTGTATGTGTAACATCCAAGGTAAATAAAGAATATTAAATTTTCATATTTATTAAAATTTCTGAATTAAATTTTAATTTTAATTTAATGGTGATTCTATATCTGGTAGAGTACTCAACACACAAAAATTGGTTTCTTTGAAATCTTATGTTCCACATATCTTTGACATATACCAATAAATAATATCATAATATTATTATTTTTAATAGTAGTTAACATATAGTCGGTGTATTGTCAGGAATGAACAGAACTAACTAAAATATTATTATACATGTTTGTTAAATTTCATTACATTTAGCCAATAAGTTATAGAGTTTTAAAATAAGAAAGTATATGATTTTAAACATGAAATACTCTAATATTCTTTAAAATGTCATTTTACAACCTTTTAATGATGAACCCTTTATAAATCTAGTTTTAGTCACTTTTGTGCGTTATATTAGACATGTAAAGACCTATAAATTTCAAGGAATTTTTTTTCATAAATTCTTTGGTATTTTACGACTACGCGATTTCGGACGGCACCTGATTCTGAGGCCCGGTGTGCCCGGAATCAATTTCCGATGTTTAGCCCAGGTGCATTCAGTGAACGAACGAGCGGGTTTTTTAAATTTAGAACCGGTGCTCAGAATCGAAATCTGAGGGCACCAATGAAACCGCAGCGCCGATAATATCTTTTGATAACCTTTTCTGGATTTTCATTTACATGGGAGGCGTTGTTAAAAAAATTGGGGATCAAATGATAAGTAAAATAAAATTGTGTGCAATTTTATTTTATCTTTAGTAGTAAAACTCTATAATGGGAAGTTATTGGTGGGGCCCACGAACACCCAACTTCCCATGTGTGGTTATGATGGAGGTGGGGCCCACACGTTCCCCCACCTTTTCAAATTCCCTAACTCCTCTAAAACCCCCATCTTAAATTATGTGACTCTCCCTCACATTAATAATGCCAACTTAACAACCCATTCATTTTTACAAGTCATGATTAATTAAGTGAATTCATATTTTGAAATTTTTAAAAAAGTTGGCATGAGTAAATAAAATAATGAAAGACTTATTTTATTTTGGGGTTGTTTTGCTGTGTGGAGAATCGAGAGAGGGAGTGCTCTATGTCATGGCGAACGTCATCTTCCTCGTTGAAGAACGCGAAGAACGCTGTCACGCCATTCCATCCTCTCACTGCGACAAAGAAAGGGAGATGCCGCTTCTTCCTCGGACATTCTCCGTCGATGTATACAGAGCCTCACCCCGTGGCGCCATTTTCAGCAACGCTATATTCCAAGAACTTCTTTGAGGTAGGGGTTGAGTTCAAATTTAATCAATTAAATTCGCGCTTTGTCTATCGTTGAGCATGTCATGTTTTTGGCTGCTTATTATCAATATAACGGATAAGGTTAGACCGCAAAAACACGGCCGAACCTCCTCCCAATTTTTGTTGGTTTTCTTTGTGGCTAGAAATGGAGGCGACGTGGTGCCGATGCCCCACGCAGGGACGATGCACCGCCCAGGGACGATGCACCACGCGGGGATGAGAGAACCGTGACCAGAGCGGGTTGCGGCGGAGATGTGCGGTGCCGTTGCGCTGCGTCGGTGAATCCAAAGGAACCATGACCGGAGTGGGCCGCGGTGGTGGTGCACAGTGCCGCTGCGCCATGCCGGAGTACTAAGTGGCCGGGGCTGGGGCGGGCCGCGGTGGAGGTGCGCGACCCCATCGCGTCGTGCCAGTCGGAGAGGGGTTGCGGCCTAAGGCTACGACGGTTGCAGAGGAGGTGGCCGGGCTCGACCGGCTGTCGGCGCACCAGGAGGCGGGACCGGTGGGTCCCGAGGTAGCCACATCGGCCATCCAATATGGAAGGACGTTCCAAGAAGTCCAGGGGTTCAAAACCCCCAGCCAGTGAAGCTAGGGTGGACCCCACAGGGGTCCACCATTTAAGGAAAACAGGGGTGCAACGCCCCCCCCCCTTCTGTGTCCGCCCGCGCTGGGTCGGCCGCCCGCGCTGGGGCGGACTGTTCGCGCTGGTCCAGGCTGGGCTGTGCCCAACCGGGCAGGACCCGGACCCAGGTCGGGTCCCCTGGTTCGGGCCGACCCAGGGGGTATTTGGCCAGGTCGGACCGGCCCAAACCCGCCATTTACATATAGATCTATTCAAACGCCCATAACGTAGGCTACGAACCTCCGACCGACCAACCGTCAGTTGAGTTGGGATCCTTGAATCGAGGTGGTCATTTCGATATATTATTCTCAAGGTTTATGATATCTTTCGGTATGGCCCGCTTGGTTCGAACACGAAACCAACCGGGCCCTCGGAGCGAAAACCCTTATAACTTGAGCTCCGGATGTATAATTGACATTCTGTAGATTTTTTGGATTCCTCTAAGTGAGAAAGTTCTTTTGGATTACTCCTCTTGAGGTTTTGATGCAGCTGGAGTATGGTCGGGTTGTTTTTAGCTTAAAAACCAACTGAGCCCCTGGGAAGAAAAAGCCAATAACTCTCAGACCGGGCGTCCGATTGACGTGTCTTCTGTTGCGTAGAGTTCATATTGATGAGATATAACTTTCTGATACATCAAATCTGGACTTCGTGATAGTTTATGTATCGACCCCTTGGCTCGTGGAGCGGACCCTCCAAGAATCAAGTGTGCTGTGTGCGGGAACCCTAGAGCTGGATGCGACGAAGATGAAGACTTCCGTACAAGGATCCTCTGTGGGTTCAATGAGGATGACTAACATACTAGGATCCTCTATGGGTTCGACGAGGATGACTGCCATAATAGGATTCTCTGTAGGTTCGACGATGACGACTCCCATACTCGGATCCTCCATGGGTTCGACGACGATGTCTACCACACTGGGATCCTCCGTGGGTTCGACGACGATGACTTCTGTACCAGGATCCTCTGTGGGGTCAACAGCATTGTCGACTGTACTTGGATCCTCCGTGGGTTCGGTAGCGATGACTACTATACTTGGATCCTCCATTGATTCGGCAGTGATGACTTCTGTACTAGGATCCTACGTAGGATCAGCAGAGGAGATTATTCAGAGGCTACATCTTATTATCTCCACCTCTATTCCGAAGTAGAATACCTGTGTGATCTGTGTCTTGACTTTCAATCATAATCTTCGATGAGATTGACATGATATCCTGTGTGGATTGGGTTATACTTTCATATGTGGATTGATTCATACTTTCTTTTGTGGAAGGAGTTATACTTTCCTGTGTGGACTAGGTTGTACTTGAGCTCGTGAGTTGGAGTAGAACTGGAAATGATAACTTAGGTATATGTATAGGATTATATCTAAGTAGTGTTGGTTGATACTTGTATTCATATCATTCCTTTGTGGATTCTTTTTTTGGGTTCTGAGAGAACTTCAGTAGTCTCAGGGTCCCTACTGAGTATCATATACTCACCCCTTCACGGGCTTCGCCCGCACTACGTTGTGTTGGTTGCAGATGAGGGACTGCGCTGATCGTAGTTGAGGCTTGAGGAGCGGGATGGTACTCGAAAGTGGTCTATCAGGTGGGACGTACACGAAGAGGATGGCCGGACTCGAGGAGTCGACGAAACTGACAGTACTCAACATTTAGGTGGGAGTTACGGAGGATGACTTCGTGGTTGCTACTTTACTTTTCAGTAGTTGTACTTTCCTTTCAGTTGTACTACACTTTTAGTTGGGTTTGTATACTAGCCCATTTACATTCCAGAACATACTTGTTTTTTAAGTTTACTTAGTGTTTACTTCCGTTTGCATAATCTATGGTGTTTGTTTTCTTAATAAACGCAATTCCTTCCCCTTTATCGGGATTCACGCCTTTGGTGCTAGTCGTCAGCCCCTGGACAATCAGTCCAGGGAGTCCATTTTTTTTGTGACAACTGACGTATCCATACACCAGGACCCTGACTTTTGATTTCTGACTCAGTGCATGAAAACATTGATTGCATGTGTGTTTCAAATTTTTCTTCGTGATTACGTGTTTCAGCTCACCAGTTAGACTGTTTTGACCGTGGCACACCTATTTCTTTTCAGTATGGCCCCATGGAAGCATCCAGCTAGGGTTCTGAGTGTTGTACGAGATGGCAGGCCACCGAGCGATGAGGCCTCGGTGCAGGGCCCCATTACAGCGGAGGCACCGACAATACCTCTACCCATCGAGCCACCGATGCCACCAGCCACAGCAGTTGAGAGTGCATGTCTCCTTAGTGCAGTAAATGAGTTTTAGCATCAGAGACTGCCCAGGTTCCATGGGGAGAAAAACCCTCAGGCAGCCGAGGATTGGCTGGAGGCTGTTGTTCGAGTGTTCATATTAGTAGGGACACCATCTGACCTCATGGTGATCCTTGCAGCGAGTCTCCTGCACGCGACAACAGGTAGATGGTGGAGCCTGATGCTCCAGGTGCACGACGAGGCATATCTACTTTGGACAGACTTCGAGAGCCTCTTCCACTCGGAGTTCGTTCTAGCCACCCTCCGTACGGTGTGCATTCAAGAGTTACTACAGTTGAAGTAGGGTGGCATGATAGTAGCCCACCACTCAGGGTGATTTACCGACCTCTTGCGCTACTTCACAGATATGGTACTGGACCCATTTTTCAGGGCCCAGACCTTCAAGAAGGGTTTGAGGCATGAGATCAGGGCTTTGATGATCTCTCTCAACATCCTGACGCAAGCAGGGGTGCTGGAGAGAGTCCTTCTAGTGGAGAGTTTTCTCACTGAGCAGTCACCAGCGGGGAGACCCTCCGCAGGACGACCTGCAGTAGAGTCATCTGCAGCCGGCAGTAGACAGATTACGCAAAGGACCAAGCAGGATAGACCATCAGTTGATCAATCTCAGGATACAGGTTCGGTTGTGTGGGGCACACAAAACAGCGCCAGCCACATGAGGAGCAGACAATGCTATGCATGCGGCGGGTAGGGCCACATGGATCGACACTGCCCGACCCACCCTGCAGATGAGTAGTAGGCGGTAGAGGGACCTACGAGGCATAGGTTTGACCGTGGTGGTATGTAGGTAGAAAGTGTATGAGGCAGAGGAGTTGGTTGAGCAGCGGGTGGTGGGAAACTCTTTGTGGCCCTACCACCACCACCACCCGGAATACCACCCCGACTACAGGGAACGGGTGGACAGGGGAGAGCTTAGCTTTAAGCAATTGAGACCTACGACCATGGAGCTCCGAGCACAGATGGAAAAGAGTAGGACTAGCTCCAGACATGGTGAATTTTTTCATGTTGATTCTAACTTTGTTGATGTTCTGTTTGTGGATGCTTTGTGTCTTTCTACCTTGAGCTGCAGTAATAAAAGACACTTTTTCTTGTGAAATTTTAATCCCTGTCTTTTTTATATAATTGATACTGAGAGGTTCCGGTTAAAACTAATGACTTGGCTCTCACTTTTTAGATTCCTACTAGAGGAGACCTAGTGACCACACACTGCTACCGACAGTGTGACTTGACCCTTGGAGGCGCGAGTAACAGTTGGATCTCTTGGTAGTAGCGTCGAGGCCTTACGACGTCATCCATGGCATGAAATAGTACAATTCATGTTAGGATTGACTGTATTAGGCAAATGACATGGTTCATCAAGGGGATGAGAAAATATTTCTCATTTCGGTTGAGGAGTAATCTCAGCAGCTCTTGTAGATCGTAGATAAAGAATGGTGGAGTTTATTTCTTACAAATGGCAAGTCTCACCTATAGTTCATTGAGTGAACGGTTTACGGTTCTCACGAACTCCATTTTCTCAGGTGTATATTTTCTCATATGGATATGAACCTGAGATAGCGTTGATGGCTTGAGTTCCTCCATGACTATGACATCGAGACAGTTTATACTCCTTTGAAGGGGAACGTTGCAGTGGATTCTCATAGAAGGAGATCGAGCATTCAGCTATTAAGAGTGGCGAGACAACAGCTAGACACGTTTTCAGATATCCTTTGTGGATAGTGTTGGAGTGAGTACGTTTAGAACCATAGATAGTTCAGGATACGATAGAGATGGTCTAGATCATCCAGGGGCAGATGAGGACAGCTTAGAGCCGACAGAAGTCTTATGCTAACAGGAGGAGGAGACCACTAGAGTTTGAGGATGGAGACCACGTTTTCTTACGGGTCTCACCTCGACGTGGATTACAGAGTTTTTTTTTGGGCGGCAAGTTATCTCTGCGCTTCATCGAACCATTCTAGGTTCTCAGCAGGATAGGCGAGGTGGCTTATCACATGGCTCTACAACCTCAGTTGCATCAGGTGCACGACCTCTTCCACGTATCTCAGCTGAGGCGATACGTGCATGACCTGACACATATCATCGACCATGGGGAGATGGACATCGATGACGGGGTGACTTTTTCGGAGGTCCTGGTGGAGATTGAGGATTGACAGGAGTGGGTCCAACATGGGCGGTCAAATCCTCTAGTGTGCATCAGGTTGCAGCATGGGAACCTCTAGGAGAGTACTTGGGAGCGGGAGGTTTATATGCATGAACAATACCCTCATTTGTTTCCATAGTCTGTGATGTATCTTTATGGGGACATAATGTCTTGAGGTGGGAGTAATGTAATGACCCGTAAATTTCAAGGAATTCTTTTTTCTTAAATTCTTTGGGATTTTACGAGTACATAGTTTCTAACGGCGAATGATTCCGAGGCTCGGTGTGACCGTAATCAATTTATGATGTTTTGCTCAGTTACGTTTAGTGAACGAACAAGCGGGATTTTCTAACTTTTGAACTGGTGCTCGGAATCAAAATTTGAGGGCACCAATGAAACCGCAACACAGATAATTACTTAAGAATACCTTTTCCGGAGTTGCGTTTGCACGAGAGGAGTAGTAAAAAAAATGGGGATCAAATGATATATAAAATAAAATTGTTTGAAAATTTATTTTATTTGTGGTTGATAAACAATCTCATGGGAAGTTGTTGGTGGGGCCCATGACCACCCAACATCCCATGTGTGGTTATGAGGGAGGTGGGGCCCATATGAGCCCCCACCTTTTCAAATTTCATAACTCCTCTATAACCCCCCTCTTAAATTATGTTACTCTCCCTCACATTAATAATTCCAACTTAACACCCCATTCATTTTGACAAGTCAATATTAATTAAGTGAATTCAAATTTTTAAATTTTAAAAAAAGTTGGCATGAGTAAATAAAATAAGAAAAGCCTTATTTTATTTTGGGGTTGATTTTTTGTGTGGAGAATTGAGGGAGGGAGAGCTCTAAGTCTTGGAGAACTTCATCTTCCTCATTGAAGAACGCAAAGAATGTCTTCATGTCGTTCCATCTTCTCTCCACGACAAAGAAAGGGAGACACCGCTTCTTCCTCAGATGTTCTCTGTCGATGTATACGGAGCCTCACCTAGCGAAGCCATTTTCCGCGATTCTAGCTTCCACGAACATCTATGAGGTAGGGGTTGAGTTAAAATTTAATCAATTAAATTTTATCTTTGTCTATCGTTGAGCATGTCGTGTTTTTGGCCCATTATTATCAATATAAAGGAGGAGGTCGGACCGCACAAACACGACTAAACCTCCTCCCCTTGTTGTTGTTGGTTTTCTTTGTGGATGGAAATGGAGGCGACACGGTGACGATGCACCGCGCAGGAATGAGAGAACCACGACCGGAGCAGGCCGCGGCGGAGATGCACTGTGCTGTCACGCCGTGCCGGTGAATCCAAAGGAACTGCGGCAGGAGCGGGCCGCAGTGGTGGTGCGCGGCCCTGTCGCGCCGCGCCAGAGTACCAAGAGGCCGCGACCGGGGCACCGCGCGGCGGAGGGGCATGGCGCCATCATGCCACGCCGGTCGGACAGTGGCTGCGACCTTTGGCCACTGCAGTTGCATAGGAGGTGTCTGGACTCGGCCGGCCGCCAGCGCACTAGGAGACAGGACCAGCGGGTCCCGCGGCAGCCACATCGGCAGGCCAATATGGCCGGTCGTTCCAAGAATTCCAGGGGTTCAAAACCCCCGACCAACATAGCTAGGGCGGACCCCACAGGGGTCCGCCGTTTCAGGAAAATAGGGGGGCGGTGCCCCCCCCCCCCATCCGCGTCCGCCCGCGCTGGGTCGGCCTCCCGTGCCGGGCTAAACCGCCCACTCCGGGTCGGGCTACCCGCGCCGGGCCGGGCCACCCGTGCCGGGCTGGACCCCTGCGCCTCCTGGGCCGGGCCGCGCCATGCCCAACCGTGCCAAACCCAGACCCGGGTCGACCTGGTTCGGGCCGACCCAGGGGGTATTGGGCCAGGTCGGACTTAGCCCAAACCCCCCATTTACAGACAGATCCGTTCAAACTCCCATAACATGGGTTACAGACCTCCGATCGACGCACCTTCATTTTCATTGGGATCCAGGGATCGAGAAGGAAATTCTGGTATATTATATTCAAGGTTTCCTAAAACTTTGGGTATTGCCGGCTTGGATTGAACACGAAACCAATCGGGCCCTCGGAGCGGAAATGCTTATAACTTGAGCTCCTGACGTCCGATTGACGTGTCTTCGACTTTGTTGGATTCCTCTTAGTGAGACGGTTCTTTTGTCTTACTCCACTCAAGGTTTGGATGTAGCTGGAGTATGGTCAGGTCGGTTTTATCTTAAAAACCAGCTAGGATCCTGGGACGAAAAGGCCAATATCTCTCAGACCGGGCGTCTGATTGACGCACCGCCTGTTGCGTTGAGTTCCTATTGACGAGATGGAACTTTGTGATATATCAACTTTGGAATTTGTGACAGTTTATGTATCGACCCCTTGGCTCATGCAGTGGACCCTCCCGGAATCGAGCGAGCTATGTACGGGAACCCGAGAGTTGGCTGCGACGAAGATGACCACTTCCGTACAAGGATCCTCTGTGGTTTCGACGAGGACCACTACCGTACTAGGATCCTCTATGGTTTCGACGAGGAAGACTACCGTACTAGGATCCTCTGTGGGTTTGACGACGACGACTACCATACTGGGATCCTCCGTGGGTTCGATGATGACGTCTACCGTGCTGGGATCCTTCGTGGGTTCGACGATGATGGCTTCTGTACTAGGATCCTCTCTGGGTTCAGCAGCATTGTCGACTATATTTGGATCCTCTGTGGGTTCGACAGCAATGACTACTATAATTGGATCCTCCGTGGATTTGGCAGTGACGACTTCTGTACTAGGATCCTATGTAGGATCCGTTGAGGAGATGATTCAGAGGATACATCTAATCACCTCCACCTCTCTTACAAAGTAGTATACCTGTGTGAGCTGAGTCTTGACTTTGAATCATAATCTTCGATGAGATTGACTTGATATCCTGTGTGGATTGGGTTATACTTCCCTGTTAGGATTGAGTCATACTTTCCTATGTGGATTGAGTTATACATTACTATGTGGAATGGGTTTTACTTGAGCTCGTGAGATGGAGAAAAACTAGAACTGATGACATAGGTATATGTATGGGCATATACCTATGTAGTGCTGGTTGATACTTGTATTTATATCGTTCCTTTTTGGATTATCCTTTGTGGATTCTGGGAGACCTTCGGGAGTCTCGGGGTCCCTACTGAATATCGTATACTCATCCCTGCACGGTCTTCGCCCGCACTACGTTGTGTTGGTTGCAGACGACGGACAACGCTGATCGTGGTTGAGGCGTGAGGAGCGGGACGGTACCCAGAGGTGGTCTATCAGGTGGAACGTACATGGAGAGGACAACTAGACTTGAGGAGACGATGAGACTGACAGTACTCACCATTCAGGTGGGAGTTCCAGAGGACGACTTCGTGGTGACTGCTTTACTTTTTAGTAGTTGTAATTTTATTTCAGTTGTACTGCACTTTCAGTTGGGTTTGTATACTGTCCCATTTACTTTCCAGCAATTACTTGTGTTTTTAGTTTACTTAGTGTTTACTTCAGTTTGCGTACTCTGTGGTTTTTGTTTTCTTAATAAAGGCAATGCCTTCCCTTTTATCGGGATTCACACCATTGGTGCTAGTCACCAGCCCCTAGCCTATGGTAGGTGCGCATGGGGTAGTCACGACACGGGCCCTGAGGAAGGGTCGTGACAGGACAAAGTAAAATTCTTCTCAATAATCAAGACTTAAAAATTTATGTTTCGTAAATTTTTGATATTTTTCTGATAAAGTTAATTTTATAATGAATAGTGAAAAATACTACATATTAATTCAAAACCTCCATTTAATATAATTTATTTATATGTTCACATTAACCTTTTAATGGGATTTAATGTGAAATTTGATTATATTTTTAACATTTAATTCAATGCTAGTCATTGGAAGTAATTTTACTTAAAATTGGACATAAAAAATTTTCAGTCTTTTTATAGCTATTATTTTTTAAAAACACATTTTTGGTTTTGAAAATGTGAATTAATATTAAGTTAATTTCATAAACTTTTATTTTTTGAATTTGAAAAAATGGATTCTATATTTTCAATCAGGATGTCCAAATTTTGTAAATAGGTATTTTTATTTTCAGACAGTATGAATATTTACTTCAGTAAATATATTTTTCACCTTTGTTAAAGGGTAAATCGTTTATATATGGATGAAAAATAATATTATAATAACATTAAATTACCCTTAAACTTGTCTTAAACCTTTTTTATGAAGTATTTCCAACCAAGGTCATCCTTGGGTTGATTTTTGGACCCCATGGAGCCACATAGGAGTGATAATAACACTTTATAATAATTAACATAAAGTAAAGACAAAAATAACATAAACATATATCTTTTAGTATAATACTTTTTATATGGAGTTAAATAAATTATCACTTAGACAATATATATTTCATTTAAATATAAAACGTTTTCCTACATCATGGTATTTTTTTTATATTTTTTATATATCATATAAATAATATTATTTATGACACAATGAAGATACTTTGATTTAATTATTAATGAATGTTTTAAATAAATAAGATTATAATAATTTAAAAAATATCTAACACCTATAAAAATATTATTAGATGATTTAATTTTTAACTTGAGTCATATTATATTTGAATTTAATATGTTTTAGAACTTTTGATACTGAAAATAAGTTTATAATAAAATTATACTTTCAAACATTCCTATAGATCCC
The DNA here is from genome assembly GCA_963277665.1 of Viscum album. Classification (NCBI taxonomy): domain Eukaryota; kingdom Viridiplantae; phylum Streptophyta; class Magnoliopsida; order Santalales; family Viscaceae; genus Viscum; species Viscum album. The sequence goes on from CAUJRU010000071.1 coordinate 301,633, forward strand.
CTCCTCCCCGATAAAATAGACCATCACCTCTAACCCATTTTTCATACCTCTCATGACCCTTGGTTCATCCAAAATCTGCCCAATTAAGCTCCCAATATCCCTTTCTTCATCATATAATCCTTACCATATGAATAAGGGAATTCAAGAAAAACTTTTGGTTCAAACCAAAGGGAGTTACCCGAGTAAAAGGTAACATATTCTCTTACGTTATTTTATTTTATTTTGATTCCCCACTCCCTATTATCTTATTATTCTTTGTTTACATAACAAGACCAGTATCCTAAAATACTATGTTGTTTTTATGAGAATTATTATAACTACATTTAAACTCCATCTAATGGATATCGAACATATTGTTTCTTTGGATAGTGAACTACTACCTCAAAAAATGATGATTGTTCATTATTATTCATTATGCTTTTCATATTTTATTTATACGATAATTTCATTTAAGGAAATGTGGACTACCTCCCCCTCAATGTGTTATGACACGTTCATGCCATACATGGATAATATAAATGAAGGAATTTATGAACTTATGTAACATATATATTATAATATAAATTTAATATAACTTTTCATCATTTATTTTTCATTCCTTTATAAATGAGATACCGTAAATTAGTGTTCATGCATTTGTACGGCTTACCGTCTCCATGAATGGTCCATTTCATATCTTATGTCCTAAAATTAAGGACTATAATAAATACATATATAATGGGTATATATGATTTATATGATATCTAAGTCATGAATAAAATTCTGTATATAATGGAATTTTTTCCACATGGAGAACTTGTAATTATAAGAAGTCCTTTTTTTAGTCATGTTCCGAACATCAAAAATATGTTTGATATGATCTAAAATAATTAATAAATTTTATAGATACATAATAAGTTAAATAAAAGGAATAATTAACTTGAAAAAGTTTCTGAACCACGTATAAAATAAATTAAAAAATTTATTTAGGAAGAAAAAAATGAAAAAACGACTCATGTCAGATACGAGGTAAGAGGTTTTCATCTCAATTTTAATTCCAATGAGAATCATACGATATTTTCCACTATTTCCTTTTGTGTTGTGTATGTACTCCCCATTATTGTATTATTTGTTAAATATAATTTAATTTATGGCTATTTAATCATTCATTTTATGGTCCGTCTTTTATGGGGTGTATATTTCGTAAGTTACCATATACATAAGTTAACTTCTTAACCCAATTTCCGTTATTTGTGAAAAACATATACCTGTAGATTATGTTTTTCTATGAATGTGTTTGAATGAACTATGATTGTTCTATAATTAATATCCAATTATATTGGATGTATTTATGTTTCTCACATGTAATTATGTCATTTATTTATCCTTAATCTAATTATATGATCTTTCTAAGGGAACCTTTCACCCTCCTCTTTTAATCAAAGACTTTTTTTATGTTATGTCTTTTAATTTAAATTATTCTTTGTGGGGATATGTTATTTTATATCCTTATTGATGTCCATTTTATGTAAATGTGATAAGATACCCTTTTTCACACATCATTTCATTTTATAAATTTTAATATGATTCAGTTAGGTTTCTAAATTTTTGTAAGGGACTATGTCTCAATATCTTTTCATTTGAGCCATATCATGATATTGTGCACCTTTATTATCCTATAGGGTGTATATAATACCCTTTTACATATTATATCATGAATCTATTTACTCTCATGATATTATAAGATTTAATAAATTTTATTGTTTTTATTAAATTATTTTCTCAAGTGGTAAGGAACTCATTAACTAAAACATTGTTTTAAATGTTTTAATGAATTATTCTTCTAAATCTATCTCATTAATGTCCATGTTTTCAAAATTATTTTAAGTATTTATTTATATGTTCATTAATGTTATAAAATTTTAATTCCTTTAAATGTTTCAAAGTTGTATGGGACTCTTTGATTCAAAAATATCTTTATTAAATGTTTGAAATGGTATTAAAAATGGTTTTGAGAAAGTATTGATTACGTAGATATCTTGAAATGATATGATGTGATTGAAATGTGGAAATTTTGTCTTTACATTATGTATGTTTTATTTGTTATTATTATTTTGTGGTTCTTGGGCATTGTTTACGTATATGGGTGGTTCCGTGATAAACCTAGGGCGGGTGAGACAGAGATATCTCTATAAGGCATTGGGTAACATGATATAGGTAAATATTAATGTTTCTCCTAATATATTTAGGTAATATAAAATGATGTGTATTCCAAATGTAACCCCCTTCATAGTTGTGAAAGCTACAACATAATTAATTTATGGATGCCACATGTTTCATTTATGATTTATGATTTCTATGTGTTAATAAAAAATCTAATGAATTCATAAGGTATGTTATGATTGAAAAATAAGATTTTATTGATTTGTATTTTTTGATGGGATAATGTTTTATTCCCATATTTTTTAACCCATAATTAGATTTTAATGCTCATCCCATGTTTTGAAATGTTTTTTATAGAACTTAATGATGAATAAGGTCAAGGATGGGAACATGGAAAATACATGTTGTCTAAAACATGGATCTAAACATGTTTTTTTAAAGATTTTTTAATTTATGAAAAAAAAACTCAGTTGAAGTGTTTAATATGTAATTTTTTAGATGTAATAGTTATTGCCTAATTCTTTAATGCGTTAAACCAGAAAATATCCTCAATGTGAATTATTAACATTATTCAATATTTTGTAATTTTTAAGGCATGTTCATTATAGTTGGTATCAAAAGACGGTTTAGATAATTTTATAGATTATGGGTTTTCGTTAAACACATGGTTAGTCCATATGTCTACTATATTAGTTAAATCCTTGTTTTATAACTTTTTCAGATAATGGAAAGTTAGTTAGAAGTGGAAGGAGTAGGATCTCGAACAATATTCTATCTCTTTCTGATGACATGCTTGCAATAATTGTTGCAATGTTGTGTCCAGATGATTGTGAAACATTTTCTAGTATAAAACTCATCTGAAAGAAGTTGTTTGATATATCCAACACCTCCATTATACCACGATATCATCATGGATCATGAGATGTATTTAATCAAATATTATTTTCACAATATTCAAATATTTTTAGTAAAGGTAAATATTATCAAGGAATTTTACAATATTTGACCTTATTAGAAGATTTTGAAGCATATTATGATTTTAAAAAAGGTGTTGAAGAAGGAGACTCTTCCACAACCTATTTATATTTTCTTTTCAAATATAGTCTCACTGTATATACTTATGGTATTTTTAAAGGACAATTTATTGAACGATTCCCCTTAAACTCGGTCATAATGTACTATAAAAATCATGTTTTATAAGATGTTTTTAAATTATATGTCATACATGATTATTTTCTAAAATTAATTTTTGGCAAGCACCCATATTACCCAATTTTTACATGGTGTATTTGGTTGAAGGAAGAAAATGATTTTGAAGGATATCTAAATCATTGTTTTAATGCATAGACCTTATACCTTTGTGAACATGATGATGATGAAACCATATGGACATCATGATCATAGTAATATGTTATTTCTATTGGGAATATTTTTATTTAATCATATGGTGGTGAAATTAAAAAAATTACAATATATAATATGTTGCGGTCTTAAAGTATTGGTCTGAAAATAAAAGGTATAAGAAAAACATTGGGGTTAAAATATATTATGGTAATTTTTGAATAATTTTTCTCATTTTTTGGGAATGTTATAAAATTATATAGTTTTTGAAAAAGGAAAACACATAGAACATGTGATAACCCATCGTATTAGATAATGGTGCAAGAATCAAACCCACAAAAATATCCTTAACATAGGATAATGATTTGGTGATTAAGTGACAAAGGATATTTTATAATATCTTTTATCTTTTTGAACATTATATGTATAAGGGAAAGAGAATAATATGGGATATCATTAGTGGAGTAATGGTTGGAATTTCATTTTGGGAGAATCTATGTTTTTATTGTGAAAAAATAGATATTTGGGTTATTTATGTAAATTATTAACCAATCATAGAGAATATGTGATTAGGTTAATTTCAAATCAGTATGAGACATTAAGAGTAGTCGATGTTATTTTGATATAAATGTTCATATTTACTGTGGAAGAATATCTGATTAAATCCTTCGCAATTTTGGGTTACTATCTTAGTTTGGGTTACTTTGAAGAATTTTAAGGACGGTTATTTATTGAATGGTCTTTGGAAAACTTTGGGTATTATTTTTCGAACTATGTGGATAATGAGTAGTATTTGTTTTTATAAATTATTATACTTTTTGGTGATTATCTGATATTGTACTAATCATTTTGGTTTTGGTTATTTTCTAAAGACAAGGGAAATATATAGTTTCTCTTTTTTGGATTATTTGATTCTCTAGAAGTTGAATCTAGTTCTTTAAGTGTGACCAAGTCATCTTGAATACTCATCATTTGGAGAAATGATGATTTTTTTGTAGAAACATATTAATGGATGAATGTCTACTTGAAAAGTATGTATATTTCATTATGTCCATAATCAATATCATAAATAAATTATCCAACATAACTAAATGAAACATAAAACCAAAACATTGTCCATTAAATTTTCATACTTCAAAATCAAAGGTTGTTTAACTTGTAACTAGTTTTTGGTTTACAAATCATTAACTTTCTACTGATCCTATTTTCTATCACTCTCCATCATAACTTAATGGTTATTTTCTCTTCTATATCCATGTTTTCCTACATAGAAGTCTAGTATGTGTTATCACGGGCAACATATTTACTTCCTATTCTTTCTTTTAAAGTGATAGTTATATTGACTCTTTTTCGATGTGGGACTTTTAATGAAGTTTCTGAGCCCAATTTTGAAATTGTGAAGACTCAATTCCCTAAAGTGGAGAATAATGTAACCTCCCAAGTAAATAAAGAATGTGAAATTTTCTTTTTTATTTATATTTGTGAATTAAAAATTAATTTTACATTAAATGGGATTCTATGTATTATATCATACTCATCATAAAATAATAGGTTTCTTTGAAATCTTATGTTGCACAAAATATTGAGTTATACCGAAAAATAATATAATATTATTATTTTAAATGGTAGTTATCACAAATCCATTGTATAGTGGGAATGAAAAGAACTAACTAAAATATTATTATACATGTTTGTTAAATGGATTTACATTTATCCAATAAATTTTTATAGTCTTAAAATAAGAATGAATCTGATTTTAAGCAGGAAATACCCTAATATTCTTTAAAATGTCGTTTTGCCGCCTTTTGATGGAAAACCCCTTTTTAATATAATTTTTGTCACTTTAATATGTTATATTTGACTAAATAAAATTATTCTTCATAATACTGACCTCAAAATTTACTTTGGGTAAATTTTTGGTACTTTTCTAATAAAGTTAATTTTTAAATGAATAGTGAAATATATTGTAATTTAATTAAATACTAAATTTTAATCTAATTTATTTTTATTGTTTTCTTAATATTTTATTTGACATTAAAGTGAAATAGGATTATATTTGTACCATTTAATCCAATTCTAGTTATTTAAGTAATTTCACTTTGAAATCGGATAAAAACCAGTGTCAATATTTAAAAGGTTATTATTTCTTAAAAACACAATTTTTTTTTCACAACGAGAACTAATTTTAAATTAATTTTTTTTTTCAATTACGTGTTTTGAATTTGAAAACATTTATTCCATATTTGTAATCAGTTGGTCCAAATTGTGTAAATTGGTATCTTTAATTTTTAGTGATTATGAAGATTTACTTTGGAAAATATTTTATTTACCAATGTTAAAAGATAAATATTGTAAATAATGGTTAAAATAATATTATAATAATATTGAATTACTATGACACATTCCCTAAATATATTAGATCCGGTATTTCCGACCATGAGAATCCTTAGGTCGATTTTGGGACCCCATGAACCCACATGAGAGTGATAATGACACTTTATATTAATTAAATTAATGTGAAGACAAAAGTGACATAAACATATATATTTTAGTAAAACAAATTTTTTAGGGTTATATAAGTTATTTCATTGACTATAAATATTAATTTGAAATCTAATTATATTTCCTATATCATGGTATTTTATTTATAATTTTTAGACACCAGGTAAATAAAAATACTTATGACACAATGATGATGTAGTGATTACCTTATTTATGAATGAATTAAATAAATTAAATTTTAAAAATTTAAAAAATATACCAAACCTATAAAACTCTAATTGGATTATATTATTTTGAACATGAGTAATCTTTCTTATAATTTTATAATATGTGGACTTTTTTAACTAAAAGTAATTTTATAATAAAATAATACTTTCAAACATTCTTAAAGAGCCCTTCACCCCCCTTATAATATGCCATCACATTTAACCCATTTATCACACCACTCAATCTCCTTGGCTCATCCAAAATATGCACAAATAAGCTCCCAACATACCTTTATTTATCATAGAAGCCTTCCTAGAGACATAATAAATTTTAAGAAATTTTTTTTCTTCAAACCAAAGGGTGTTACCCGATTTAAAGGTAACGTCTTCTCTAGAGTTTTTCCTTTTATTTTACTTCTACACTCAATATTTTCTTCTTATTAATAGTTTACATAATAAAACAAGTGTCCTCAATATACTAGGTTTTTTAATGAGAATTATACTAAATAAAATTACACACACCTCCATCTAATGGATATAAAATATATTGTTTGTGTGGATGGTGAACCACTACCTCACGAAACGATGATTATTCAATATTCTCCTACCACCACTTATGGTGTCTATTTATGATAAAACTATAATTATAGATGATATTTATGATATTAATTTTATCTTTATACTTATTTGATTCTATTTTATAACCTACCTTTATGATTTTCTTATTGTATATATACGATAATTTCATTTGTTGATGTGCGGACTACCGCCCCCACAATGTGATATAACTCGTTCATGGTATACATTGAAGATATAAAGGATGAAATTTATGAACATATGTAACATATATAACATATATGTTGTAATATAATTTTAATATAATTATTTATCATTTATTTATCATTTCTTTAAAAATGAAAAAGAAATGGAAGTAGCATTCATGCGTACGTACAACTTACAGTCTCCGTGAACGGTGCATTTCATTTCTTATATCCAAATGTTATGGACTATTCCAAACACATATATATTGGGAATATATTATTTATATGATATATTAATCATGAATATAATTCTGTATATAATAAAATTTTTACCACATGGAAAACATGTAATTATAAGAAGTTTATTTTTCACTCAAGTTCTGAACATCGATAAAATGTCCAATATGAACAAAAATAATTAATAATTGTTATGGTAAATTAAAAAGTTATATAAATGGAATAATAATATTAAAAAATGATCTTAAGTAGTTATATTTTAACTTATGTTTATTATTCGAGAAGAAAAAGGAACAAATGAGTCAAGTTAGACACAGGTTAAGGGGTTTTCATCTAACTTTTTTCCCATGAGATTCATGGTATATTTCCCAAGAATGTTTTCTTGAGTGGGGTATGTAATTCCCATGATTAAATTATTTGAGTAATATTTATTAATTTATGGGTATTTATATCTTTATTTTATGATATTTATTTCATGTGGTGTATGTTTTGTAAGTTACGAAATCGGTAAAGGAACATATTAACTCAATTACATTATTTGTGTTGAACTTCTACTTCTAGATTATGTTGTGCAATAAATACATGTAAATGAACACTGATTTTTTTACACTTAATATCCAATTTTATTGGGTGTATTTATGTTTTTCACACATAATTATGTCATTTATTTTTCGTTCATATATTGATATGGTCTTTATAAGGGAATGATTCACCCTACCATTTTAGACAAAGACTTATTTTTTTGTTTTTTATTTTAATTTACATTAACTTATGTAAGGATATGTTCTTATATATCATTAATGATGTCAATTTTATGTAAAAGTGATGATATAACCTTTTCTCTCTCATCATCTCATTTTCAAAATTTTAATGTGATGTCATTAGGCTGCCGAATTTTTGTAAGGGACAATGTCACAATCTTCTTTCATTTGAGGAATATCTTAATATTATGCCCCTTAATTATACTATAGGGTTTATATTTTCCCCTTTTACATTTTATATTATGAATATATTTACTCTAATGATATTATAATTTTTTATGATTTTTTATTAATGTATTTTCTCCCTTGGTAAAAGACTCTTTAACTAAAATATTGTTTCAAATGATTTAAATAATTATTCTTATAAATATTTCCCATTAATGTCCATGTATTAAAAATGGTTTTATAGAATTATTTATATGGTAATTAATGTTTTAAAATTTTAATTCTAGTAAATTTATCAAAGTTTTATGGGACACTTTTATTGAAAAATTATGTTTTAAAATGTTTTAAATGGTATTGAAAATGGTTTTGAGAAGTCATTGATTATATCTATATCTTGAAATGATATATTATCATTGAAATGTAGAAATATTATCTTTCATTTATTCATCTTTTATGTGTTATGATTCTGTTATGGTTTTATAGAATTGTTTACGTATATGTGTAGTTCCGTGATAAATATAGGGTGGGTTAGCCCGAGAAAGCTATCCAATGCATTGGGTAACATGATAGAGGTAAACATTAATGTTTCTACTAAGATATTTAGGGAATATACAGTGATGGGTATTCCAAATGTAACTTTCTTCAAATATGTGAAAGCTACAATGTAAGTATGTTAGGGATACCACCAGATTCTATTATGATTTATGAATTCTATGTGTTATTCATAAATCATATGATTTCATAAGGTATTATATGATTGAAAAGTGTGGTTTCATTTATTTGTTTTCATTAATATGATAATGTTTTCATTACTTATTTTATAACCCTTACTGAGCTTTTTATGATCATCCCATGTTTTGAAATGTTTTTCACAGGACTTAAAGATGAATAGGGTCAAGGATGAGATCATGGAAAATTCATGTTGTAAAAAACATGGAACTAGACAAGTTTCTTTTTTAAGAGTTTTTATTTTATGAAAAAATGGAAACTGGTAAAATGTGCCTACTTTGTAATTTTTGAGATATAATAGTTATGGAAAAATTCTCTAAATATATAATCCTGAAATGAACCTCAATGTGAATTATTCACTTAATTCAATAGTATGTAATGTTTATGACTAGGTCCTTATAGTAAGTCCTTAATGAAATCATGGTCGTTGGTGGTCTTTGCTTTTGCACTATTGGGGTTCTATATAGTTTTGTGGTGCTTTGATAAATATTTGTAGCATGAAATTTTCTTAATCCCATATACCAAGTTAAATAGATAAATTACCTATGATCAATCTTATTCTGTGATCACAACTACTGTTAAAATTGGAATTAAAGAACCCTCTTGCTGATTATGAATATGCTAACCATAATGGTGTGGTTTTGTACAGCGTTTGGTTTGGTTTTTTTACTTTATTGGTGTTTTGTAATGTTGTTGTTGGTTACCTTATTATGGGAATGGGGGTGGGGGTGGAGAAAAGGGTTATTCCAGTGAATTGGGAAGGGTATGTTTATAGAGTGGGGCTATTGTTTGGTTGTGTTTTATTGTTGGATTTGTGTTTATGGTGGTAAATGAGTTGTGATGAAATCTAAAGGTGAGAGATTGATTGATTGTGGAATGGATAACTTGTATGTAGTAAGACTACCTTGGGTTTATGATGTGTCTATAGGTAGTGGTTGGGCTGCGGGTTTGTAACCCTGGGTTGTGTTCTGATTTCATGTTTATAGGTTTGCTGGGTGTGGTGTTGCTATGTAACAGGGCTTCCAGGTTTTGTTTTGAGGACATTATTGAGTGGGATAACATTGAAGAATGATAGTTCACCATGGTTGAATGGTTTTCTAGTAAAAAGGGGGTGTGTTGTGGGACTGTAGGTTGGTGTTTATCTATTGTTTCATGAATTGTGGTTATAATGGAATTCGTTTCCATGGTTTCTACTTTCATGTTTTTTTGTCATTGTTTAGTGGCCTTTAACCATCTTAAAATAGTTTTAGATGTTTTTATTTTTAGTTTCATGGTTAGTGCTAGAATAAACTAAAGAGAACCACTTAATTAAAAAATATCAAGTGTTTAATTGAAAGGGGGATAGTCTTGTGTTTTGTTGTGGCAATTTATGTGGTTCTGCATATAGGGGTAGTAGAATATGTGGTTCTTTGTGGGATAGTTTTATATTTGAAACTCATTGGTTAGGATGAGTGATTTCATTACTATATGAATAAATTGTAGTTATTTTTCATTTCTATAGGTGCATAACCCTTATTGAGCACCATGTTCTGAAAACCCACATATCATTAGGAGGGTGTCTTTCTAAACATCCCAGTGGGATGATGGATGGCTAGTTTTAAAATTTCATCCATACACCCTCTTATAGGTTCATACCACTTGAGTGTTTCTAGGAGGGATATAATGGCTTGAGGTTTACTATAGTTTAATTTCCTTCAGAAAATTTATTTTTATGGAATAGGGGCCTAGGAGTATTCAGGTCAGGATTATTTAAACAAGTGTCTTTTGGATGTGAACTGGGTGTCTTCAGAGAGAGGCATGGTTTTTGTGGCCCAGGTGTCTGTGGGTGGGAAGTGTGGTGTTGTTGTGGATCAGGTGTCTATGGGTGGGATTTTTGTGTGGTTTGAGGCCAAGGTGTGTGCAGGTAGGTTATAGCAATGGGACTGCATTTTGTAAGAGTGATAGAACCATGAAATTACCCATTATAAATGAGTAAATAACCCAGGTAATGTGTTTTAGGTTATCAAAATGTCAATGTTCTTATTGAACTACTTTACGTGACATGGGTTATTTAGTGAGTGTGCCTCGGTGAGGCTGGGATAGATAGTACTCCTTGGTAGGTACATTGAGTTTATACTATTCTCTGATAGGGGAATTAGTATGTTCCCCCACTTATGCATGGGTGTCTTTAGTCCTTGTACTTGGTATTATTGTATACTCACCCTACATTTTTAAAATGACTTTTCATGTTTCCTAGACATTGAGGACCATGCTGGACATTACTTGCTCCGGAATTGGGATAATTTGTGCGCTATTGTTTAATATTTTCCTTTTAGTACATTCATTGGTAATTTTTTGAACTTTTTCCATTGTTTATAATTAAATAATGAATGTGTTGTATATTGGTTTCCTTTATTTAACTATTTTGTGTGGATTAGTATTTTTACCATCTTATCTTCCGATCTTATGTTCGTTAAAAAATGTAATTCCATCAATATTTTGAGAGATTCTATAACCCTGGTGCTAGACTCCACTCAGGTTCCTATTAAAGGCATGAGTCAGGAGACATTATCTCTCTTTCATCTTTAATAAGGAAGTGCATGTCACTTTTCAATCCTATCGCTCATCTTGATGAAGGCGGGTCATGAAATGGTAGAATTTCAATTTTTAAATGATCATTACCGAATAGAGGAATTTAATATTTTTTCATTACATAATTATCATAATATAATAATAACTATATTAATTGTTTTATATATAGATACACATATCATTCATGTCATTTGGCGATGAAAAGATGGTCACATTGCTTTGTGAATTCATTACTGCACACATAGAAGTGCGATGCTATCATCATTTAGTGAGTTGAAATGGTAAGAAATAAATTGATTTATTTCCCTATAATAATTATTAATATTTCAATAATATCATAATTATTTCATATATACACTTATAATTATCCTTATTATCTTGAATGTAATGTGTTAGTGAAAAATGAATTCAACGCTTTATTAGGGAGTAGTATTATGTACACACGGACAGTATTATCATATCCCATAAAAAATGGAATGTAATAAAAGAATATATTATATAATGGCTCTAGAGGTATAATAGGATAATAAATATCATATATATAGTATATATTAATCAATATTCCCAACCTTGAGATATAGTAATGAAAAAGCTGGTGATATCAGTTCGTGGGGTGGTAGTCTTTCTTACACACGGATGATGAATTATTAAACTACATAATGGAAAAGGATACATTATTAGGTAATAAACATAACATAAAATTCTACAAATATTTGGATTATATAGAAGATATTTTATCAACATGGTTTAATAATAATTTTAGGATGTGGAGGAAGAAATAAAATAAAAATTCACATTTAATAAAGTTATCTATTATTTGGGTAGTCGCCTTAAGTTTTAACCAATTCATTCCTAGATACATTTATAAAAAATATAATAATTATAACAATAGATTACTTATTTTGGTAAAATAAATTTGTGGCTATTAGTATATCTGACAAGTACTGAATGTGTGATGAAAAGTGAATGGGTGTTGGATATAATAATTGAAGAGTGTTATTTTTTAATATACCAAAATGGATTCAATAATTAGACAGCATTATAACCTACTATGGATCCAAAATTGATGAATAATGAATGTGATAGATCATATGGTAAAAAATAACATACATAAAAAAATTAAACACATGATTTAAACATGTCAATCCTATCCTTTAAGTAGTACTCACTTTTACCATTTAAATTTTAACCATAGAAAGTAGTTTTTTTAACCTAGGTAATTTATTCATTCAACAAAAAATAAAAAGATAAATATTAGATTAATTGGAAGTAATTATTCTAAATATTAAATCTAATTTATTAAATTTAAATCCAATGTCCATGGAATGTTAATTTTAACAGGATTATATATAACTGAAAAATCTCAATTTTTACCAGAATCATGGTAATTAATTATGGAATGATTTCACAAATATGTAATGTTAAAATTAAATTTCATATTATGATAAAATTTAAATTCTTATTATTAAATATACAAAATACATTTTACAAAATTCCATTCAAATAAATGAAAAAATATATCTTAAAATAATTCATGGAAACACGATTAGAAAATATGTTTTCATGAGAAATTGTTCAAAATATTAATAATGATTTTATAAAAATGTTTAATAATATTATTATTATTATTAAAATGACAAAATTTGATTAATAGATATATAATTTAAATAATTTTACAATAAAACCAAATCAATATATAATTTAACATAATTAATATTTTAATTGAAATGTTAATTTTCAATTATAATTCATTATTTTTCTCTATTCATCACAAAAAATAAAATTTTAAGAAAATTCTAAAAAAATCATCCTAATTTAAATTTTAATTACTAATTTGAATTATTTTGTTTTTTAATGTAATTTTCAAAAGGATTAATTTTTTTTTGTTTTATTATTGTTCACCAAAAAGATAAAATAATATATTTCTAGGGAAATAATATTTTTGAAACATATAATAACATTATTAAAAAAAATATTATGCCCTTTTATTATAAATATGATTTATTTCTCTAAAAAATTTACTAATAATATTTATAATTAATTTATTCTTATTTATGAAAAAAATTGATGGTTATTTCATTAATTTAGTTTTCAAAATAATAATATTAATTATTTTTTGTGGTTCATTCAATCTATATATTGCATGTAACTCAAGATGCATATGTTATTTCATTCTTTGAATGCTAAACCTAGTCTTAGGTGTAACATAATAAAAAACCATTTGTATCTAACAAAAGATAAAATTTATATTTCATTTAATGAAAGTATGAAAAATATTTAGTTTATTTGAAGGAAATATTTACAAAATTCTCAAAGTGGTACATTCTACCCCCCATAAAATTAATTTCTCTCATTAAAGTCATATTGGACATCAATGTTTAATAATTTGGAAATTACTTCAGAGAACCCATATCTCATAAATGAATAATAAAACTTCCCTCAAAAAGGAAAAGTTGAAGAAATAATGATTAACTAATATACTAATAACTTTCTTCCCAGAAAAAAGAACATAGGTGTGAATAATTATTTTGACATGGATGATCAAATTAAATAATTATAGAGAGTGGTAGAGATAAACATTAATAATAAATTGGGTGATCCAGGGATAGTTAACGATCAAAAAACTGTAAACAAAGGTGGTATGCATGTGTTTATTTATATAATAAAAAAATCTTATAAAATGACAACATTTTATTTGAACATGGAATTTATAATTGTGAATAATATCCACGAGAAGATATTATTTCTTGATTTAATTCTATTTAATAAGTGAAATATCACCCTTTTATTGTACCTAGATCATTTCCACTGCATATATGACTATAATAGAATGTTTTTTCATACTAAAATAACAAAATATGATCTATAATAGAGTGATATGTCAATACAACTATCACAAGTTTAAAAACTCCTAGCACTAGTTATCCAATATTTATAAATCATTACGTGGTTAGGTAATTAAATAATCTCTAAAACCTCATTGGATGTTCAATTTAAACCATTTAATAAATGGTGAACTATTTAAAGCTTCTAAAATTTGATATTTTTAAATAAGGTTACTAAACATAATGTTAATCCCTAAATTTTCAAAAACCAATTCTTTCTTTTCACAAACCAAATATTTGAATAACTTAGCTATTTATTTTCATAAATTATGGTGCGGACTATAATTACCAAAAAAACATAATAAAATATACATTCTTCCTCATTGAATTAATAAAATGACATATTATTGAATATATTACATAAATAAAAGAATATTAAAAAATTTAACAATAATAAAATAATGAAATTTTTTGACAAATAATTACTAAGTTCTAAAGACATTAGTAATATCTAGTTTCATTTATTCATTTCAGACATCTCGTTCTACAAACCAAAATCCATTTTCCCAAAATTAGAAACATATAAATGGTTACCTTCCCATAATAATTTGTATTATATAAAATATATTTACACTATTGAACGACATTTCTAGGTCATTAATATCATTAAAAATATTCATTAAATTCCCTAATGAAAACATAATACTAAATAACACATAAATATTTAACAATTAATATAAATAATTCTTTAATTACAATAAAAAACTATTCAATCTTCCCACATCCCACACAAACCATAAATTAGGTTTCATCATATTATTCATTAATACCTATATTATTTCATATATCATAAAATGTATATTCATAATAAAAAAAAGAATTACCCTTATAATATTATTAATTCTCATCATGATATTTCCCATTAAGAAATCTATTTTCATAATTCCCTTAAATTAAAATGTTCATCTATTTATGATATCATGGAGAGAACATTATTGTCATTCATTGATTCAAAGAAATATTTTAGTTTCCTAAAAAATTACTTGATATGTGTTCTTATTTATGACACTAAAAACATATTCCCATACCTCTGAGACATTCCATTTATTTATTCTTTCCACATTATCAACATATAGTAATCTGAATCTTCTTTAATACATGGTTTCCATTTCTTGAAATCTCATTGAACTCTATCCATCCATGCTTTGGAGAGACGAAAAGCTGGTTAAGTGTCACATTGTTAATCATAAATCATGATAACTAATTATGAATTATAACAATAGCCTTTACTCTAATTATCATCCCATTTTATTTCTTGTAAAAAAATCAATCAAATTAAATGTCAACCCATTTCGTCCTAGTTCCCTACCATGACTAAAACAAAAAATAATAATGTGAGTGGATGTAAACACAATGGGAAATAAGAAAATTTTGAAAATAACTAATAGGGTGTCTAAATATGGGCTCATTTATAATATAAGAAGCCTTAGGTTTATAATAGGTCATTTATAACCATCATATATTTTAATCCTTCATGATGGTTCGTATAGAGTTTGTGAATTTCCAAATAAAATACCATAAGGGTGAAGAAATAGGTGTGTAGTAAGGACAATTTTCATTAACCAGGTGATAATTGAGTCAATCTAAATGTACCAATTTTAGAGTTATTAACCATAGGATCCACTATTCAAGACCCACATTAAATTTTATAATCCACACAAGGATGTAATTTAATAGAAGATACTCACTCTATCCTTTACCAAAATTCTATGATATTGTTATATACATTGACTCATCCTTAGACATAGGATTAGATATATCCATAGAAAATACTGAGAAATATCCATAGGGATCTCATTAATGCTTTTCATAATTTTTTTTAATAATTGTTTAAATTATTCATATGATTCCAACTATAACCATCCATGTTTTTTCAAATATGGATATTAAAAATTTTTATATGTAAATTAATTACACTCCAAGAAACATGACTAAGAACCATAATAGATTATTTTATTTCAAGAGATGGTATACAATATTATTAAAATTTTAATGATATTAAGTATCTCACACAATTATATTTTGATTTATACTCCACATAGACATACCTGACATAAAACCATCCTTGAAAATCTTGGAAAATGAAACATTAGAAAGGGTGAGCTAAAATGCCCAGTAAAAAAAGGGAAATAAATAAACCTAATTTGAGCATAAAGACATGAGGATGTGACAATAACATATGAAAACCATATTATATATATCAGTGATCAAAATATTGAGTCATGACATAAATATTAGAATAATTTAGACATGATTCATAAGGAAATTAAAGAACAATATTCATATGAGAATCCAATTTTCATAATACACAGAGTTATGGAATATATATAAAAATATAAAAAAAATCACGAGTAGTCAAGGTTCACTTATAAAACACATAAGGGGCACTCTATGTGTGGCTACACCTCATGAGTGTGACACACCACTATCCCCAATGACATCCCATTCTTCATAGTAGAATGAGTTTAATTTTAAAACCATAATGGTGCATAATGTTCACTACCAAGACCATCATAGTGGACAAATCCCCGTATTCAAATGAGTTTTTTTACCTTTAAGACATATCAGTATCAAGAGATACAAATATTTACCTGATACATTGAGGGGAGATATCAGTCTTCCCCATTTTTTTATACACTAACCATTTTATTTATTTATAACATAACCACTGTCACATATTAACAATAATACAAATGTTTTCCGTATGATCATAAAAAATCAGATCATAACCATTTTCTGTATGTTTCACTATTCTAAAAAAATTATTCTTTTAAAAAAATTATCAAAAAATTAACCAATGCTAATTTTGATATAAATATTTCCAAATAAATTTTTATTATTACCTTAATTCTGATATAGTTTTAAAAATTAATTTTATTATTATTTTTTGAATATTAAATAAATATAACATATTTTGGGAAAATAGTATTAGTTAAAAATATATTGAAATAATTGAAAAATTAAATTTGTTTTTACCAATATAATTTAATTAAATAAAAAAATAGAATAAAAATATTGAATTTAGTTATTCTTTATTATGCATCCAATTTAATTTCTAGTTAATCCTGATCTTTGTTTTAATAATAATAATAACAGTTTTTTCTTTTCATTAAAAATTGATGTTTTGTATAACATAATATAAAATATGTGTTGCGTATAATGAAATATAATCATTGTGTTATATGTAACATGACAAAAACTATTATTTGTGTTTAATGAATGATAAAAATTATTTTCTAGATAATTAATAACATAAAATGGTTAGTTTTGTTTTTCAAATAATATTTCAAAATATTATTGGGTGTTATACAGAACATGAGCCCCAGGTATATCATTCCATTGGGAATTTTTGATCTTGCTGAGATGGTATCATATATGTTGGAACTTAAAAAAGTGTATTAATTAAATTATGTGTTTCATGTATATCTCCTAAGGAAGTAGATACCTGACCCTCTACATGGAGTGTACTAAAAGGTCATAACACTAAGGAAATATATTTCTTATTTGGAATAACCTGTGGTGATTATAGACCAAATAAAGAATGTTATATGAAATAAGACCACTATCGTAGTTAATGTATTTTGGTAAAACAACAATATTTAAGATTAAATGCGGTAAAAATATATATAATGAGGTATAAGGGTCTTTATTTTTTTTATACCAATGTAATGAATTTTTAAGGGGATCTTCTATTCAAGGGGTCAAATGTGACACCCACAGAATTTTTCTAGTTCATTTTTCAAATAATTTTATTTGGATTTTTTATATAACAACAAAAATTGTGTATAAAACCATTTTGATAACACACTTATTTTAGATTATGTCACATTTATGACAATGTTTAATTTTAGTTATTGGAAACATCATGTTTATACGAAATGTGACATCATATTATAAAATTATTATGTTATACTATATTTTACACCTAGACATTGGATTGGAGGTAATGGATATGATTTACTAATTTGTGAAAATATATGGTTTATAGATTTATGTAAAATTAATCCATTGGTGGAAAATTATTTAGATATTAAAATAATAACGATTGGAAAATAAAAAGAAATTTGGAAACATTATTTTTGTACACAGAAATGTATTTTACCTCATTACATTAATTAAATCACTTTGGTTGAATGATTATAGTAAAATTTATATATTTAACATTCAATAAAAATTCTAAAATTCATATTATGTGTTTTATGTATGATAGATATAAATAACTTCAATTTAATGATAAAAAATATATTTTCTAAAAATTAATTTTTTTCACATTTTGCACGCATATTTTAAAATATATTTTACTAGTTTTTAAATATTTATTTTGAAAAATGAAATAAATTTTTGAAATTATCATCTATATCAATATTATGGATAATTATTTATAATTTTTTGGGAAAATATATTTCTCAATGAATAGAAAAAATAATGCTTTTACTAAGAATTGTCATATCTTTTAATGTATTTAATAAAAATATTTTTTTATAATGGTTTTAAAAAAACACTAGTTCAATAATATATCTATTAATTCAGTTTTTTTCAGTAGAATAAATTTCATATTCAATTTGGATATAAAAACGCCTAATCATTGAATCTTTCTTTATTAGAAATCCCCTTTTTCATATACTACGCAGGATTATCTTAAACATAAATTTTCACACTACTATTAATGGAAGATAGAAAAATTGATTCTATTATTTGAAATAATTATAATTTAAATTATAAAATTATTTCAAATTGACTTCTAATATAATTATTATTATAAATAGTTAAACATTAATTATAGTAGTTAATATAAAAATAGGTTTACTAGGGGTTAAACTAAAATTTCAATAAATAAATTGACCATGTAACAAGCCCAAAATCCATTATATATACATATTTAGATCTTATAACATATAAGGGATATTAATTGTTAATTTTGTAAACTTTTACGAATGTAAAATATAGCGGTACACCTTTTTCATTTCAAACATTACATGTTTGACCTCTACCCCACTTATACAAGGCCACATGCTCTCATATCCTCTTCACTCATCCAAAACGATTTATTCCAATACCTTCCCATATATATTACTTATTTCACAATAATATTACTAGATTTTGTATTTATATTACTATCCCCTTATAATATGATTATTTATAAAAACATAAAGAGGTTATCTGAAGATGAAAACGAATTCGTAAACATTTTTTTGGTATTATTTCTTCTTCCACCTCCGAAAATGTAATTAATATTTGAAAATATAATGAAAATTTTATATAAAATATAATTATATGTTATTATTTTAATTTAATAATCTATATCCATATCTAACTCCATAAAATTGGAAACAAAACAATCATTCATGTGTACGATGGACCAATACCTCATGAACAGTGGTTATGTGTTTTCCATCACTATCTATCCCAGAGGGATATAATGTTGGATTTAATGAATATATATATATATATATATATATATATTTATATTTAATATTTATGATATTCTTGTACATCTCTAATTATTATTCAGTATCTACCTTCTAACCTCTTTAACCATTGGATAATAATGACGACCCTTGTTTGTACAATGGACTACTGTGTCACAATTGAATGTGTTGGGTTTTCCTCATTTTTTTGACATAGATTATTATGAGGATATATTAAATGAATATATATTATAATTTTATATATATATTATAATTATATAATTATAATGAATTATATAGCCTTTTAATTTCTATTTTTTGGTGATATGATATCATCATTCATGTGTACGATAGACTACCACCTCCTGAAATGAAATTTTTTGTTTTCCCTAAGTCATTAAATATAATGTATTTATGGTAAATTTAATAAAAACATGTGGTATATATGATATAAAATTATTAATTTAAGGTAATATATTTTGTACTTTTCAATCATTTCATCGATAAAGGAAATGGAAACAACATTTATGTGTATGTACATCCTATGTCTCTATAAAAGATGTCTTTCAATTTTTATCACTAACGTATATAGACTAATATAAATAAAATATACAGAATATATTTGTTATTAATATAATGGTTGAAATTATTTTATATGACGGAAACATTATCAATGTAATAGGACATACAATATAAAATGAAAACATATATGAAAAAAATATATCAATGTCCAAAACATGACATTAATGAAGAATTTTTAATAAAATGGTAATAAAAGTTCATTTGTAAATTATATATGGTATAATATATTGAAATATGGTTCATCAATAGATGTATAATAATAACATAATTATTATAAAGGTGAATCAAACTTGTATTATGGGAGTTGATACTTATGGTAAGGGATTTATATCACACATTTATTATCTTTGAGGACCATTCAAATTCTCCATGTTTTTATTTTTTGTGTTTCATATAATTTTCAGTAATATATTTTATAATAATTATCCAAAAAATGATATGGATTAACTTATCCATTTGTTTATTACACTTTAAAATGGTTTATGGTTAAAAAGTTAGCAAAACATTAACAAATTTTGTCAATTTATCTTCAATGGGACGTAGATGGTGTAATATGTCTATCTTATTTAATGATTTGTATATAAATATTATTTGAAGATAAATATCCTCTATTTTTTAGTCCCCTTATATTCTTATATTCATTTAATATTATTATTTATGGGGACTTATGATTTGATGTTACTAAAGTGGTAAGAGTTTTTTGTCACAATTTTATTGATTATTAGTACTTGTTATGTCTATAATTCCAATGATTATATCGTATGATCTTAATATTAAATACAAAATAAATAGTTTTTTCCAATAGAGGTATATCTGTGGGTAAAAGTGCATTATCTGTTAGAAAAACGTTTTACCAACAAAAAATTTCATGTCATTAAACTGTTGGTAAAAACTTTGTCGCTAAATATTATTGCGAAAAATAAAATAGTTCTGTTACAATAATAATAATAGCAACAGATAATATATATGTTGGTCAAAATGCTTAACAACAAATTTCTATAAAAAATTTATCTGTTGGTAATATTATTATCAACCTTCATAACAAATACCAATAATTAATATTTGTTTATAATTTATATTTTAAAAAAGATATTTTATTTTGGTATTTCAGTATTCATTGCTAAAAGATTATATTATATTTATTAATTTATTATATATAATAAATATGTTATAATTATCATAATAAAAATTATTTTTACAATGTTCAATCTTAAAAAAAACTAATCATATTAATAATAAAATTTAATAAAAAATGAATCAATACCTATGATTACAATAACTACATACGCTAAAAAATGAATCAATACATACATAGTTATATATTTATTATATAATAATTAAAAAAAATTACTTATGTGAAACACAATCAAAATGACAGCTTATTTGTATAAACATGCCCAGAATTTATTTAAAAACCTGATATCAAAAGAACAAGAAGCTGAGCTACCTTGGGAACCTCAAAACAAGTCAAAATGAAAAGCATGTCCACCATGTTTACAAAATCACATGAACTAGAAATAGACACAAAGGAACCAACCCCACACAAAGGAACTTTCAACAGACTATCACAACAGTTCCATCAACAAAAAATCATTCCTAGCAATAGACTAAATCAACAACCCCGTCATCATAAGAAACCCAACACCACACAAGATGGAAATGCCAAATTGAAGCACTCGACAACATCACAAGTAGTGGTAACCCTGACTATGCATCAGAATCGGGGTGGCCTGCAGTACTACAAGTCCACCTTTCTTAAAAAGACTTCTCTAGAAGATCCCTCACCCATCACAAAGAAATAGTGAGCCTCCAAGACCATGAAACAAGAAAACTACCCCAGTATGCATCCTCTCGTAGAATATAATGAAAATCGAGTAGGAATCCATTAGAAAAAAAGAATTAGTAAAACAAAACAACATCATTAGATAAATGGTCCAGGCCTGAGATAGTCGTAGGTCATATCGACCCTAGAAATAGATAGAAACACCTATAACAGAACCACCACCTGAAGGAGAATAAAATTGGAATGTAAATCATAAAATAACATTCAAACCATGCCTTTTAGATCACTAAAGCATGGTAGGAGAGATGAAGAACACAAAATGTAAGAAAATCAAACCCACAAATCGAGAACAAAAGGCCAAAAAACCAACATCTTTTAATATAAGAGTATGGTAGGAAAAGAATAACACAAAACCAGCCTCTTATTTATTTCAGATTTAGTGGACATACAAGACCGTAGCCTCATGTAGATATCTGATTCCATATGAAAGGAAAATGATTTGATGCAAGAGGATGGGGAGTCAGGTGGTACAACGTATTTGTAAGAGATGCATTGTAGCTACATCAATATAGGAATGATCAAATGAAATCAAATCAATAAAAATTCGAATAAAAAATTACAACTCCAAGATTGAAGTACTCAAAACCAATTAAAAACAAGAAGGGAAGACATACCAAAATTTACACACCCATGATATGTTCTAAAAAGTATTAGATAAAGAATAGAAAAATTAAACAAAATAAGTGAAGAGAAATATTAGTTCACATAAAACATAATAGAGCCTAGTTAATAAAGTATTTACATTAATAAAATGGTATGTAATATCCTAGAAAAGGTAATTAATTTGAATTGAATACGTTCTATATACATGCATATCAACAATTGACTATGTTAAAGTCATATTACACACCAATACCTAAGTGATACGGAGGAATTATAGACTTCTAAAATAATTTTGTTGATAATAATATTGTATTCACCCTCGCACAAGATTATATGAAGCTGGTCATTTTAAAAAAGTGTTTTTTCTTTTCATAATAATATCATGATGAAACATATACATATTCAATTACACTTTCAATCAAAATTTCCATAATATATTTGTTAATCATATAAAAATCATTTATCCACATGAAATATAAGTTGAATGTTACAAATACTTATCATAGTAATAAGTGTTATACATAGTTTTCAATATACATGTTTCTCAATTTGAAAAAAACAGAGCATATAACAAAACGAATACAAGAAATAAGCCTAATTATTTAATGAGGTCTGCAAATATGATTAAAAGAAAAAATAATTAAAATCAGGGAGTAATTTGTTTGGATCCTTAAGAAAACAATAAACTCATCAGTGTTCATATTTATCTTCCCTTACACGAAATAAAATAATTTCAATAAGAATAATAAAAGACAATGGAAAAGTAAAACCTTACCATTCAAGGTACAATTTTTTGTACAATACATGGGCCTTTGAGTGAGATCACTTTCTCAAATAAATTATGACTACTCTATATATTGTTATATATAAATTTATCAAGGTCCTTCATTTGTTTCTAGAGTTAATTATGGATTCATAGAGAGTTGGTTGAGGCAAAAAATCTGAACCAATAATGTATTTCTACTATCCTCTAGCCCCCAGGGTCGCCATGGGTCTCCAATATAACAGATGATTAAGAAGCCTCATTTTATAGTTAAATACTCCAACCATAGTGTGGCCATATCTCTACTTTTACAGGTGTTGTATGACCTATTACCTTACGGGGAACACTTGAAGGTGCTGAAAATACTTCAATTGAGGAAATATTATAGCCACATATAACATGAGTTGAGTTACTTATGTTTCTATGAACTATATTAAGATAATGTATTCATGAAAATCACTAGTACTATAATAAATATAAAAGTTTTTTCGAACCAATACATCTGTAGAGATATCAATTATAACAAGTTATTCAATACTAGAAGCCTACTTTAATATTATATCTCTACTAAAAGTGATAAGACCAGTAATAAAACATTATCATCACAAAATTTAAAGACCATATAACTGAAGGGAAAATATACATCCAAATAAATGCAACAAAATCACAATGTAACGGTGAGAATGAAACCCTGGATTCATTCCCATGAGAAGAATAAAATTGTCCCAAAAAATCTTATCCAAAAGCATAAGATAGCGGTTCATAGAAAAAAACATTAAATTTATATCTATTATCCAAATGCTATAATTTTAAATTACCACAATACTACTACATGAAAACTAGATTGGAATCTACAACTGTTATATAAAGTATAGATTAGGGAAATGAAAGAAAAAAAATGTGATGCAATGAAATTCCTTCGGGTGGCAGCAATGGTTAGACGCTGGAGGTAGGGTAGTGAAGACATGACGCCGGAGGTTGAATCTCAAAGAGGCAACAATATTGGGGTCTAAGGAGTAGAGGCAGCAGATGGATCTAGTGAAGAGGTGGATATAGTGGGGTTGGGGTGCGATAACATTGTGGTCGGGGGGGGGGGGGGAATGTGGGGTTGGGGGGAGATGACGACACGATGCTATAGAGTCGAGGGGAGCAGTAGGGTCAGAGGTTGAGAGTGAGGGTAGGAAAGTGACAGTTGGCCAACCATGGATCAGCGGAGTAGCGATAGGAAGATTGGGGAGCGGCGCTGCAACTAGGATCTCTAGGGCATTATGGGATTAGGTATACGGGTGGGTCTGTAGGTTTTTTTAAGTGGTATAATTTTCCATGTAATAAGAATATAATATTTCTAAAAATTTTAGATATAATCTCAAATTTTGGATCAATTATATTAATTTTATACTATTCAACATCATTTAATATATTTTAATAAATTATTATTATTTTAATTAAACAAATATGGATTTATTTTTATTATAAAATGATTCAATGATACTAAATTATTAATAAAAATATATATTTAATTATTGATAAAATATTTTTGACTATTGAATAATATTTTATAATGAAATTTTTTATGGTAAAAAAATTATTAGAAATACTAAATAATAACTATAGATTTACTTGTTAGAAAAAAATGTTTGTATAGTTATGATAAAACAATAGATTTAATTGTTAGTAAAAAACTGTTGGTATTAAGTAATTAATATTAGTAAATATATCTGTTGGTTAAAATAATTCTTGGTTGGTATAATTAAGACTAACAAAAGTTAATATCTATTATAATTACTCATTTTTACCAACAATTATGTTATTTGTCCCCAAATTTATGTTGGTATAAGTAATTTTTTTTAGTGATTAAAATAGTGAAACGTTTCTTCTTATATTTTTATATCATGAAACTATATGTTTTCACTTAATTTTTTATCTTTATATATTGATTATTCAAAAATAATTTTTTTGTAAAGAAAATTTATTCCTTGCTTTGGTCAAAAATTGTTTTTTCCTCAATTACCTTGTTTTAAAAAAAGATTTAAATAAAATTTTAGTATTCGACTGATTTTTAAAGTCTTTTTTACCCATATTTTATTTTTACATTTTTCAGAAGGAATATTCAGGCGATTTTTCAAATAAGGTCCATTTTTATTTTACTATAAATAGGTAATATGTAATTATTTTATCTTATAATACTTGAAAAGAATATAACACCATAATTACCAATAATTTTTTAAATCCACCTCTATTCGTTTCAAATTCCATTTTCAACAAAACAATTATCTATTTTTTGTTAAATATTATTTATAAAATATTTTCTTTCATTTGGAAAATTTAATTTCCAAAATAAATATTCTAAATGTTCGTTATAGATTCCCTTATATTTTTCAAAGGATGTTTTTAGATAAAATGGTTTTTAAAAATCATTATTTTTTTAAAAGAGATTTTCAATATGGAAAGGATTTATTTCCTATAAAAATGCTCTTAGTGATATTTTAAAATCATTTTTAATAAATGATGACATCCTTAGATGTTACTTAAAGTTTAAATGTGAATATGGTCAAATGATACCCTATTTATTCAATCCATATATGTTATATGTTTTGGATGAAAAGAACCTTATGAATCGTGTGTCTATTACATGGGTTATACCATGATAAAATTCAATTGAAATAAACTTACTTTTCCCTGGGTTATTCTTTGATGAAATAATGAAATTATTGTGAAACCATTTAATTTTACAAAGGTTATGCTATGATGAAATGATTGTTAAAAAATTTCATTTCATGGGTTCTGATATGATTAATATTTTATGATCTTGTAACACACATTTGTATGATATAAATTATATAATGGGAGGGACATATATCCACCTCCAATGCATTAGGTAAAGATTTATATCTAATGACATGAATTGGACATGGATGTTTAGTGAAACGATCTTATTTATGGGTATTATTTTCTATTATAGTCTTGTGAATGAATAATGAATACTATAATGGTTTGGGGAGTGAAACCACGAATCTATGTTATCATACTCACCGATCCTTAAATAATAATGAAATATTTTTAATGATTATATATAGGTAAAATTTCATATATTTTTTCAATTTAATAATATAGTATATAATTGATTGTGATTTTCTTATTATTCATGTCTTATAAACATCAAATCATTATTTCCTGAATCAAGATTTTGATAATTGATTTTAAGGGAATGATTTCCATACCTTATATTTAGGTTATAATACCTATATACTCTTGTTATATTAATATATTTACCATATTTTCCTATACATATAATCTATCCTCACCCTTTATTATATATGTTTTACGTATAATTTAATAATAGTTATTACATGTGATATATTTAAGGAGGCACCTAGTTAAAGTGAACTATGTATTTAATAACATAGATCTCTTATAAAAAATTGATACTATTTATATATTTCCAAAGGTACTATACCTTTGGGATACTCATAAATGTGTATTTTTAATGTAATTAACATCCTTTTAAGAGATGTAATATCTATTTATTAAATGTATGGGATGCTATGACAATTAAGGGGATGATTTTTTTCGTTTATAGTGGACCTTCATGATGATATAGTTGAGTTCATTGGGTAGTCGAGCTTAGATATGGACTTATAGAGGAGTATGTTAGGGTTCCACAATAATACGTTAAGGAGTACTTGTTTTCTTTTTAGAATTATGTGGTTTAGTGATAGACAATGGGACTCAATTTATTCTTTACTTCTATTCAATTTTGTAGTGTCATATTTTTATCATGAATTATTTTTATTTATTGTATTATTGTTGGTAATCTATTGTATATTGTGTTTTTATGATAGTAAATTGTCCCCAATGATATTTTAAATCGTTAATATTTATTTCTTTATTTTTTTTCTTATGGATTCTCCAATTTCATGTGTCATTGTAATAATTCACATGAAAATGGGTTGGGGTCATGATGTTACAAGAATAAATTATTTGATATAGAGACAAAGAATGAACTGTTATACCTAGTTATTATGTTGATAGATCACAAACTAATAATGATAATAATTATTAGATTGTATGAATATATAACTGAATGACATTTAAAATAAAATAATCATAAAAATATATATTATAAATAATATAACCAAAATACTGATAAAAATATTCATGAGGGACACATATGGTCCCAATTTATTAGAAATATTTTATAATGATCCTTTTGTATCTGGGTTTAAATTAATTTATAAGCACAAATAATGGGATAATTGTTAATTAAACTGATTTTAACATGTATGATTTTATTTATTTATATAGAAACATTCTTACATTTTCTCTGCATTATATTATGATTGTTTAACACACTATTGGGGGATAATATCTCTCTGAACACCTTACTGTTTTGTTTTTCCATAACTAAGAACCAGATTTATTTTATGATTTTTTAAGTAAGGTTAATGAAAATTGTGTAAATATATAGATTTTTATTGATAATGTTCCCAAATATGAGATACGTGAGACCTTTGGAATCTCATATGATTCGATTTTAGAATTATCACAGGAGTTTTCACAGTTATGACTTCAAAGTACCTCTTATGGGAAATTATTCATGAATTCATTGAAAATTTATATTGAATAATTATTGATGAGTTTTGAGAAAATTATTATTTCAACATACAATCATGAAAATGAATATTATTCACTATGTTATCCAAGTAGTGGTATTGGAATATAACAAATAAAAACGATGACTAGGTTTGCCTCATCATAAATTATCTGGAACTATACCACCTTAATTCTTTAATATAATCAAATTGTATCAAACATAAACCCCATGCATCAAATTTTAATACAATGAATATAAGAATTCCATATAATATTAATATTTCATCCAATTCTTTCCATAATAATATTTTCCCTCTATATGTAAATTTAAAAAATTTGAGAGATATCTTTGGATATGAGGGGTTAAATTTGATCATATCTTCCATTACAATTTAATTAGTATTTTTTTAATTCAATTTTTAAAAAATGAACTAAAAATTAAAATAATAATAATTTCTCAAATTCTATGTGAATATAAGGAAGTATATCATATAATATTTTTTAATGAATTGTTATAAAATACAAAGTATAATTTTTAAATAATTAATAAAATAAATATATTTGATTCGGAACTCACAAAATATATTCGAATGATTTCTGTATAGATAAAAGCTTAAAAGGATGTATTACACCTGGTGTACTTAGGAAATATTATATATTATGAAAATATCACACCCAATTAAAATATAATATACTGTAGAATACTTTAATTTAAAATTATTACATATATCCCAATCAAATCATATGATATGTAATATATACATATTATTTATTAATATACCCATTAACAAAAATCAATATACACTTTTCAGATACATGAGAAAATATTATATAATATATAAGAAATAATTAATACAATTCTAGAACTGTTTTGGATTTAATATAAATATAACATATAAGAGACCACACTACAATATTTTATAATTAAATCTATTACATTGCATTTTTGACATTGTTGTCGATAATTTTGACCCACATAATTCAAAATCTATCAAAATAACATTTCATGAATTTAAAATTTCTTTTATTATTTCACAATAGGTCATCGACATCTTCTTTATGAATCCCTTTATATAGATAAATCATTCAACATAATTTTCTAAATCCTGGGGAAATGGAAGAATAAGAAGGTGGAGCTCAAACACTCAGCAAGATAAAACATAATCATTAAGAAATGAATATAATAAATGTGAGTAATAAAGTAATAAGGGTATGTTAACATAATAAAATTTAATTAGATAATTATAAAGGAAATTATCACATAAATATGTATATAATAAAATATTAATACATGGAAAAGGAAATATAAATCTGAATTGATAATCATGAGCTATGTGATATCAATCCTAATTATGAGAAACATTATAAAAACATAACAAGAAATAAAAACACTTTTTGATAACATGGAGCATAACATTCATATAAATATTTAAAAACCCCAAAAAACCTTTTAATTATAATATTCATATGCCCAAATTCAAAAATTATCATTGCACAATACATTTGATTGTGATAACATGATCATTCAGTGCAATCTAGTCCACCCCATGCTAAGATTTAATTAGTATTCTTGATGATATCTAGGCAACCCCATGTTATGCTGTAATAGGCTATAATATTGTTATCTAGGACACCCATTTTAGTATATAATGGGATTTCCTAGAGGTATCTAGGCCACCCCATGTAAATCTATATTAGGATTTCATGGTGATAATTGGGGAAAATCATCATTTATAATTTCTAATAACTGAATAACAAACAAATCACATATATAATTAATTCCACAACAAATCAATGGAAAAACCCTTTTTTTGTAAAAATTTTTTCCCATAGAATAGAAATGGATTTTAAAAAAATATATTTGAATCATAGTTAACCTGTAAAAAATATTGGATTTCCATAATAATTACTTTTTGACATCATCTTCCCACATTAAATAAATTTCTGTCAATAAAATATCTTTGAAAAACGATTAAACCATAGAAAATAATTCAGTTTATTGAAATCACATTGAGACACAATTAATGCATGAATAATTTAGGGGTAAAATAAATATATCTCTTAAACATGGTTAACCTGTTGAATGGAAATAAATTCCATTACGTGCTTATCCCCATGAAAAGAAATAGGGTTGTTTTAAATTTTTTATTAAAACAATAGTAATCCATCAAAAAAATAATTCGGATGTTATAAATACAATATAACCATTATGTAGGATATGTAACATCGCGTTTTTATTTTTTACATAAATGGAAATACAAATAAATAGATAATTAAAAATATTCATAAAAAGAAAAATTTTAAATTTTCTCTAGAATCCAAAACCAAATGAATAACATCCAATTACAATCCACATGAGTGGAATAAAATTAAATGAATCCAACAATATCTTGAGAATAATAAGATTCATTATATATCACTTCCATGGAGTATTAAATAATCCAAAAATAATAAAATTGGTGGTTAAGATAAAAAACATCATAAGGAAAGAAAATTATGAAAAAACATCCCTTAGCACTTTAGTAATATTGAAACTATGATCCTAATGCAAGGGAGATCCTAAAATAATTATGTATGTTGAAAAATATGCAAGGAAATAAATTATCAAATAACTTTTTGGGGAATATATACACCAAAAAACAGATATAATTGGTGAATATGGTATAATTCTCATGCAAAGAAATGTTAGACAAGAATTCCCCTTAAAACTATGGTAAAATCCTAACTGGAATCCACATAAGTATTAATCATAGAAAAAAACATTTAAATAAAATTGAGATAAAAGTATACATGATATAATTTATTAATATTTATGTATATACACCAAAAAAAAAGAAGTAAGTGTTGATAATTAAATTAACCTCATTGATGTAAAAATTTAGGCAAAATTACCTTTCAAATATCATATCATTAGAGTGAGGATAAATCAATGAAGTAATTTATTGTGAGAAATTTAAATAAAATAAAATTAGATACTAAATACTGTATAAAAACATATTTAATTTTCACTTATATTTATGACACAACATAATCAATGAAATATATATTTATCCTAGTGAATGGAAGTTGAATTAATAAATCCCACACATTGACTCAAATTCATCATGCATGCCCACTAATATTCCGAAAAATAAACATATATATATTATTTAACTTTTTAATAAACTCTTACATATATATTATTACATTTATTACACTTTCGAGAAAATTATGTTGAATTAAATAATCAATAATGTTTAAATGTAATGTTTAAACCATATTCATGTTATGTGTCATGATAGACTTTGTTGGATCATCTATGGTCAATGAGGATATTATTTAAACACCAGTAGGATAATATCCATGAAATGGTTATCAAAATTCAATATCAATTATAATTTTAAAATCTTATAGGAATGATGGTCATGAAAAATTATTCATGATTAAAATCTTAGAGATAGAAGGCTGTAAATTTACATAAGTAATGTTCCCATTTTTCAATGGTCATTAAGGAATGAGAGTTTCTAAAATTAATATTTATTGAATTTAAATTAAATCAAAAATAACATATTACATAATTATATAAATATATATATCATTTTTTTGATATTGGGATGTAAAAGGAAGAATCACATTGCTTCGAGGAGACTATAGTGCACACATATACTAATGACATTATCAATTTTTATGTGTGTGCAATAGAAAGAAGAAATTGATATGCCATATTTATAGATATATAATTATTTCATTAATATGATATGGATTTAAATTATATCATATATTTTTTAAATATATCTTTAATACATTCCATGTAATGTGTGTCTGTATCACATATCTTTGAGGAGGCCATTGTCCACAAGTCCAAAAACGATGTTATCATATTCCCTAAAATAGAAAGCATGAAGGTTTGTGATATATAATAAATAAAAAAGTATGAATATATTATTAATATCATATATATATTATAAATATTTTTGTGCATCATAATTTTAAACCCCATGAAGTGTTAATGGAAAAAAATGACATCATCTCATGAGGTGTTGTTCACCGTACACATGAATGAAAATTTTGTAAACCATTTAATGGATGTGTGTGTTGGTGTTGGTATAAAACGTAAAAAACATCTCAGTATATTTTGGATACTGATTATATTATATAATCATGTAATAAGATGTATTAAAGTGGAGAATAATAAAATAAAACAAAAGTTCTCATCGAGGAATGATACATCTTATTGAGTTAACTCCTTTTGGTTTTCCCTATAAAAGTTCATTAGGTTTCATTGAGTCCCAGTTATGTATTTAAAAATGAGAGGATGGATATTATAAGTTTCATTTGGATGGTTTTGGATGATTCCCAATGTTTTAAAGGTGTGACTAAGGTGGGAGAGTGAGTGCCTTTTTATATTAGAGGGGAAGTGGCATTCTTGTAAATACAAAGGGTAAAGACTATATGGATTTATCCCTTATATAATGTGACTAAAATAGTGATGAAAATGATTACCCAGATGGATTTTGGTCGAATAAAGCCAATACATTGAGTTTTTTAATTTTTAAGGTTATTTTGTGGTATAATATTAAAACTTAACAACTATGTAATCACATTTTTACTACAATTATTGTTATTAATGTCCATTTTTTCACTAATTTTTTTCCAAAAAATAACATTAACATACAATAAATTATAAATTTTTATTATTAAAAAAATGAAATACATTTTTTCAATTTTTAATAATATAATTACCAGAATATAATTTAAAATTAATCCTGTATACATGATGACATAATAGATTTTTTAAAAAAAATGTTCAATAGATTGAAATTATTTTATATTGACATTAAATGTGAATGTTTTTCTTTTCAACTAAACTAGATTAATTGATATATAAATGAAATATGTATACCTTACAACCAATTTCAAATGTAACTTCACTGAATAAATTATATATATGAAAAATAAGTTTTCAATTGTAATTTAGTATTATTTACTATTCATCAATATATTAATACACTTAGAACGTTGCAAAAATTCACAAGAATTAAATATATGTATTCCTATTGGAAAAATAAAAAATATTTTTATAAATAAAAATATTTAAGGTTTCTAAATTTATTTTTAAACAACTATTTTATTTAATTTTTAAAAAATTTCTTTTAAAAATATAAATATTTTTATGATTAAATTTGGATATATTCTATTGTTAAAAATATCAATATTATTGGATAAATTTAAAAATTAATTTATTATATTTATATATTTAAAATTTAATTAATATATTTTATTAATAAGGATTGAGTTATTTTATTATGATAAAATTTCATTCTGGTTGTAATAATATTTTTTCATAATCTCATATCCTTTATATTCGATTGGTTATTATTTTAATTTCTAAATAATCGGAAACAAATGAAATAATTTTGTATACATATTTAATCAAGAATTTCAAAATTTATTTACTATTATTCACTATCATCATTCCAACTACTAGTTGATAACTATAAAAATAATATTAAAATTAATTGTTGTTATCTGCTATGATTCTGGTTTGTGTTCAACATATGTCATCAAAATGAAGTGAATGTTGTGTAAAATGAATGATAAACATAGTGTTGTGTCTGATGTAAGATAAAATATATTTTTATGTAATTTTTTTTAAATTACATAAAATTATTTAAAATAATACATATCATTAAATATCTGCATATTACATCCTAACTCCCAGTAAAATGACATTTTCCTTGAAAATATATCTTTGGATATCAATGGATTAAATTTTCTATGATTACATTTTGTAAACCCAATTATATAATGGTTTAATAAAATATCCTATTAAAAAGGTAAAGTGGGATCTATAAGCTTCACCAAATGTGACACATAACAAGGATTCCACCTAGGGGTAGTATGGGAAAAAGCGTGAATAAATAATGACCATGATTTATGTCATTGATCACAAAAATACTTAATGATCAGTTGAAAGATAAGGGCCTTAGAAACGAAAATATATAATGATCAAAAATCATATTACTTCATCATAATATTGGAAACTAGGATAATATTTTTTACATCAAGATCATTTAATAAGAGTTAAAGAATCCCTTTATGATCAATACCAAGTGGGGAAGAAAAAAAATACTTTAATGGTGAGTATAATTTCACCATTCAATAATTTTTCTGTTAAATGTAATATTTTCATCCAAATTATGAGTATTGAAGATATATTTTATTATTCATAAGGATCTAAAATAACCCTTTAATGACTAAATAATCCTATATGTGATATCAAACCTATTCCTTCTATCATTAGATGTTAAAAAATCCAAAATGTTTATAGCATGATATAATAGTTCAAAAAATAAAAATACCATCATATGATACACAATTAATAAAAATTTAATAATTGTTCCAAATGATTAAAAAAATTAATTCCATAAATAAATATCCTTAAAAATTCTTCAACCACTTAGAAATTATTTTTAAACCATAAGATTTTAATGATATGATAATAAATTTTTTTAAGACAAATAAAAAATATTCCCAAAATATAATTACATATGTTTCAGAAATAAATAAACGTTAACATGTTAAAAAAGTCATTCTAACCAGGAAAACATGTAGGCTTGTTTTAGTGTGTGAAACTCTTTTCATCCTTTAGTCATGGGTCCATGTCCTACCACCTAGTCGGATACGATTATTTTTTACCCAGTAGAAATTTTTTCCTATCTTCAATTTAATATTGAATTTTTTTCCTAAAACACTTTTTATTGATCCTATGTTTTAAATATAATTCATAAAAAATAATCTCTACAAATTTCATTGATAACCCAAAATTTTTTATACTTAAAAACCTATAATGTAGTGTCTATGAATTTCAATGTATGGATAACATTATTTATATATTCTTATAAAAATATCTGTAACTCATAATATAACTTCATATGAAAACATGCTAATCCCCATATCTATCTGAACCATCCTTTAATACCTACTATAACAGCCTAGAACCGACAATCTTTGATCTGCTACTAAAATACACAACATTAAAATTCTAGCTTTGATGAGGATAATTGTGAACACATATTTTTCCATGAAAACATATAACATCGAGAAGATACACTTTATCAAATAATTTAATGAGTAACATTTCATTCTTAAGAGAATTATGAAAAACTCCATCATAAATAATTAAAAAACTTCAAAAGAACATTTCTCCATTTTATTCCAATGTATTTCCCAAAATAGGTCATCAACATTATCCTTGTGAAACCCTTTATATAAATATATCATAAAACATCATTCTTTAAATCCTAGGGAAAACAATACATAATAATGGTGAGATTAAAATATCTACAAGAGAAAACTCAAGAAGTTATAAATGAATGTAATAAATGAGCATAATAAAAGTATAAGGGTAAGATAACATAATTAAATTTCATGAGAGAATCATAAAGGAAATCAGGAAAATAATTTATTTGATCTTAAAATATGAAAACAAGACAATGGAAAGAGACATCATAATCAATAATCCTATGTAAAACTATATCAATAGCAATCTTTATAAACTTTAAAAACACATAAAAATAAATTAAAACACTTTTGGGTGACATGGTGAATCACAATCATATAACCCTTCAAAAAACATAAAACACCTTTATTTTTTATTGAAAATATGATAAAATTCAAATATAATTATTACCCAATTAATATTATAGATATAATGATCTCACCTAATGTTATCTCGTCCACCCCATGTTAAGATGTAACGAGATTCCATAGTGTCACCTAGGAAACAACTTAAAAATATGTAATAGGATTTCCTGACTCTATTTGGGCTACCCTATGTTAAGATAAAATATATTTTCCAACACTATCTTGAAACCATATGTATTTTTTTAATGGGATTTTTCAATACAATTTTTGTGCACCCATCATATATAATGTCTATGAACAAAAAAATGAATAACGTACACATAGATTTAATTTAATAATAACTCATTATAAAAAATCATTATTGATTTCATAAAATTTTTATCTAACAAAAGGAAATTGGTTCGAAATAAATATATTTGAAACATGGTTAACCTATGGAAATTAATTATGTTCTATAACAATAACATTATTAAATAATCAACCCATGTAAAAAATAGGTTTCATAAAAATATATTTGAAACATGAATAAACCATTGAAATAAAGTGGGTTCAATAAAAATCTCTTTGGAACATGATTAACCCATTTAAAAGAATATAATTCAATAATAATATCCTTAAAATATGGTTAATCCATGGATAAAAAATGGGTTTCATAACTTGATTAACCTATTGGAATAAAATGGGTTCTTTATAAATATGATTAAAACATTCATATTCCATCCAATAAAAATAATTTGGTGGGTATAAATAAAAAATATAACTAGTGGAGTGTAATTAAAAAATGTGTCTACTGGTGATTATTAATGGAAATACCATTTAAAAGATCATTAATAACATTATTGTCTAATTTGTTCATTAATAATTCCATAGGGTCCTATTTGCATTAAAAATATTAATCAAAATCCCTAGGAAGGTAATTACATTAAATTTAATGTAAAATTTTTTTAGAATAAGAATATTAATGATTTAAAATTTCAATAGAGTAGTATATACACCTCATAATATAAAATAGGTGTATAATATAATAAACTTCAGAAGGAAAGTAAATTTTGATGAAAATCCAATACCATTTTGGTAACATTGAAATTGTGAGACCCATGAAACATAGATCCTAAAATGGATTGGTGAAACCAAAAATAATTTAGTTTAATTATCATCAAATGAATTAATGGTAAGTATAAATACTGTAGAACAAAAATAAGTGCTGAATATTTCATATATCTTAATGAAATAAAAGTAAGACTAGAATTCCACTTTTAACTATGGGAACATCTGAACCAGAAGCCCAAAATTTAATAATCAATTAATTAAAATATTAAATACTATGAGTAAAAAAGTATTAATGATATAATATATAAAAATTTTATTATATAAACCAAAAAAAGGAAGTATGTTTTTAATTCAACATGATTTTCATAGATGTAGAATGTTAGATAATAATACCTTACAAAGATCATACCATTGGAGTGAGGAAGAATCAATGAAATTATTTTGTGTAAAAATTTAAATACACATAATAAAATTTTAAATAATTTATAAAACAATAATAGGTAATTTTCAAACATATTTGTTAAATAACATAGTCAATTTAATTGAATTTTAACCCAATAAATGGAAATTGAGATAAGATATCCCTTACCTTGATTCTCATTAGTTTTATTGTCCTCTATCTTCCTAAATAATAGAAATATATTAAATATATTCTTTATTAATAACCATTTATAGGTATGTTATAAAATTTATTTCACATATAAAAAATTTAGTTACATTTAATTAATCAATAATATTTATATCTGATGTTTTAACCATATTAAGTTTAGGGGGTAAAATTGAATTTGATATGTTGATTGTGGTCCTTGAGGTCATTTTTTGACACTACAATATTAATAAGAATTATTCAATGATCATAATTTAATTAAATATTACTTTTAGAATAATACATAAAATATGGCTTTGAAAAATGAACCAATGTTATGAACATGGAGATGATAGGCTATTAATATGCATGAGTAACATTCTCATTTTTCAAAGATCATTAAGGAAATAAGATAAGAAATGTTTATCATTAAATAATTACCATTTTTAAAAAAATAACATTTTTTTAATAATATATACTTATATATATTATTCTAGTGATGTGGTGATGAAAATGGAAGAATCACATCTTTTCAAGGAGGCAATAGTCCAAACGTTCACAAATAATGCTATCAATTTTCCAGTGTTTGAAATGGAAAAAGGAAAACGACATAAAATATGTACATATATATAATCAGTTCATGAATATTATAAATATTTTATTTAATAACATATATTTTTAAAGCCATCCTTAATACATTCTTTTTAAAATGTGAATGTATCACATTGCTTGGAGGAGGCGGTAGTCCTCATGCCTAACAAACTATGTTATCATATTCAAAAAAAAATAAAATGAATAAAGTTATGTGATAGAAAATAAATAGAAAGTAATTAATACCCTATAAATCATATATATATCATATAAAAATAGAATTTTTATCATAATTACCCACCATAGGTGGTGGTAATGTAAAAAACGAATGACATTGTCTCGTGAGGTGGCAGTTAAATGTACACACAAATAGCGATTTTGTTACCCATTTGACATAAGTGTATATATATTTATGTGTAAAACATAAAATAACCTTAAATTAGTATATTTATGATACCAATTTAATTATAAATTCTTATAACATGATGAATTTTTTTTAAATGAAATAAATCAAAAGTGCTTGCTAAATAATATTACCTCTTATTCAGGTAAATTTATTTTTTTGCACCAAAGAAATTCCAAGACTTTCAATCCTCCCAAGGTGATGATTCTATAAAATTAATATGTACATTTAATGATTATTTTTTAAGGTTTTTATTAAGAAAAAGGCTTGATATGTGCGTTTAACTATGGGGAGTGAGTGTCTTTTTATTATTAAGGGGAAGTGGCATTATTTTAAATACAAAAAAGAAAACAATATTGGGATGTAGTCCATACATCTGGTGCCTCCAATAATGATTTAAATTCAATATAATAGGAAATTGTTTCTTATAATAGATATAAAATAGGTTTTGACTTGTTTATTGGTCATTTTTATTCATAATATTAATGTTTAACCACTAAGTAAACAATGTTTTACCTTAATATTTGAAAATAAGTTTAACTAAATTTAAAAAAAAATTCATAAAAAACTATTTTTGACAAGATTTAAACTATAAATTTTTATAATAATAAATAGGACATCCATTTTTTAAAATTTAAATGAAATTATTGGAATAAATTTATTTAATATTAATCCAACAGATGGGAGGAGACAACATGTTTTGAAAGATAAATGTTCCAAAGTTTTAAATGATTTTATACCCAATATGAATATGAAATTGAGCCCAATTACCTAAATTATATTTGAAGATGTTTAATTTATTAGATTATAATTTGAAAATAATTTGAAATATAATTTAAATCTATAAATTATATTCATGAAAATCGAGTCTTAAATTACTATTCATTATTACTTAAAATTCATCAAAATATAAAAGTACTCATAAAAATCATCGTAAGTAAATTTTTTCAATCAAATTTTAAAAATTAAGATTAATTTTTTAAAATGAAAATTATAAAAGTGTGAAAAATTACTTTAAAAAAACTTTTAATAAAATTAGGTAAAATTCATTTTATGTGTATATAATATTTTATTTTTAGAATAGGATTTAATATTTTCTTATGTCGATAAAAAATATTGGATGAATTTTAAAAAATATATATTAACTAAATAAAATATAAATTTCATTAATATCATTTACTAATAGAGATTTATTAAATTTATTAATGTAAAAATCCATTATGGTTTTAAAAATAATTTTTGACAAATATAAATACATTATATTCAATTGGTAATTATTTTAATTTCAAATTAATGGGTAACCAATGAATTAATTTTAAAAAATGTGTAAATGATAACTTCAAAATTTAGTTAATCTAATTAATTCCCTCTATTCCAATGGCTAGGAGATAATTTTTTTAAATAATACTAATATTATATTTTTTCTAGTAACACCTGAGCTTGTGTACAACGTATGTCATTAGAGGAACATGATATTGAACGCAACACATGATATACTTGGTGTTCTGTGTGATGAAATATATTATATTTATTGTGTTTAAAAAATATATTAATTTATTAAAATTAATTTTAAGGAAGATATTTCATAAAATCTAAAGGATTTAATAGTATACTATTTTTGATAATATATAATATAAAATCAATCTGTTTTGAAAAAAACATTATACCAATGAAATATATTTTCAAATAACTATCATATATTACTTTATGTGTCTTTAACAAACAAAAAATAAATATGGATTCCTAATTATTATTTGTTTCAACTATTAGACTCTAATAAATGTTAGTTTCAATCAATCTACAGAGGTATGTAACATAATATTTTTTTAAACACATGTATCCTTGTACATTTATCTTCCAATTATATATCTATGCGACACACACATCCATATGATTTATCTATGAATATAATTGATTATATCAATGATTAATTCAGTATATCCATCATTTATAGGCTATAATATCATTTTTTATGATTGAAGGAAATTTTGGAATTGATTATATACCATTCAACTATGTAAATTAGAATATTATATATGATTCAACTTTTTATGACAATATAAATCAGTATCCTTATTCAATCAAGATAATTTATTCCATTGTAATATTACTAAATATAATATCAAAAAAATTATAAAATAAAATAACATGATCAATAACATAACTAATCACCATTTATTAGATCAATTTTCTTTCTAATACTTGAAATGAACCAAATACTATAGTTCAAATATATGACCCTTTTTTATCACGATTAATTAAGATTATTATAGAATATGCATCTTAATGATAACAATGAATGTAACGTATGAAATTACATATGTTGTAGAGAAGAAATAATTTTTCTCAAAATAAATAATATTTTTTATTCAAATCAGTACATAATATCTTTAGACAAACTAACACTAAAATTAATCCAAAGATCAAGTAATAATCAATGACATTCAATGAAATCATTGATTTGGTGTTTCATAATGTTTAATATATAAGAGGTTATTTATCATTAAACTCTATATTATTCAGGCCTCAAAAAATAATGAATAATAATTTCAGAAATAACTCTTATTATAAAATTCTTTGTACATTTAATATTTGTGAACATTAAATATATAAATAATTATCAGAAAAAATTAAAAAAATATATAATAGTTACTTATAATAAATACTGATATATATTAACAAAAAGTGATATGGTTTTTTTCATTTATTATTTTTGTAAATGGGTATGTTATATCAAAATGAATTTTTTTGGATAACCATATAATATCATAATGAATCATTATAATAACCCCATAATAAACCAATTTTTCAACTGTATATTCATTAGAAGTTTTCTAGAAAATTTTACAGTTGGAATGAAAAATCCATAGAATAGGGAAAAATTTATATTCAAAAAATAAAATATTTAATCAAAATATTTTATTTATAACATCCAATATTATGAAATACACTAATTTTATTAACTAAAATAATAAAAAAAGAAATTTTTAACTAAAATTAATTCTTCATTCTTGAACTCAAAATCATACCCTGAAAATGATACGTGTCAACTAAAAAAACAAAACAATGCTCATTTATTTTGGTTACTAGAATCAATTTAACTCCTAAAATGAAATTTTTGTTACCAATAAGATAAAAAATATATCATATATTCTGAATTAAAATATCTAGATACTATTTATTTGGAATTTAATTACTATCACTATAGTAATATTAATAATTTAATTGAAATAAAAAATATATTAAATTATTTACAACATAAAAAATGTTATCCATTATATATATTATACTCAAGTTCACTAAATAAAAAAATATATTTTTTAATATTATTTTCTATAAAGAAATGTGTTTTACTTTGTGAAATTTTTTATATTTTTTTGTTTTATTTATATTGTGTTTTTGACACCATAAAATATTGTATTATAGTACGATTTATTGTTTAGAGGATTAAATTGGTTGTGATTCATCACATAGACCAATATCCATAAATGATATATTTATTTTTTTAGGTTTTAAAGATATATTTTCGGAAAATAATGTTTATATATATTTTTCCTTATCACTAAAAATTATTTCATTTGATATTGTAACACCCCAAGCTTCCACGGTACGTTTCCCTTTGAATAATGCAATGGCGTGCATTGTCTGCAACTTCGAGATTCTAACACACCACAACTAATCAAACTAGCCGTTATGAATAGTAATACATACTTTTTTAAATTTTATAAATTCTATCTCTCAAAATGGACTTCGTTTTTGGATTCATAATATCGAAATTATCCTAGGGTGAAATTTTGGTATTTTTCGGATAACTTTCATATTTTGATGAATAGTGACAATTACTAAATTTTAATTAAAAACAACTTTTTTAGTCAAAATAATTAATAGTGATAAATTATGAATTTGAGTGGGTTTAAAGTATATTTAGAATTTATTTTTACCATGTAATACAATGTGGGTCATTGAACATAATTTCACATTTAAACCAGACATAAACAAGTGCCAATCTTTTGATAGTTATTATCTCTTAAAAACACGTTTTTTAACAACGGGAATTAATTTTAAATTAATATCTGCCACTTCTGGGTTTTGAATTTGGAAAAATGGATTCCATATTTGGATTTAGGATGTTAAAAGTTTGTAAATAGGTAACTTTTATTTTTATACATTTTGGATAATTACTTCGGTAAATATTTTATTTACCATGGTTAAAAGGTAAATCCGGTAAACAAGGGTTAGAAA
The DNA here is from genome assembly GCA_963277665.1 of Viscum album. Classification (NCBI taxonomy): domain Eukaryota; kingdom Viridiplantae; phylum Streptophyta; class Magnoliopsida; order Santalales; family Viscaceae; genus Viscum; species Viscum album. The sequence goes on from CAUJRU010000071.1 coordinate 344,223, forward strand.
ATAATATTATAATAATACTAAATTACCCTAAAACATGTCTTAAACCTATTGGTTGATACATGTTCGACCAGAGGAATCTTTGGGTCGATTTTGGGACCCTATGGATCCACTTGTAAGTGATAGGGACACTTTATTTTAATTAAGTTAAAATGAATACAAAAATGACACAAGCATATATCTTTTAGAAAAACAATTGTTACATAGGGTTATATATTTTTGATTTTAGACTATAAAAATTCATTATAAATATAAAAATATTTCCTAAATAATGATATTTTATTTATAATTTTTAGACATTAAATAGCTTAATTTATTTATGACACAATGTTGATGTAGTAATTACCATAATAGTGAAACATTAGAATAATTGATATTATAAATACCCAAATAAATATAATTTGAGACTTTTATTGAATTAAACTAATTTTATAGGTTGATATGACATATTAGGATTGAGTTAATTAACATTCTTCGAAGTAATCATTCTGTTGTGAGTTTTACAAAAATCAACTATTGAATAGTGTCAAAATTGACATAAAAGAGTTTTTAAAACAAATATTATATTATTAATTGATATTAAATTGATAAAAATCAAAGGATCGGCCAAAAGACTTATATCATGATAGGTATGTAATTAATGGACCACTTGGGGGGCTTTTGGATGTATATAGTATGTTTATTAACTATATAATATAAAAATACAAAGTTACAAGGTAAATGTCAAACTAATTAACTAAGAGTTAAAACTAAACGATAAGGTTAATATAGTAACCCAAACCTATCTAAATTCTATTGGTCGAATGTTTTTCGACCTATCCCCACCTTAACCTTTTATTAATAAACTTTGGATCCATTTGAAACCGAATATGAATTTATTATAAATTAATATTTCTAGCTTTTCCAAAGGTGTCCCTCACCCCTCTTATAAAAGGGCACTCCTCATTCTCATTTCTTCACACCTTCATAACCTTTTTGTTTGGCCAAACTCTGCCCAAATACTCTCTAAACTTCCCTCACTACAACCTAGAGGCCTTAGTTTGATCAGAAATCCATCCTATGGATACCTTTTGATCAAATCAAAAGGAAGAACCCGAAGAAGAGGTAATGTTTTCACCACCCCTTTTCAAGTTCCTTTCTTCTTCCACTTATTCATTCTTTGTTATTACCATTCTAAAATAATAACTCCAGTATCTTATATATACTGTGATGTTATTATAAATATTGTACAATCATATTCAGTATTCCATCCACCCTTTGAATAACATGTCACTATACGTGTGTACGTACGGCTTACCGTCTCCACGTCATTGTGTAATTGTTATTCAATATATTATTATTTGGGGGGGTATAATAATGATGTGTAACTCATTTAAATAATAATTATAACATGATAATGATTCTGTATATATGATATACCATCCAAATATATATTATTTTAATATCAAAAGAATGATATTGTCGCTCGTGCGTACGTACGGACTACCGTCTCCACAAACACGATGAGATTCATTCTCCATCATATCCATTCGAGTATAATTATCATTTGATGATTTAAAAATAATGTTTAAGAACTTTATATCATTTTGTATATGAATAAGATAAAACATATCCATGACAATCATGGCTTACGTAACAAATCATATAAAAGAAAATGAGTAGGTTAACACCCGAAACGACGATAATTCTAAGATATTATTAACAAAGCAATGTTAAAAGATAATATATGATATAATATTAATGTATATGATTCATGAATAATTTAATAACAATTATTTAAACATTATACAGGAGGTTAACCTACCCCCATCCAACTAAATGTACAAGGTAAGGGATTTTCTTATCCCACTTTTAATTCCGTGAGAATTTTCCATTACTCACCACTTATTTATTGCATGTGGTGTGTGTACTGCCCATGATTGTATTCATTGTGTAATATAATTTAATTTATGGGTATTTTCATCATTATGGTATGATCCTTCTTTCATGGGTGTATTTTTCGTAAGTTACCTAATCGATAAGGGAATTTGAAATTTCAATTTCCACTCATTTGGCATTACACATATTTCATTGGTTATATTACCCCAAGATTATGTGTGGAATCACTATTCATTTGATTATGTCATAATTTCCACTCCCCTTAATGTGGATATACTTTTGATACACATAATCATTCCATTGATAATTTCTCAAGTCATTGATATGAATTTGATAAGAGTAATTTTAACTCATTCTCCATTTGTTGAGTTAAACATCTAATTCGTTGGTGTTGTTTTTACAAGAATAGGTGTGAATGTTCGTGATTGTTTTACACTGAATATCCAATCATATTTAGTGTATTTATATTTGACACACATAACTATGTTGTTGATTTATCCTTAACCTAAGGATGCGTCCTTTATGAGAGATTTCATCTCAATTTACATTCCATTGAGACTTCTTTGTTGTTATACACCAAATCACTTTTATGTGGTGTATATAATGTACTTTGACATAGTATATCATGAATTCCTTTATTCTCATGATATTACAATGTTTTGATTACCTCAATTATTTATATTCAAGTGTCTCTCTTTTGGTTAGAAACTCTAACTAAAATACCATTTTTAAATGTTTTAATGAATTATTCTTCTAAATCTTGCTCATTAATGTCCATGTTTTAAAAAATGGTATGAAGGATTTATTTATATGGGCATTAATGTTTTAAAACTAAATGTCCTTTTAAAATTTTCAAAGTGGTATGGGACACTTTGATTCAGAAATCTATTTTTAAATGGCTTCTTGACAAATAGTGTGACATTTAAATGATTTCAAGAAAAAGGGGGATATTTCTCTCAAATAGTTTTGATGATTATTTTCATCTATGTCAACATCCTTCATTATTTTTGATTGAGATTAATGTGATACAATAAAATCTTCCATATTGGATCGAATGAGTTATGTTTGACTGTGGATGTGCTATTTTTATACCATTCATGGTTTGTGGTTAAAATATTGACATTTCGTATGCTAGTTTTAATACGAATGTTTATGTTATGTTTTAACCTGTTCATATGAGGAATGCATTGGACATAATAAGTGACGGGTGGAGCCCTCTATAGATCCTCGATGCATTGGTATGTCTCATGAGACAAACTAGTGTCTTGGCACAAGGCCTTGACAAAATCTCATTTGTAGTCTTGGCACGAGGCCATTGCTATGTGGTTATGATAGTCTGGCATTATGTGTTCCATCATTATGAAAGTGGTTATTGATATTGCATGTGATCATTCGACTAGTAGAGTATCCATGTGAATAAGTAAATGGAATTATTTCATTTTATCTTTTCCATATTATGCTGAATTTCAAGTTTAAAAGGCTTTTGTTTTAGTTAAAAATTGTTTATCTATGAAAGCCTCTGCTATATTGTTATCCTTACTGAACATATGAGCTCACCCCTTTCAATGTTTTATTTTTCCCAGGATGTGAAGAAGTAATTTATGAATGACCTGCAGGGATAGTATGAGGGGATATGAAGACAAGATGTTGTTGTAGTTTTTTTTCCTTATGATGTAATGTAAGACTTATGAATATATCTAGTGTTTACAAGACTACTAAACTAATCGGTCTTTCGATACTTGATCCTTTGTGATCATGCCAATGTTATGTAATAATGCACCGACACTGGGTATCTAGGGTCGGGGCGTTACAGTTGGTATCAGTGGGAGGTTTAGTACCAACCTTGGGAGCTAGATTTAGATAAACTCTGATTAGAGCACGTAGACCAAAGATAAAGTTTGAGGATTAGTATAGAATAAATTCCTAGAATTTTGGTATTGTAGAGATTTTGTGAGTTTTCCGAGCAATACATCCCTGTCTGGATACGAGCAGGTAGAGGCAGCTCTGGCACAGATGTACCTAGGGGTAAAACCCGAAAACACCGCTTTGAGCTAGACTCGAACGAGAACTAGTGCACGACAACGGGCCTTGCTGCACTCTTGGTTACAACACTCCCGGGGGATATGCTTTGGTAAATTCAAAAGATTAGTTGAACCATTATTAAGGGAATACAAAAAAATACCCCTAAGAATATATGTCATCAAATAGATAGTGGACAACCTAGATTTTAACATAGGGTACCCCATGTTAGGATATATTGTTCAATTACAAGATTATCCTATTATGTCTATTTTTTTACATTCTTATTAGATAAGTATTCAAAAACCCTAATTGTATTTTATTTTTGTTAGTTGAAACATGGAGGGATCAAGATTACGAACAACTCTTCTCTCTCTTCCTAAAGAACTACTTACAATTATTATCCAGAAGTCATGCGCAGACGATGTCGAAACTTTTTCAAATGTCCAAGTTACATGCAAACTACTTTATGAGACATCCAATACCTCTAGCATTGCACGATTATTTCAAGGATCAAGTACCGACTATGGGATAATGTTTCACTCTCAACTTTTTTACCACGGTAAGTGTGGGAAGTACCATCAGGGTCTTTTCAAATTATTCACTTTATCTCAAAATTACGATGCACTTAATGATTTTCTAGATGCTGCAGAAGAGGGAGACCTTCGAGCAGCCTATATGTATCAAATTATATATTTATGTCTTTTTGGATATACGGAAACTGATTTACCAAAACCTTATTTTGAAATATTTTAAGATGAATCAGTGAGAATTTTTCTAAAAAAACATGTTAAAGACGATGTCTCAAAATTATATATAAGAAATACCTATTTTTTATGATGCATCGATGCTTCCATCGATATAATCCAAGATGGATGAGGAGTTTTTGGGTAAAGGAAGTTGATGATTTTGAAAAATTCATGAGGTACCATTGTGACACATAAAGGCATTCTAACAAAAGGCAAATCCGCCTAGTCTCTCCAAAGTTCATGTTGTGATCCACATATCTATAGTGACAAAATACATGCCTGACCCAATGCATGTACTCACCTATGAAGAATTAGAACTGGAACTTGATCTATCTTATTGTGGAGAGCCTATCATAATTCTTCATACCAAAGATCATGTGTTGAGAAACAGGATGACTCGTCTAGTAAAAGTTCTATGGAGAAATCATAAGATGGAAGAGGCAATGTGGGAACCCGATGAACATATGATGAATAACCTATGTGGAAATAAATGGACGGTGAAATGTTTAAAAGTGTTAGTGCTCTAAATTGATGGGATTACTTTGGAATAATTTCCTCCTGTATTAGTAAACCTGCAATTTATCATGTGAAAATGATATTTGTGGAAGATTATCTTTTCTGTTGTGAATATAGTTATAAATAACCATTGGTCTTATATGATCATTGGGTATGAGGAAATTATAAGTTATTATAATTTGGGATGAAAATGCAAGATTTGTGGTTAAATTATGTTATGGTTATTTTGAGGAATTTATCTCATTTTGGTAATGTTATAAAATATATTTTTTGAAAAATGACAACACGTAGATCGTGTGACAACCTGTCGCGTCGGACAAAGCTGCGGGAATCAAACCCACAAACAAAGTGCGATTGGGATTTATTGCCTACCACTGGACTACGTGAAGTCCCTGGTTAGTGTGAATATTATTTTTAGTTAAATGATTTTATTGATCAATAATAATTTGATTTGGGATCTTATGTCTTATCAAATGAATTCCCTTAGTATAGGAAAATGATTTGGTGATTAAGTGATAAATGTTATTTTGGAAGTTGTTCGCTTTGTTGAGAACACTATATGCCAAAGGAAAATAGAGTAGTATGGGATTTCATTTGAAGAGTAACAGTGGATTTTTATCTATGTTTTTATTGTGGATTTATAATGATTTGGGTTATTTATGGAAATTATTAGGTTAATTACTTTTAATTATGTTAATTTAAGAGTAATTACTGTCATTTGGAGATACAATTTAACGTGGAAGACTTTACTCTTAATAAGTTTTGGTTTTCAATATTAGTTTTTATTTTATCAAAGGAGTTTAAGGACAATTGATTATTGAATGGTATTTATTTAACTTTGGGGCATTGTTGGTTTAATTTTGGAAATTAAGATTAGTGTTTACTTCTCTCAAGGAATATCCTTTTGGGGGATCATTGGATCTTGTACTAACCATTTTGGTTTTGATTAATCTCTATAGACAATGTAAATATATAGTTCATCTTGCATGGGTCATGTGATCTTATAGAAGTTTATTCTAGCTCTTCCAGTGTCACCAAGTCTTCTTGAATACCCATCGTTTAAAAAAATGAGTTAGTGGTGTAAATTTATTAAAGAATGAAACTCTAATTAAAATGTAAGTATATATATTTATATTCTTAGTCAATATCATAAATTAATTCCTCATCCTTATGTATTGTATCTTAAAACAAAAAAATGTTGTCCATTTACATTCCTACTAGGAGACTAATGATTGTTTGTCCCAACACAAGTTTGTGGTTTTCTTATTGTTAACTTTCTCCTGATCATGATTTCTATCCCTCTCCATCAGAACTTGACACTTAATTTATTGTCCATATCCATGTTTTTCTACATGGAATCCGAGTATGGGTTTTCTTGGGTGACCTTTATACCTCTCTTTCTTTCTTTTAAAGTGATAGTTTTATTGACTATTTTTCCGATGTGGGACTTTCCATTATATTATCAAGCCCAATTTTAAAAAAAATTGTGAGGACGCAATTTATTGAAGGAGGGGAGAATGTAACACCCCAAGCTTCCATGGTACGTTTCCCTTTGAATAATTCAATGGCCTGCATTGTATGCAACTTCGAGATTCTAACACACCACAACCAATCAAACTAGTCGTTATGAATAGTAATACATAATTTTTGAAATTTTATAAATACTATATCTCAAAATGGACTTCATTTTTGGATTCTGAATATCAAAATTAGCCTAGGGTGAAATTTTGGTACTTTTCGGATAACTTTCATATTTTGATGAATAGTGAAAATTACTAAATTTTAATTAAAAACAACTTTTCTAGTCAAAATAATTAAGAGTGATAAATTATGAATTTGAGTGGTTTTAAAGTATATTTAGAATATATTTTTACCATGTAATACAATTTGGGTCATTGAACATAATTTCACAGTTAAACCAGACATAAACAAGTGCCAATCTTTTGATAGTTATCATCTCTTAAAAACACGCTTTTTAACAACGGGAATTAATTTTAAATTAATTTATTCCACTTATGTGTTTTGAATTTGGAAAAATGGATTCCATATTTTTATACAGGATTTTCAAATTGTGTAAATAGTTAACTTTTATTTTTAGACATTTTGGATAATTACTTCGGTAAATATTTTATTTACCATGGTAAAAGGGTAAATCCGGTAAACATGGGTTAAAAAATAATATTATAATAATACTAAATTACCCTAAAACGTGTCTTAAACCTATTGGTTGATACATGGTCGACCATGGTCATCTTTGGGTAGATTTTGGGACCCCATGGATCCACTTGTAAGTGATAGGGACACTTTATTTTAATTAAGTTAAAATGAATACAAAAATGACACAAGCATATATCTTTAAGAAAAACAATTGTTACATAGGGTTATATATTTTGGATTTTAGACTATAAATATTAATTAGAAATATAAAAATATTTCATACATAATGATATTTTATTTATAATTTTAGACATTAAAGAATTTAATTTATTTATGACATAATGGTGATGCAGTAATTACCATAATAGTGAAAAATTAGAATAATTGATATTATAAATACCGAAATAAATATAATTTGAGACTTTTATTGAATTAAATTAATTTTAGTGGTTGATATGACATATTAGTATTGAGTTAATTAACTTTTTTCTAAGTAATCATTCTGTTATGAGTTTAACAAAAATCAACTATTGAATAGTGTCAAAATTGACATAAAAGAGTTTTTAAAACAAATATTATATTATTAATTGATATTAAATTCCTAAAAACAAAATTTTAGGCCACGAGACTTATATCATGATATTTATATCATTAATGGACCACTTTGGGGGTCTCTTGGATGTATATAGTATGTTTATTAACTATATAATATAAAAATACAAAGTGACATGGTAAATGTCAAACTAATTAACTAAGAGTTAAAACTAAAAGATAAGGTTAATATAGAAACCCAAACCTGTCTAAATTATATTGGTTGAATGGTTTTCGACCTATACCAATCTTAACCTTTGAATAATCAACTTTGGAGCCATTAGAAACCGAATATGAATTTATTATAAATAAGTATTTCTAGCTTTCCCAAAGGTGCCCCTCACCCCTCTTATAAAAGGGCACTCCTCCTTCTCTTTTCTTCACACCTTAAAAACCTTTTGGTTCGGCCAACCCCTGCCCAAATACTCTATAAACGTTCCTCAATACAACCTAGAGGCATTAGTTTGATCAGAAAGCCATCCTAAAGATCCCTTTTGATCAAATCAAAAGGAAGAACCCGAAGAAGAGGTAATGTTTTCACCACCCCTTTTCATGTTCCTTTCTTCTTCCAATTCTTCTTTCATTGTTATTACCATTCTAAAATATTAACTCCAGTATCTTATATATACTGTGATGTTATTATAAAAATGGTACAATCATATTCATAATTCCATCCACCCTTTTAATAACATGTCACCATATGTTCGTACGTACGACTTACTGTGTCCACGTCGTGGTGTAATTGTTATTCAATATATTATTATTTGGGTGGGTATAATAATGATGTGTAACTCATTTAAATAATAAATATAACATGATAATGATTCTGTATATATGATATACCATCCAATTATATATTATTTTAATATCAAAAGAATGATAGTGTCGCTCGTTCGTACGTACGGACTACCGTCTCCACGAACGCTATGAGATTCATTCTCCATCATATCCATTCAAGTATAATTATCATTTGATGATTTAAAAATAATTTTTAAGAACTTTATATCATTCTGGATATGAATAAGATAAAACCTATCCATGACAAACATGGCTTACGTAACAAAACATATAAAATAAAACGAGTCAGTTAACACCCGAAACGACGATAATTCTAAGATATTATTAACAAAGCAATGTTAAGAGATCATATATGATATCATATTAATGTATATGATTCAATAATAATTTAATAAAAATTATTTAAACATTATACAGGAGGTTAACCTACCCCCAACCAATGAAGAGTACAAGGTAAGGGATTTTCTTATCTCACTTTTAATTCCATGAGAATTCCATTGTTCACCACTTATTTATTGCATGTGGTGTGTGTACTGCCCATGATTGTATTCATTGTGTAATATAATTTAATTTATGGGTAATTACATCATCATGGTATGATCCTTCTTTCATGGGTGTATGTTTCGTAAGTTACCTAACCGATAAGGGAATTTGAAATTTCAATTTCCACTCATTTGGCTTTACGCATATTTCATTGATTATATTACCCCAAGATTATGTGTGGAATAACTATTCATTTGATTATGTCATAATTTCCACTCCCCTTAATGTGGATGTACTTTTGATACCCATAATCACTCCATTGATAATTTCTCAAGTCATTGATATGAATTTGATAGTAGTAATTTTAACTCATTCTCCATTTGTTGAGTTAAACATCCAATTCATTGGTGTTGTTTTTACAAGAATATGTGTGAATGTCCTTGATTGTTTTACACTGAATATTCAATCATATTTATTGTATTTATATTTGTCACACATAATTATGCCGTTAATTTGTCCTTAACCTAAGGATACAGCCTTTATGAGAGATTTCATCTCAATTTACATTCCATTGAGACTTCTTTGTTGTTATACACCAAATCACTTTTATGTGGTGTATATAATGTACTTTGACATAGTATATCACGAATTCTTTTATTCTCATGATATTAAAATGTTTTTATTTCCTCAATTATGTGTATTCAAGTGTCTCTCTTTTGGTTAGAAACTCTAACTAAAATACCATTTTTAAATGTTTTAAAGACTTATTCTTCTAAATCTTGCTCATTCATGTCCATGTTTTAAAAAATGGGTTGAAATATTTTTTTATATGGATATTAATGTTTTAAAATTAAAACTCCTTTTAAAAGTTTCAAAGTGGTATGGGACAATTTGATTCAAAAATCTATTTTTAAATGGCTTCTTGACAAATTGTGTGACTTTTAAATGATTTCAATAAAAAGGGTGATATTTCTCTCAAATAGTTCTGATGATTATTTTAATCTATGTCAACATCCTTCATTATTATTGATTGAGGTTAATGTGATACAATACAATCTTCCATGTTGTATCGAATGAGTTATGTTTGACTGTGGATGTGCTATTTTTATACCATTCATGGTTTGTGGTTAAAGTATTGACATTTCGTATGCTAGTTTTAATACGAATGTTTATGTTATATTTTAACCTGTTCATATGAGGAATGCATTGGACTTAATAAGTGACGGGTGGAGCCCGCTATAGCTCTTCGATGCATCGATAGGTCTCATGAGACAAACTAGTGTCTTGGCACAAGGCCTTGACAAAATCTTATTTTTAGTCTTGGCACGAGGCCTTGGATATGTGGTTATGATAGTCTATCATTATACATTCCATCATTATGAAAGTGGTTATTGATATTGCATGTGATCATTCGACTAGTAGAATATCCATGTAAATAAGTAAATGGCATTTTTTCATTTTATCTTTTCCATATTATGCTGAAGTTCAAGTTTAAAAGGCATTTGTTTTAGTTATAAATTGTTTATCTATGAAAGCCTCTGCTATATTGTTATCCTTACTGAGCATCTGAGCTCACCCCTTTCAATGTTTTATTTTTCCCAGGATGTGAAGAAGTAATTTATGAATGACCTGCAGGGATAGTATGAGGGGATATGAAGAGAAGATATTGTTGTAGTTTTTTTACCTTATGATGTAATGTAAGACTTATGAATATATCTAGTGTTTCCAAGACTGCTAAACTAATCGGTCTTTCGAGACTTGATCCTTTGTGATCATGAAAATGTTATGTAATAATGCACCGACTCAGGGTATCTAGGGTCGGGGCGTTACAGATAGTGTCTGATGAGTTTCAGAATTTATAAGGGTGAATTATGTTCAATTAAATATTTATAATTATTTATGTATTATTTTATTTATCTATTTCTAGAATATAAAAAATGAATTTGAAAATTTATTATGGAATTTCCCTTAATAATTACAAGGGAGGTTTATTTAATAGGGGATACAAAAGTAGGTATATAAATTAGTTGACATGAGTTTCAATATAATGTTTTTATACCTATTGGTTGATTTTTGGGGAGGTGGAATTTTGATGACTGTGTTGAATAAATAGATTTATAATGTTTATAAACATGGAATTTATATATAAGTCCAAACATTTCTCTAAAAAAAATAATATAATTAAAATTTTCATATTTTCAATGGGCCATTCCACAAAAAGATTAATATAATCTATGATGTGCATTCTTATATTTTAAAAAAACCATAGAGTTAATGTTGATAAGGCTAACATCATGTTTTCAATGAAACATATTTTTTATGATTAAAAAGGGGTAATGAGTGATGTCAATATGGAATTATCCATGTGATTTTTCAATAAACAATAATATTTACACCAAAAATATATTAATTGATATTTATAAAGGATTCATAAAATAAAAAAATATTAATTATTCATGAAAAGAACAATACCTTGGGGTTTTTTGAAAAATAATTTATTATTATTTAGGTAGGAGGATTTGGTAATTTTTATATCATACCAAATTTAAATATTATCTGTTTATTGTTTACAATCACAAAATGATTTATCAATCCAAGTTTTGGAAAAGGTCTTAATCTTTTTTATAAAATATTTTACTTGAAAAATACTCTTTGAAAATACTTAGTGTAACAACCCAAGATTTTATAAGATACATTATTTTTATTTTAATTCATATATTCTATTGTACGACACACCAAGATTATCTTGCGCTATACGCAACACCGTATTAGCTTGCAGTATACGCAACACTTTTTTTGGCTCTTGTTACACATAATTTCAAGTTCATTTGATAGAAGTTATTCTACGCAACATTGAGTGTGTATATATATATATATATTAAATGTATAATCAAAATATGATTGGATTCTATTATACGCAACAACAAAAGAGTCATGCACTACACACGACCCTTACTTGGCTTGCATTACATGCAATTGCAACCTTCCTCGATAGCGTGTGTTGTACACAATACCAGGTTTTACTAAACAACAATATATTATTATAATATTATTATAAAATAGCCGTTATGAATATTGTTAACTATATTTTTAATTTTATAACATTATTATTCATCTTACACATTTTCTAGAACATGGTATAAGAACAAAATAAAATTTTCGGGTAAAATAAGTATTTTTAAAAAAATGCGGTTTTGCCGCCTTTTGATGGCGCACCCACATTAAATCTAATTTTTGACATGTTTATAAGTTCCATTTGACAAAATAAAATTATTATTTGGAATCAAGAAATAAAAATTTACTTTGGATAAAATTTTCATTTTATTCTGATGACTTTCATATTTTAATGAATAGTAAAAACACGCTATATTTTAATTAAAAACAACTTTTTTCATCGTAATATATTATGTGGTAAAATTATTATATTGAATGGGTTTAAAGTATAAATAGAATATATTTTTACCATTTAATATAATTTATGTCATTATCATTGATTTTACATTGAATTCGTAGGTTAAATCAATTCAATCTTTTGCAATGTTTTAAAGAAAAACCCGTTTTCTTTCGACAACAGGATTAATTTTAATTTAATTTCTGCAACTTTTGTTTATTGAATTTGGAAAAATGGATTCCATATTTGGAATCAGTGTATCCAAATTATGTTAATAAGCTACTTTTTATTTTTGGGAATTATGAATAGTAACTATGGTAAATTTTATTTACCATAGTTAAAGGTAAATCGGGTAATTAAGGGTAAATATAATATTATAAAATTACCCTAACACATGTCAAAATCCTATTTGATGACTAAAAGTCGACCCATATCACCCAAGGGTCGGATTATATTCATTTAATGGACTTTTTTTCATGAAAATAATTTAATTATTATTAAAACCAAAGAATGTGACAACATGTCACTTTCTTAAATCTTACAAGTATAATAATTTTAATTTAGTGAAAAACTTCATGAAACTTCAAAAATGAATAGTCTCCAGAAAGATAATACAATTATCTACATCAATGGAATTTATTTAGAATATTTAGGGATTAAATAATTATCATTTATTATGACACAAAGATGATGCAGTAATTGTCTTATTAATGAAATATTGACATAATTGATGTTATAAATGCCCAAATAAATGTAATTTGAGACTTTTTATGACTTACACTAATTTTCTAGGTTAACATGACATGTTATTGTTGATTTAAGTAACTTTGTTCGAACTTATCATTCTGTTATTAATTTCATAAAAATCATGTAACAAATAGTGTCAAAATTGACATAAATTAGTTTTCAAAAAAATATTATATTATTAATTGTTACTTTATTCCTAAAAAACTAAGGTTCGGCCAAATGACTTAGATAAGGTTATATATATTAATAATAATCAACTTGTGGTTCGTTTGGATTGATATAGTATGTTTATTAACCATATAGTGTAAGAAAACAAAAAGAACACTGTTAAAGTTAAATTATTTAACTTAGAGTTAAATCTAATTGATAAGGTTAAAATAATAACCAAAACTTGTCTAAATCCTATTGAATGAAAGGATTTTGACCCATCCCCACTTTAGCTTCAAAATAAGACGCTTTGGAACCATTATAAACCGAATTTGACCTTAGTATAAAATAATATTTTGAGATTTTCCTAAGGTGCCCCTCTCCTCCCTTATAAAAGGTCACCTCCTCCCTCTCCTCCTCACACAAATTTGAGCATTCAAGCTCGGCCAACCCCTGCCAAAATATCTTCTCCACTTCCCTAGTATCATCCTAGAGGTCCTGGTCTTCTTCAAAGACCATCCTTATTTCTTTAAGTGGAGGTTAAGAAAAGGCACGTCAAAAAGAGGAGGTTCGGATACGTACAAAGCATATCAGATGTAAGGTAAGGGAAATATCACAATCTCATTTTTATCCGAGATTTTTTGTACTTTGGTATTTAATGTGGTGTATTTTATCATCCACATCCATTTTTCCTCAATATGTAATATTATTTCCATCCACATACAATTGTTTAAATCCAATTTTACCCTTCGGTGAGTTTTTAGTAAAGGATATGAAAGGAATCTTTTGTCGTTTTTCGTACGAGGTACTTTTTGACTTTTCTGACAAAAGTATGAGAAGAATGTTTTTTTAACGTATACGGCATGAATGGATTTTTAAAACATTATTTCCAAGAAGCTTCCTTTACAAGTTTTCAAGTTTATTTTTAATCAACTTATTTTATTTTAAAATTGTATGACATGTTAAGAAAGGAAAAAATGATTTTGAGGTAGAAATGATATTTTCCTCAAGAATGGAGTTCAAGTGTTTTATCAAAATTATTTTCCATTTATGATAATATAGTATTCTGTTTCTATCCCTATTTTTACATTGATTTGATTATGTTATGATGGAATTATTTTTATGATGTCCTTTTATCTTATATGGATTATGTTATGATGACATGATGTTTAAGATTCCCATTTTTATTACATGGGTTATCCAATGATGTATGATTTTTGATTTTATGGCACACATAAGAATGGTATAATTATGAGATGGGTGGGACCTATATCTCCCTCCAATGCATTGGGTAATGATTGTATATCTCAGGAGATAGACATGGCTGAAATCGTAGGTTATACCGGTTCAGTGAAACAGGACTAAAACGAGGGTGACTCGGTTTAGAAATGGACTTTTTCCACTAAGATAGTCTTGGAAATTAGTCTTGACTAATAATAAATGATTCTCTATGATTATGTGTGTATTCCACAAAGTTTCATGTTTTAAGTTATGATTATTGGGATTACATTTCACTTCTATGATTTATCCCATGTTATGATATTATGATCTCTTTTGCAGGTTAAGATTTCCAAAAGTTATGTTCTTATGTATATGATGTGATTGATATTTCTTTTGTTTACCCTTACTAAGCATTTGAACTCACCCTTTTGTATGTTTTATTTTCCCCAGGATATAAAGAAAGGTTTTAGGTACGAAAAAAGGGGAAGATCTATATGGGAGATGTTGAAGATCTATCACCATGATTAGAAGATTACGTTCCGAGTTTCCAAAGACACTAAACTATTACGGTCCTTGTGTGTGTGTATTTTTTTTGTAATAAGTATTCCAAAAAATTAATGTAATGTCCTTGAATGTTAAGCTTCGGGTCTCTACAGTTGGTATCAGAGGAAAGGATTAATCAACCTTTGGAAACTTGGATGCGAAAACGTTAGTGATATCTCTAGAGATATTACTAAGTTATGTCTAGGGATGTCCCTAAGGATAAGTATACGTATAGAATATAGTCCTAGAACTACGGTAACGATCTTATAATTTAACCTAAGATGTTAGATATTAAGGGTACACCCCCTTTACTATGTTGTTTTCCCTAGCATGATTTTTTCCTCTCACAAGATTCTTTTTGTGTTTTAGTTAATGGAGGGAACCAGAAGGAATTCGGTTAACATTGAATCCAATGAAAAAATTGGTGACTATGAGCAACAAAATTGTGTAATTCCTAGAGAGGATGATCTTCTGATTATGAAAAATTAGTCATCGCGATATATGATTAACAAGGTGAAATTTAGTGGTATGCCTAATTCATCAAAGAAGAGGAAGATAAACTATTATGCATGTTTACATGTTGAGGAGCATAAAGAAAGGAAGATTGAGATTTCTAAAGAAGGGAAGAAGAACCTTGAGGAATACCTCTAATGGAGGGACCGATGTTATCTGTGTGGAGAAAAGGGTGATAGAGTGACAGACTGTTATAGAGTTCAATGTCTTATTTGTGGAGAACATGGGCATTACCCAACTCAATGCCCTGACCTAAAAAGTTACTTCTAAATCAAGGAAGGACTTATTCCAGGACAATCATTGAAGTGGATGGACTGAAGTGTTTATGTATTGGTATTCAGTAATAATGTTGTTGAGGTACTTTTATAGTGTATTGAAATATTTATGTATTGGTCTATTGTGGTTTTCAATAATTTTAAGGTATCGGTAACCATGAAAAGTGATTCCAATATTTTGGAAAGTAGATAATATGAGCATAATGAAGGGATAAGGAGAAAATGAAATGTTTGACAGTATTCATGAGCTCATGATTGATATAAGGACTAAGTGATATCATGGTTTGAGTATATAGAATTTTGAGGATTTTGGTATGTGGAATGTGTTAACTTTTAACTGGATTCAAGTTTTCACTATGGTTCAATGAGTATTCATTTTTTTCAAGAGAATACATGATTAAGGTATTCACATGAGTGGAATGTGACCAGCAATATATATATATATATGGTGGATAAATGATGGTATTCACATGCTTGGTTGATGACATTTCAAGTAATCGTTTTCTTTATACTATGAGCTTGGACCTAAGTATTTTAGATAAGCCTAAATATTGGAATGGATTATGTTGTACATATGCTAAGTATTGTTTAAGGATAGAAATTTTTTCGATATTACTGATGGGATTTTATAGTAATGTAGTTTTAGAAAAAGGACAACCGGCCGGACGGGCGACAGCCCATCGCGTCGGACAAGGCTGTGGGAATCGAACCCACTACTGAAGTGCGACTGGCCTTTATCACCTACCACTGGCCTACAGGAATTCCCTGTTTAGTAGAAACTAGTTTTAGTATATTAAGGATTATGATATATGAAGTATAAGTCTATTTTAAGAACTATATAAGATTAATCTCACTATAGATGGACTTATGTATTTTTTTTGATAACTTTTCTAACCTTTTGTTTGAGACAGATGGAATGACCCATCATTATGTCACATGATCTGCTATGTAGAGACCCGAAGCTTATCGTACATGGACGTTACATTACTTTTGCGGAATACTTAGTACATAACAAAAACACACACACAAGGATCGTAATAGTTTAGTGTCTTTGGAAACTCGGAATAAAATCTTCTAATCGTGGGGAAAGATCTTCAACATCTCCCATAAATATCTTCCTTTTTTTTACCTAAAACCTTTCTTTATATCCTGGGGAAAAGAAACCATAAAAGGGTGAGCTCAAATGCTCAGTAAGGGTAAACAAAAGAAATATCAATCACATCATATACATAAGAACATAGCTTTTGGAAATCTTAACCTGCAAAAGAGCTCATAATATCATAACATGGGATAAATCATAGAAGTGAAAATGAGATCCCCATAATCATAACATAAAACTTGAAACTTTGTGGCATGCACACATAATCATGGAAAATCATTTCTTGTTAGTCATGACTCATTGCCAAGACTATCTTAGTGGACAAAGTCCCTTTCTGAACCGAGTTCACTCCTCGTTTCAGTCCTGTATCACTGAACCGAAATAACCTTCCGTTCCAGCCATGTCTATATCATGAGATATAAAATCATTACCCAATGCATTGGATGGAGATATAGGTCCCACCCATCTTATAATGAATCATTTCTTATGTGTGCCACATAATCATAAAACATACATCATCGCATAACACATATAACAAAAATGGGATTCTTGAAACAACATGACATCATAAATCAATTCATATAAGATAAAGGAATTAATAAACATAATTCCATCACAACATAGTCAAACCAATGTAAAAATATGGATAGAAACAGAACCCTTTATTATCTTAGATGTAAAATAATTTTGATAAAACACTTGAATTGAATTCTTGAGGAAAATATCCTTTCTTCTTCAAAAACATTTTTCCTTTCATAACATGTCATACAACTTTAAAATAAAAGAAGTTGATTAAAAATAAACTTGAAAACATGTAAAGGAAGCTTCTTTTAAGTAATGTTTTAAAAATCCATTCATGCCGTATAAGTTAAAAAAACATTCTTCGTACTTTTGTCGGAAAAGTCAAAAAGTACCTCGTACGGAAAAACGACAAAAGATTCCTTTCATATTCTTTACTAAAAACTCACCTAAGGGTAAAATTGGATTTAAACTATTTCAAGTGGATGGAAACAATATTACATATTGAGGGAACATGGATGTGGATGATAAAATACACCTCAGTAAATACTTACGAATAAACAATCTCGGATAAAAATGAGATTGTGATATTTCCCTTACCTTAGGTCCGACTTGCTTTGTAAGTGTCCGAACCTCCTGTATAATGATTTAAATCATGTTATTGACTTATTACAGAATCATATTCATTGTTATGATATCATATATGGTTCACTTATGACATAATGTTACCCGTTCTTTTGTAAATTCCATGTTAAAGAAGCGTTTTGGATAAAATCGTTTCATTTATCGTAGGTGTTTTGACTTGTTGTTCTTGACATCATTATTACTTACATCATGATTTACTTACTTCCAGAATATAAAATATGATTTATATATCATATATATTCAGTATATATATATATATAATAGGTTGATAAATAAAATGAAAAACACCGTTCATGGAGACGGTAGTCCGTACGTACGCATGAACGCTGTTTTCCTTTCCTTATTGTCTTGAAATGGAAGTAAGTAGATGACATACATATGTATATATATACATAAATCCAGTAGCTTTATAATGTCATATATTTCATTATTATTTCTTATATATACATTATAATCATTCTTAAATGGTTAACATGGAGAATGAATCTCATCGCGTTGTGGAGACGGTATTCCGTACGTACGCACGAGCGATGATATCATTTCTATAAATATTGAATTGAATTGGAGTGGATTATACAATATATCAGAATCAATATGATGTTGTAATAACTATGTATAGTTATTCTTTACACCATTATACCCATCCATGTAAGGTGGTGGTGGAAAATAGATTACACCACGGCGTGGAGACGGTATTCCGTACGTACGCACGCGCGGTGATTTCTTTTTCCGTAGGATGGATAGATGGTGAAATAGGGTTGTTTCATACTTATAATAACATATCTGTATATGAGTGATACTGATGTTATTACTTCATAATTAAAGAACCTAATAAGAAGAAGTGGAAGAAGAAATAAAGATGAAAGAATTGGTAACGGTAATTACCTCTTCTTTGAAGTGCCTCTTTGAGACCTCCTCTTAGGGCACTAAAATTGGTCTTTGAGGAAGACCAGAACCTCTAGCATGTTTATAGGGAAGTGGATAGGAGAAATTGGCAGGGTTTGGCCGAGCTTGAGTGCTCAAATTGGTGTGAGGAGGAAGGGGAGGAGGTGTCCTTTTATAAGGGAGGAGAGGGGCACCTTAGGAATACCTCAAAATATTATTTTATATTAAAGTTAAAATCGGTTTATAATGGTTCCAAAGGGTCTTATTTCGAAGCTAAAGTGGGGATGGGTGGAAATCCTATCATCAAATAGGATTTAGACAAGTTTAGGGTATTATTTTAACCTTATCAATTAGATTTAACTCTAAGTTAAATAATTTAACTTTTACCGTGTCTTTTTGTTTTCTTTCACTGTATGGTTAATAAACTTACTATAACATGCCAAACGAACCCCAAATTGTATATTATTAATACATATATCCTTATCTAAGTCATTTGGCCGAACCTTAGATTTTTAGGAATAAAATAACAATTAATAATATAATATTTGATTTAAAAACTATTTTGTGTCAATTTTGAC
The DNA here is from genome assembly GCA_963277665.1 of Viscum album. Classification (NCBI taxonomy): domain Eukaryota; kingdom Viridiplantae; phylum Streptophyta; class Magnoliopsida; order Santalales; family Viscaceae; genus Viscum; species Viscum album. The sequence continues at coordinate 363,974 of CAUJRU010000071.1, forward strand.
ACTATTTGATATATGATTTTTGTGAAAGTCATAACAGAATTATATGTTCGAACCAAGTTAATTAAACCAACACTAATATATCATAGTAACCTAGAAAATTAGTGGAATTCATAAAAAGTATTAAATTACATTTATTTGGGTATTTATATTATCAAATATGTCAATATTTCATTAATAAGATAATTATTGCATCATCTTTGTGTCATAAATAAATTATATTATTTGATGTCTAAAAATTACAAATAAAATACCATCATGTAGGAAATCTTTTTAGCTTTCTAATGAATATTTATAGTCGAATTTATCTTATGTATAACCCCATATTAAAAATGCTTTACTTATTAAACTTTGATTTTAACTATTTTAACCCTTCTTTAAATAAATTAATAATAAATGTCCTAATCTAATCCAAGTGAGCCTAAATGGTCATATTTTATTCCTAAGTTTGTTTTTGGTCGAATTACACTTGTCCAATAGAATTAGGACATGTGTTAGGGTAATATTAATATCATATTTACCCTTAGTTACCCTATTTACTATTAACCGTGGTAAAAAAAGTAAAAAGTTACTATTCACCAAAAATTTATTTTCATCTCATTGAACCACATTTTAGTCCTTGATATTAACCGTGTCTCTCGGATTTTCGAAATTCCATTCACAGAAGCGGTAAAATTAAGTTTTATGCAAAATTCAGTTTTTAACCTACCACTTAGTAGTTTCACTATTCATCAAAAATTGATGTTTTTCAGAACAATGCCAAAATTTCATCCCAAGCTATATTTCATATTCTGAATTCAAAAATGAAGTCTATTTTACCAAATTCATAACATAAAAGTTGCATTAATTAATTTTATAATTAAATCCCACTGTTAAAACAAATAGCGTGTTTTTAAGAAACAATATCTATCAAAAGATTGACACTTGTTTATGTCTAGTTTAAATGTGAAATTACATCCAATGACCAATATTGTATTAAATTGTAAAAATATATTCTAAATATACTTTAAACCCACTCAAATTAATGATTTATCACTATTAATTATTTCTATTAAAAAAGTTGTTTTTAATTATAATTTAGTAATTTTCACTATTTATCAGAATATGAAAGTTATCCGAAAAGTACCAAAATTTCACCTTAGGCTAAATTCGATACTCCGAATCCAAAAATGAAGTCCATTTTGAGAGTTAAAATTTCTAAAATTTAAAAAGTGGTTATTACTACTCATAACGGCTAGTTTTAATAATATTTTAATAGCATATCATTGTTTCGTGAAACTCAGGATTACGTACCACACACGCTATCGAGGAAGGTTGCGATTGCGTGTAATGCAAGGCAATTCAAGGATGCGTGTTGTGCAAGCTCCTTTTGGTGTAGCGTATAACACAAGACATTAGTAAAATAAGAAAGAATATTTTTCATAAAATCTAGGGCTGTTACATTCTACCCCCCTTAAAATGAATTTCGCCCTCGAAATTCGTCGGGGTTATAAATGGTTTACTATTCGAAAGTTTCTTTAATAGAAACCCACATCGTAAAAGGGAATACCAAAACTTGGCTTTAAAAACTAAAGTATGAAATGTAACGATTACCCAAATAAACTAATCACTGGGTTTCCACATAGGTGCAAATATGGATATGGAAGAGAAATCTAACCATCATGTTCTGATGGAGAGTGGTAGAGAACATGGCTATGGAAAAGCCAGTAATCACAAATCCATAGATTTGTGATGATATAAGGTACCATCTGATTCATCCGGTATAAGATCACTAGGACAACATTTTTGGTTTTCAAGATCATTTCCCTAAAGTTGAAAATTTGCTTAGAATAAATACTTACTTTATTTTGGTACAATCTCACTTTTGTTCGTGCCTTGAAAAATTTCTACTTCATATATTAAATAAATGAAGTTGAATTTGTTATTCGTGAAGTGTTAGCAGATCATGTGATAGAATGACGGGTCATTCCATCTGTCTCAAACAAAAGGTAAGCAAAAGTTATTAAATATACATAAGTCATTCTATAGTGAGATTAATCATATATAGTTCCTAAAATGGACTTATACTTCATATATCATACTGCTTAATATAATAAAACTAGTTTCTAATAAACAGGGACTTCCTGTAGGTCAGTGGTAGGCGATAAAGGCCAGTCGCACTTCGGTTGTGGGTTCGATTCCTACAGCCTTGTCCGAAGCGATGGGCTGTCGCCCGTCCTGCAGGTTGTCCTTTTTATAAAACTATATTACTATAACATCCCATCAATAATATCGAAAAATCTTCTATCCTTAAACAATACTAACTTATGTCCAACATAATCCATTCCAATCTTTAGGCTTATCCATAATACTGCAGTCCATTCTCATAACATAGTGGAAACGATTACCAGAGATTTAATACCATCGTTGATCCCCATATATCATAAGATATGTTATGTTGGTCACATTCCAAACATTCAAAGGCCTTAATCTTGTACTCTCTTGAATACCCATTGAACCTTATTGAAAACACAAATTCTATTAAAAGTTAACTCTTTCCACATACCAAAATCCTCAAAATTCTATATACTAACACCATGATATCACTTAGTCCTTATATCAATCATGAGCTCATGAATACTATTAAACATTTCATTTTCTCGTCTTCTTTATGTGCATATAATCTTATTTCCAAAAAATATCTCAATCACTTTGAATACCACATCAATAAATATTGCAATACTCAATGATACAACATTATTTTGGAATCCCATTACATAAACACTTAATCATTCCACCACATCGTTGTCATATTCAACATTGCCAATAGTGATCGCATGTGATTTCCCTTTTTCCTTTGCCTTCAGTGGTTTCTCATGTTGATCATCACTAACCCTTGGATTAGGGCAATTATTAGCATAATGCCCCATTTCCTTGCACTTGAAGCATTGAAGTGTTGGTGGTGCGTTCTCTGCAGTGTTTACTTTATTCACATCATTAGAAACCCTTTTCCATTACTTCAACACTCAGCTGCTCGATGACCTTCTTTTCCACACTTAAAACATTTTCTAGTCCCTTTAAGACAATCTCCACCATGCTTCTTTCCACACTTTGTGCATAAGGAAACATTCATCTTCTTTTCACCATTATTCTGAGATTTCTCCTTGAACTCCATCTTTCGTTTCTTGTCAAAACCATGAGATGGATATGTAACACCAACTTCCATTTCTACCTTGATAGCACAACGCACAATTTCTTCATAGCTACTGAAGTCTCTTATAGATAATGCCCTTCGAAGACTTGGTTTTAAGCCACTGAAAAATCGATCAACTTTACTTTCAGGTTGGATGATAATTCCAGAAGCATACCTTGCAAGTCTTGTAAAATTTGCTTCATAGGTACCAACAGATTCATCGTCCCTTTGCTTCAGTTCAATAAACTCTTTCTCCATCTTTGTTCGAAGAATACGAGGGAAGTACTTACTGAAAAACAAGTTCTTGAACTCGTCCCATTCCATGGACTCAATTTCATCTCTTGGCCTCGTATTCTTGATAAGATTCCACCATTGATCAGCTTCACCTTACAAACGATATACTGCTAAGATGACTTTATCATGTTCAGAACATTGAAGAACTGAAAATATCTTTTCAGTAGTACTGATCCATTGTTCAGCCACAAGTGGATCAGAAGACCCACTGAAAGAAGGTGGACGTTGCCTCATGAAGGACTCAATAGAATATTGTTCCCTTCTCTGCTCATTTGGAAGTCCAGAATGATTCATAGCTTGTGTAAGTATAGCAATAAGATTTTGCACTCCATCTCCCATAACATTTGTTTGTTCATGAGGGCAATCATTGCATTGTCCATTGCATTGATCAACACGGTTCCTTCGGGTTCCAGCCATCGTCTAAAACCCAAAAAGAATAGTGTGAGAGGCAAAAATCATGCTAGGGAAAACAACATAATAAAGGGGGAGTACCTTCAATATCTAACATCTTAGGTTTAATTCTATGACCGTTAGCGTAATTCTAGTACTATAACCTATACGTATACTTAACCTTAGGGACATCCCTAGACATACCTTAGAAATATCTCTAGGGATCTCACTAAAGTTCTCGCATCCTAGTTTCCAAAGGTTGACTAAACCTTTCCTCTGATACCAACTGTAGAGACCCAAAGCTTATCGTACATGGACGTTACATTACTTTTGCGGAATACTTAGTACATAACAAAAACACACACACAAGGATCGTAATAGTTTAGTGTCTTTGGAAACTCGGAATAAAATCTTCTAATCGTGGGGAAAGATCTTCAACATCTCCCATAAAGATCTTCCTTTTTTTTACCTAAAACCTTTATTTATATCCTGGGGAAAAGAAACCATAAAAGGGTGATCTCAAATGCTCAGTAAGGGTAAACAAAAGAAATATCAATCACATCATATACATAAGAACATAGATTTTGGAAATCTTAACCTGCAAAAGAGCTCATAATATCATAACATGGGATAAATCATAGAAGTGAAAATGAGATCCCCATAATCATAACATAAAACTTGAAACTTTGTGGCATGCACACATAATCATGGAAAATCATTTCTTGTTAGTCATGACTCATTGCCAAGACTATCTTAGTGGACAAAGTCCCTTTCTGAACCGAGTTCACTCCTCGTTTCAGTCCTGTATCACTGAACCGAAATAACCATCCGTTCCAGCCATGTCTATCTCATGAGATATAAAATCATTACCCAATGCATTGGAGGGAGATATAGGTCCCACCCATCTTATAATGAATCCTTTCTTATGTGTGCCACATAATCATAAAACATACATCATCGCATAACACATATAACAAAAATGGGATTCTTGAAACATCATGACATCATAAATCAATTCATATAAGATAAAGGAATTCATAAACATAATTCCATCACAACATAGTCAAACCAATGTAAAAATATGGATAGAAACAGAACCCTTTATTATCTTAGATGGAAAATAATTTTGATAAAACACTTGAATTGAATTCTTGAGGAAAATATCCTTTCTTCTTCAAAAACATTTTTCCTTTCATAACATGTCATACAACTTTAAAATAAAAGAAGTTGATTAAAAATAAACTTGAAAACATGTAAAGTAAGCTTCTTTGAAGTAATGTTTTAAAAATCCATTCATGCCGTATAAGTTAAAAAAAACATTCTTCGTACTTTTGTCGGAAAAGTCAAAAAGTACCTCGTACGGAAAAACGACAAAAGATTCCTTTCATATTCTTTACTAAAAACTCACCTAAGGGTAAAATTGGATTTAAACTATTTCAAGTGGATGGAAACAATATTACATATTGAGGGAACATTGATGTGGATGATAAAATACACCTCAGTAAATACTTACGAATAAACAATCTCGGATAAAAATGAGATTGTGATATTTCCCTTACCTTAGGTCCGACTTACTTTGTAAGTGTCCGAACCTCCTGTATAATGATTTAAATCATGTTATTGACTTATTACAGAATCATATTCATTGTTATGATATCATATATGGTTCACTTATGACATTATATTACCCGTTCTTTTGTAAATTCCATGTTAAAGAAGCGTTTTGGGTAAAATCGTTTCATTTATCGTAGGTGTTTTGACTTGTTGTTCTTGACATCATTATTACTTATATCATGATTTACTTACTTCCAGAATATAAAATATGATTTATATATCATATATATTCAGTATATATATATATATAATAGGTAGATAAATAAAATGAAAAACACTGTTCATGGAGACGGTAGTCCGTACGTACGCATGAACGTTGTTTTCCTTTCCTTATTGTCTTGAAATGGAAGTAAGTAGATGACATACATATGTATATATATACATAAATCCAGTAGCTTTATAATGTCATATATTTTATTATTATTTCTTATATATACATTATAATCATTCTTAAATGGTTAACATGGAGAATGAATCTCATCGCGTCGTGGAGACGGTATTCCGTACGTACGCACGAGCGATGATATCATTTCTATAAATATTGAATTGAATTGGAGTGGATTATACAATATATCAGAATCAATATGATGTTGTAATAACTATGTATAGTTATTCTTTACACCATTATACCCATCCATGTAAGGTGGTGGTGGAAAATAGATTACACCACGGCGTGGAGACGGTATTCCGTACATACGCACGCGCGGTGATTTCTTTTTCCGTAGGATGGATAGATGGTAAAATAGGGTTGTTTCATACTTATAATAACATATCAGTATATGAGTGATACTGATGTTATTACTTCATAATGAAACAACCTAATAAGAAGAAGTGGAAGAAGAAATAAAGATGAAAGAATTGGTAACGGTAATTACCTCTTCTTTGAAGTGCCTCTTTGAGACCTCCTATTAGGGCACTAAAATTGGTCTTTGAGGAATACCAGAACCTCTAGGATGTTGCTAGGGAAGTGGATAGGATAAATTGGCAGGGGTTGGCCGAGCTTGAGTGCTCAAATTGGTGTGAGGAGGAAGGGGAGTAGGTGTCCTTTTATAAGGGAGGAGAGGGGCACCTTAGGAATACCTCAAAATATTATTTTATATTAAAGTTAAAATCGGTTTATAATGGTTCCAAAGGGTCTTATTTAGAAGCTAAAGTGGGGATGGGTCTAAATCCTATCAAACAATAGGATTTAGACAAGTTTAGGGTATTATTTTAACCTTATCAATTAGATTTAACTCTAAGTTAAATAATTTAACTTTTACCGTGTCTTTTTGTTTTCTTTCACTATATGGTTAATAAACTTACTATAACATGCCAAACGAACCCCAAATTGTATATTATTAATACATATATCCTTATCTAAGTCATTTGGCCGAACCTTAGATTTTTAGGAATAAAATAACAATTAATAATATAATATTTGATTTAAAAACTATTTTGTGTCAATTTTGACACTATTTGATATATGATTTTTCTGAAAGTCATAACAGAATTATATGTTCGAACCAAGTTGATTAAATCTACAATAATATATCATAGTAACCTAGAAAATTAGTGGAATTCATAAAAAGTCTTAAATTACATTTATTTTGGTATTTATATTATCACTTATGTCAATATTTCATTAATAAGATAATTACTGCATCATCTTTGTGTCATAAATAAATTATATTATTTGATGTCTAAAAATTACAAATAAAATACCATCATGTAGAAAATCTTTTTAGCTTTCTAATGAATATTTATAGTCGAATTTATCTTATGTATAACCCCATATTAAAAATGATTTACTTATTAAACTTTGATTTTAACTATTTTAACCCTTCTTTAAATAAATTAATAATAAATGTCCTAATCTAATCCAAGTGAGCCTAAATGGTCATATTTTATTCCTAAGTTTGTTTTTGGTCGAATTACACTTGTCCAATAGAATTAGGACATGTGTTAGGGTAATATTAATATCATATTTACCCTTAGTTACCCTATTTACAATTAACCGTGGTAAAAAAAGTAAAAAGTTACTATTCACCAAAAAATTATTTTCATCTCATTGAACCACATTTTAGTCCTTGATATTAACCGTGTCTCTCGGATTTTCGAAATTCCATTCACAGAAGCGGTAAAATTATGTTTTATGCAAAATTCAGTTTTTAACCTACCACTTAGTAGTTTCACTATTCATCAAAAATTGATGTTTTTCAGAACAATGCCAAAATTTCATCCCAAACTATATTTCATATTCCGAATTCAAAAATGAAGTCTATTTTACCAAATTCATAACATAAAAGTTGCATTAATTAATTTTATAATTAAATCCCGCTGTTAAAACAAATAGCGTGTTTTTAAGAAACAATATCTATCAAAAGATTGACACTTGTTTATGTCTAGTTTAAATGTGAAATTACATCCAATGACCAACATTGTATTAAATTGTAAAAATATATTCTAAATATACTTTAAAACCACTCAAATTAATGATTTATCACTATTAATTATTTCGATTAAAAAAGTTTTTTTTAATTATAATTTAGTAATTTTCACTATTTATCAGAATATGAAAGTTATCCGAAAAGTACCAGAATTTCACCTTAGGCTAAATTCGATACTCCGAATCCAAAAATGAAGTCCATTTTGAGAGTTAAAATTTCTAAAATTTAAAAAGTGGTTATTACTATTCATAACGGCTAGTTTTAATAATATTTTAATAGCATATCATTGTTTCGTGAAACTCAGGATTACGTCCCACACACGCTATCGAGGAAGGTTGCGATTGCGTGTAATGCAAGGCAAGTCAAGGATGCGTGTTGTGCAAGCTCCTTTTGGTGTAGCGTATAACACAAGACATTAGTAAAATATGAAAGAATATTTTTCATAAAATCTCGGGCTGTTACATGCTAACACATCACGAATGACAAATTCAACTTCATTTCTTTAATAGAAGAAGTGGAAATTTTCCAAAGAATGACAAATGGTGAGACTATACCAAAATCATGAAATTATTTCTTCAAATTCCAATTTCATCAACTTTAGGGAAATGATCTTGAAAACCCAAAAATGTTGTCCTAATTCCCTTAAAACTGATGAATCAGATGGTAACTTAGATAATCACAAATCTATGGCTTTGTGATTGTTGGCTTTTTCATAGCCATGTTCTCTACCACTCTCCATCAGAACATGATGGTTAGATTTCTCTTCCATATCCATATTTTCACCTATGTGGAAACCCAGTGATTAGTTTATTTGGATAACCGTTACATTTCATACTTTTTTTAAATATTGGTTTTGGTATTCCTTTTTACGATGTGGGTTTCTATTAAAGAAACTTTAGAATAGTAAACCATTTATAACCCCGACGAATTTCGAGGGAGAAATTCATTTTAATGGGGGTAGAATGTAACAACCCGAGATTTTATAAGATACATTCTTTTTAATTTCATTCATATCTTCTATTTTACGACACACCAATATTATCTTGCGTTATACGCAACACCGTATTAGCTTGCATTATACGCAACACTTTTCTTGGCTCTTGTTACACACAATTTCAAGTTCATTTGATAGAAGTTATTCTACGCAAAATTGAGTGTATATATATATATATATATTCAATGTATAAATAAAATATGGTTGGATTCTATTATACGCAACAACAAAGGAGTCATGCACTACACGCAACCTTGACTTGGCTTGCATTACACGCAATCATGACCTTCCTCGATAGCGTGTGTTGTACGCAATACCAAGTTTTACTAAACAATGATATATTAGAATAATATTGTTATGAACAAGCCGTTATGAATAGTGTTAACTAAATTTTGAATTTTATAACATTATTATTCATCTTACACATTTTCTAGAACATGGTATAAGAACAAAATAAAATTTTCGGGTAAAATTAGTATTTTAAAAAAAATGCAGTTTTGTCTCCTTTTGATGGCGCACCCACATTAAATATAGTTTTTGAAATGTTTATAAGTTCCATTTGACAAAATAAAATTATTCTTTGGAATCAAGAAATAAAAATTTACTTTGGATAAATTTTTCATTTTATTCTGATGACTTTATATTTTAATGAATAGTAAAACACGCTATATTTTAATTAAAAACAACTATTTTCATCGTAATATCTTATGTGGTTAAATTATAATATTGAATGGTTTTAAAGTATAAATATAATATATTTTTACCATTTAATATAATGTATGTCATTAGCATTGATTTTACCTTGAATTCGTAAGTTAAATCAATTCAATCTTTTGCAATGTTTTAAAGAAAAACCCATTTTCTTTCGACAATTGGATTAATTTTAATTTAATTTCTGCAAATTTTTTGTATTGATTTTGGAAAAATGGATTCCATATTTGGAATCAGTGGATCTAAATTATGTTAATAAGCTACGTTTTATTTTTGGGAATTATGAATAGTAACTACGGTAAATTTTATTTACCCTAGTTAAAGGTAAATCGGGTAATTAAGGGTAAATATAATATTATAAAATTATTCTAACACATGTAAAAATCCTATTGGATGACTACAAGTCGACCCATATCACCTATGGGTTGGATTAGATTCATTTAATGGACTTTGTTCCATGAAAATAATTTAATTATTATTAAAACCAAAGAATGTGACAACATGTCACTTTCTTAAATCTTACAAGTATAATAATTTTAATTTAGTGAAACAATTCATGAAACTTCAAAAAATGAATAGTCTCCAGAAAGCTAATACAATTATATACATCATAGGAATTTATTTATAATTTTTAGGGTTTAAATAATTATCATTTATTATGACACAAAGATGATGTAGTAATTGTCTTATTAATGAAATATTGACATAATTGATGTTATAAATGCCCAAATAAATGTAATTTGAGACTTTTTATGACGTACACTAATTTTCTAGGTTATTATGACATGTTATTGTTGATTTAAGTAACTTGGTTCTAACTTATCATTCTGTTATGAATTTCATAAAAATCATGTACCAAATAGTGTCAAAATTGACATAAATTAGTTTTTAAAACAAATATTATATTATTAATTGTTATTTTATTCCTAAAAATCAAAGGTTCGGCCGAATGACTTAGATAAGGTTATATATATTAGTAATAAACAACTTGGGGTTCGATTGGCTTGATATAGTAGGTCTATTAACCATATAGTGTAAGAAAACAAAAAGGACACTGTAAAAGTTAAATTATTTAACTTAGAGTTAAATCTAATTAATAAGGTTAAAATAATAACCAAAACTTATCTAAATCCTACTGGATGAAAGGATTTCGACCCATCCCCACTTTTGCTTCGAAATAAGACCCTTTGGAACCATTATAAACTGAATTTGACCTTAATATAAAATAATATTTTGAGATTTTCTTAAGGTGCCCCTCTCCTCCCTTATAAAAGGGCACCTCCTCCCTCTCCTCCTCAAACCAATTTGAGCATTCAAGCTCGGCCAACCCCTGCCAAAATCTCTTCTCCACTTCCCTAGTATCATCCTATAGGTCCTGGTCTTCTTCAAAGACCATCCTTAGTTCTTTAAACGGAGGTTAAGAAAAGGCGCGTCAAAAAGAGGAGGTTCGGATACGTACAAAGCATATCAGACGTAAGGTAAGGGAAATATCACAATCTCATTTTTATCCGAGATTGTTTATACTTTGGTATTTACTAGGGTGCATTTTATCATACACACCCATGTTTCCTCAATATGTAATATTATTTCCATCCACATACAATTGTTTATGTCACGACCCGTCCTCGGGGCCCGTGCCGTGACTACCCCAAACCCGCCTTCCATAGGCCAGGGGCTGGCGACCAGCACCAAGGCGTAAGTCCCAACAAAAGGGAAGGCATTGCCTTTGAAAAGTAAACAAGCACCACGGAGCAAGCAAGTGGAAAAGTAAACATTAAGTAAAAACTGTACAAGCTGTGCTGAAAGTAAAAGGGGCCGGAAATACAAGCCCAACTGTAAAGTACAACAGAAAGGAAAAACAGCAACTGAAAGGAAAAGCCACAGCGTCGAGCCGTCCTCTGGGAGTCCCACCTAAAGGGTGGGACAGACAGCCTCCACTGCTCCTTGGGTCCACCTGACTGCTGCGAGTATGTCCTGCCCAGTGGTCCACCTCCAGGTACCGTCCTGCTCCGCATGCCTCCACCACGATCAGTGCTGTCCGTCGTCTGCAACCAACACAACGTAGTGCGGGCATAGTCCGTGCAGGGGTGAGTATAAGCTACTCAGTAGGGACCCCGAGACCCCCGAAGGTCTCCCGAAATCCAAAAAGGATAAACCACAAATGTAAGATACAATCATGAAGTAACAACCGACACTGCGTAGGTATATGCCCATACATATACCTAAGTCATCAATCCCCGTTCGGCTCCAACATCTGAGCCCAAGCACAACCCAGTCCACATAGGAAAGCAAAAAACGTATACCCACACAGGATAGCTCAACACAATCCACAAAGGAGAGAAAACAGTAAATCCACACAGGATAGCTCAACACAATCCACAAAGGAGAGTAAACAGTAAATCCACACAGGATAGCTCAACACAATCCACAAAGGAGAGTAAACAGCAAAATTCACACAGGATAGCTCAACACAATCCACAAAGGAGAGTAAACAGTAAATCCACACAGGATAGCTCAACACAATTCACAAGGGAGAGTAAACAGTAAATCCACACAGGGTAGCTCAACACAATCCACAAAGGAGAGTAACACAAGATTCAGCTCACACGGGATATACTTCGTCGAAAAGGTGAAAGGGATGATCAGATATAAATACTGAATCATCTAAGCTGGGACCCACTTAGGATACAAGACCAGCACTGGATCATCAAAGCTGGGACCCACATAGGATACAAGACCATCACAGCTAGGACCCACATAGGATATAAGACCAGGTGTCTTCATTGATTCATCTATACTGGGACCTAGATAGGATACAAGACCAGTATTGAATCGTCAGAGCTGGGACCCACATAGGATACAAGACCAACATGGATGGGACCCACATATGATACAAGACCAGCACTCTTCATTGATTCATCTATACTGGGACCCACATAGGATACAAGACCAGTATTGAATCCTCTAAGCTGAGACCCACATAGGATACAAGACCAGCACGGCTGGTACCCACATAGGATACAAGACCAGCACTCTTCATTGATTCATCTATACTGGGACCCACATAGGATACAAGACCAGTATTGAATCGTCTAAGCTGGGACCCACATAGGATACAAGACCAGCATGGCTGGGACCCACATAGGATACAAGACCAGCACTCTTCATCGTCGCAGTCCACCGAGGATCTCTGCACAGTTGTCGTCGTCGAAGTCGCAGCCAGCAGTAGGGTTCTCGCACACAGCAAGCTCGTTTGGGAGGGTCCGCTCCACGGGCCGAGAGGCCGATACATCAACTGTCACAAAGTCCGAAGTTGATGTATCCAAAGGTTCTGTATCGCCAACAGGAACTCAACTTCACAGACGGCGCGTTGATCGGACGCCCGGTCTGAGAGATATTGGCTTTTTCGTCCAAGGGGCCTGGTTGGTTTTTAAGGCAAAACCAACCCGACCATACTCCACCTGCGTCCAAACCTCAAGCGAAGTATTCCAAAATATCCGTCTCACTTAGAGGAATTCAACGAAGCTGACAGCACGTCAATCAGACGTTCGTAGCTCAAGATATGAGTGTTTCCGCTCCGAGGGCCCGGTTGGTTTCGTGTACGAACCAACCCGGCCGAACTCAAAGTATTCAGAAACGTTGAGTGCGATATACCAAAACGACCATCTCGATCCAAGGACCGCGTTTCCGCTGACGGCAAGTCGTTTGGAGGCCAGTATCTCAAGTTACGGGCATTTGAACGAAAATCGTCCGAAGACGGGGGGTCCGGGCCCGGGCTGACCCGGGCCGACCCCCCCCCCCCCCCCCCCCGGGGTCGGCCGAACCGGGTCAACCCGGTCCGAACCGGTCGGACCCGGTCCGGCCCAGCCAGGGCTCGGCCCGGCTCGGCTCGATCGAGCGGCGCGGGGGGGAGCTGCCACCCCCTCGTGACACCCCCGCGGCACCTGCGGGGTGTCTCCCTGGACAGTCGAGCGACGCGGGGGGGGGGGGGGGGGAGCCGCCGCCCCCGCGTGACAACCCCGCAGCACCCGCGGGGTGTCGCTCGGACAACCGGACGTGGCTTCAGCCGCATCCCGCGCATGCCGAACCTGCGCGGCCGCGGGTCCGCGAGCGCCGCCGCCGCAGCTCAGCCGCGACGGCCCTGTCCGGCGGCGCGCCGGGGCTCCGCCACGCCGGCGGCTTTCGCGGGCCACCGGAGTCGCTCCGGTGGTCCGATTCTGTTCCCATCTGCGCCGCTGCTCCTCTCGGGACTCGTTCTTCACTGCGGGATCATCAAACTTCCGTTGAGGCACGTTCCGTCATCGCCCGCCAAATCCGCATAACAACGAAGAATGGCAGAGGGTCGTCGGGCTGTGTTCGTTTGGCCCGCACCCTCCTTGTTAGAGACAAACAACAGGAGGAATAAAATTCAACACATGAATTCAACAATTTTAAGGGAATCAAAATTGTTCTTATGTCCGGGTTCTTTAATTTTAAAAAGGAACGATCACGGGGAAAAGGAAAAGTTCACAACAACCCCTACCTCGTTGGTCGTCGTCTTACGCACGTCCTTCGCGGAATTGCTCGTCGCGGAAGGTGGAGATCGTCGCGTCGTCGCGGAAGGGTGTCGCGTCGTCGCGGAACACGACGTTGAGTCGGCGAACTCAACGGACCATGAAACAACAGATTTAATTTAATTAAATCATTAAATCCGTGTTTTGGTAAAAAAAACCACAAAGGAGATTAAAAAGAAAATGTAACGCCCCGACCCCAGCTACCCAGAGTCGGTGCATTATTACATAACATTGGCATGATCACAAGAAAGATCAAATCTCGAAAGACCGATTGGTTTAGTAGCCTTGGAAACACTAGATATATTCATAGGTTTTACATTACATCATAAAATGAAAAACTACTACAACAACATAAAGTCTCCATAATCCACACTCATATCCCCACATAATATCCCTGCAGGTCATTCATAATTTACTTCTTCACTTCCTGGGAAAAATAAAACATATAAAAGGGGTGAGCTCAAATGCCCAGTAAGGATAACAAAATAGCGGAAACTTTCATAAATAAGAATAAACTTTTAAGGAAATGTATAACTAAAACAAAATCCTTTCAAACATGAACTTTCAACATGGTATGGCATAAATAAAATGAAATAATTCCATTTACTTATTCACATGGATATTCTACTAATCGAATAATCACATGAAAAAATCAATAACCACTTTCATAATGTTGGAATGCATAATGTTGAACTTTAATTTCTTTGTCAAGGCCTCATCCCAAGACCTTGGGGCTAACTGTAACCAGAACCCAACCCGGAGTGCCTCTAATAACCGGACACCAACCCGGAGTGCCTCTAATAACCGGACACCAACCCGGAGTGCCTCTAATAACCGGACACCAACCCGGAGTCCTTATAATAACCGGAGACCAAACCGGAGGGCTTACTTATACCAGTCCCTAACCTGGAGGGCTTACTTTTACCAGTCCCCAACCTGGAGGGCTTACTTTAACCAGTCCCCAACCTGGAACATACTTGTCCAACACATTCATATGAAGTAAAGGTTGAAATATAACATAAACATTATTATTGGAACTAGCATACGAAATGTCAATACTTTACTCATAAACCATGAATGCTATATAAATGGCACATCCACAGTCAAACATATCACAAAACTTTATTACAATATGGATGTTTTGTATCATAATAAATCAACTTCAAATAAGCGTAAAATCCATCAAAGGATGTTGACATAGATGAAATCAAAACACTTTTTAGAGAAATATCTCTTTCTATTTTTGAAACCATATAAGAGCCATATAAAATAAAACATTTTCTTGAAAATGTTCTTATAAGCTTGTAAGGGAAGCTTTGACGATTTTATAACGGCGGAAAATAACCGCACCCGCCGTATAAGTTAAAAAAACATTCTTATCTTAATTCTGTCGAAAAGGTTAAAAGCACCTTGTTTGGAAAACGACGGAAAGATTCCCTTATAAACCCCTTATAAAAATCCAAACAAGGGTATAAATTACTTTGACCCATATTATTTTAAATATTAGAAATGTTTTGAAATACATTTTGAAGGAACATGGACGTGGATGATAACAAGGTCCCAGTAGATAATTATGTATAAACAATCTCGGATAATGAAGAGATTGAGAAATAAATCCTTACCTTGTACTTTTCCTTTGTTGGGGTCGGTTAACCTCATGTATATTGGTGAAATAATTGTTATTAAATTATACAAGAATCATATACATTAATATGATATCATATATGATCTTTTAACATTGCTCTATTAATAATATCTTAGTATTATCGTCGTTTCAGGTGATAATCGATTCGTTCTTCTTAAATGTTTCGTTACGTAAGACATGTTTGTAATGGATAGATTAAATCTTATTCATAATCAGAATGATATTATCATTATTTTTAACCCTAAAATGAGAATAAGACTTGAATGGATACGATGGAGGATGGATCTCACCGCGTTCGTGGAGACGGTAGTCCGTACGTACGCACGAACGCTACTTCCATTTAATTTTTATTTTAAAAGAATTGAATCCAAATGATACATAGGTATATTACTATTCCAGTATAATATAATATTTTATATATGTTACTTAAGTTCATTAACACCATCCTTTATACGTTCCATGTGTGGTATGAACGAGTCATATCATTTTAAGGGGGCG
Source organism: Viscum album (assembly GCA_963277665.1). Classification (NCBI taxonomy): domain Eukaryota; kingdom Viridiplantae; phylum Streptophyta; class Magnoliopsida; order Santalales; family Viscaceae; genus Viscum; species Viscum album. Next base: position 380,271 of record CAUJRU010000071.1, read on the forward strand.
GTAGTCCGCACTTCCTCAAATGAAATTATCGTATGTATATACAACATGAAACGAATAATGGTATGAAATAAAATGGAATTAAAGAAGCTTATATATAAAATATATATCATTAATATCATATTTAATTACAGTGCCATCATAATGGCCACCATGAGAGGCGGTAAGATGTATTTGAACAATCATCGTTTCGTGAGGCGTTAGTTTGCCATCCACAGAAACATTATGTTCATCATCCATTAGATGGAGTTGTGTGTATGTGTAGTTTGAATCCTTCTTATAAAAACATCCTAGTATATTGAGGATACTGGTGTTGTTACAAAAGAAAGGAAATAAAAAGAGTTTGGGGGTTGGAGAAGCAAAATAAATGAAAATAATTTAAGAGAAATCGTTACCTTTAATTTAGGTAACTCACTTTGGTTGGAACCAAAGGACTTCTTGAAATGCTTTCTGCCTAAGTGTAAGCTTCAAGGAGGAGGAGAGGGATGTGGGGAGCTTAGTTGGGAAGAGTTTGGACGAGCCAAGTGGCTTGAGAGGTGTGAGGAATGAGTAGAAGTGGTCTCCTTTTATAAGGGAGAGGAGGGGCTCTTTAGGAAAGTGTGAAAGTATTACTTTATAATATATTTGTATTCGGTTTATAATGGTCCAAAAATCATTGAGGTCGAAGATAAGATGACTAATATTCTAAATAACATCAACCACTAAGAATTGGACAGGTTTTAGATAATATTTTAATCATTATAATCTTATTTATTTAAATGATTTATTAATGAGGTAAACATTGCATCATTATTGTGTCATTAATAATTTCACTTATTTGATGTCTAAAAATTATAAATAAAATATCATCATGTAGAAAATCGTTTTAGCTTTCTAATTAATATTTATAATCGAAAATCCAACATGTATAACCCTATGTAAAAATTGTTCTTCTAAAAGATGTAAGCTTATGCCATTTTTATTTTTATTTTAACTTTATTAATATAATGTGTCCCTACCACATACAAGTGGCTACAAGGGGTCACCAAATTGACCCAAGGATGCTCATGGTCGGGTATGTGTCCACCAATAAGGTTAGGACACGTTTTTGGGTAACTTTGTATTATTATAATATTATTTTTTTAACCCTTATTTACCGGATTTATCCTTTAACCATGGTAAATATAATATTTACCGCAGTAATTATTCAAAATGTGTAAAAATAAAAGTTACCCATTTACATAATTTGGACATCCTGATTCCAAATATGGAATCCATTTTCCTAAATTCAAAACACAGAAGTGGCAGAAATTAATTTAAAATTAATTCCCGCTGTCAAAACAAAAAGCGTGTTTTTAAGAGGTAATAACTATCAAAAGATTGACACTTGTTTATGTTCGGTTTAATTGTAAAATTATGTCCAATGACCAAAATTATATTAAATGGTAAAAATATATTCTAAATATACTTTAAAACCACTCAAAATCACAATTTATCACTATTAATTATTTTGATTAAAAAAGTTTTTTTTAATTAAAATTTAGAAATTTTCACTATTCATCAAAATATGAAAGTTATCCGAAATGTACCAAAATTTCACCCTAGGCTAATTTTGATATTCCGAATCTAAAAATGAAGTCCATTTTGAAATATTGAATATATATGATTTCAAAAAGTAGGTATTACTATTCACAACGGCTAGTTTAATTAGTTGTGGTGTGTGTTAGAACTCGAGGTTGCGTACAACACACGCTATCGCATTATTCGAAGGGAAACGTACCATAGAAGCTTGGGGTGTTATATTCTCCCCTCCTTCAAATAATTGCGTCCTCGCAATTTCTAGGATATTACTGCATAAAAAGACTCGGGTGGTTCTTCATCATAAGTTCCTCGGGTTCCCAAGTTGCCTCTTCCATCTTATGGTTTCTCCACAAAACTTTTAGCAGACGCGTCGTCCGGTTTCTCAGTACTTGTTCTATTGTATCAAGAATCCTGACAGGCTCTTCGCAATAAGACAGATCGGGTTCCAATTCTAATTCCTCATAGGTGAGTACATGCGTTGGGTCAGGCATGTATTTTCTCAACAGAGATACGTGAAACACATCGTGAACTTTGGAGAGACTTGGCGGCATTGCCAATCGGTAAGCTACAGCCCCAATTAGTTCTAGAATTTCGAAAGGTCCGATGTACCTGGGACTCAATTTACCTTTCTTACCAAAACGTATGACTCCCTTCCACGGAGATACCTTCAGGAAAACATGATCACCGACTTGAAATTCCAAATCCTTCCTTCGATTATCGGCATAGCTCTTCTGCCTACTTTGAGCTGCTTTGATGTGATTTTGGATTACTTTCACCTTTTCCACCGTTTCCTCCACCAGTTCTGGGCCTACAAGTTTTCTTTCACCAACGTCATCCCAACAGGTTGGTGTACGACATCTCTTTCCATATAACGCTTCATATGGTGCCATCTGAATACTCGAATGGAAGCTATTGTTATAGGAAAATTCTACTAGAGGTAAATATTGATCCCACATACCCTGAAAGTCAAGTGAGCAAGATCTCAACATGTCTTCTAAGGTTTGAATAGTCCGTTCTGATTGTCCGTCTGTCTGAGGGTGGTAAGCAGTGCTCAAATGAAGTTCAGTATCCAGGGATTTCTGAAGACTTTTCCAAAATCTTGAAGTAAAACGGGGATCACGATCAGAAACAATCGATAGGGGTACTCCATGAAGTCTCACAACTTCATTAATGTATAGTCTTGCTAGACGTTCCAGGGGTAGATCTTCTCTTATAGCAAGAAAATGTGCTGACTTGGTAAGATGATCAACAATAACCCATATTGCATCGTTCCTTCTAGGAGTCTTTGGTAGCCCCATGACAAAGTCCATCGTAATATTGTCCCATTTCCACTCCGGTATGGGAAGAGGTTGCATGAATCCTCCAGGCTGTTGCCTTCCAGCTTTCACTTGTTGACAAACCATACATCTTGACACAAAATCAGTAATCTCCCTCTTCATGTTGTCCCACCAAAAATGTTCCTTCAAATATCTATACATTTTGGTGCTCCCAGGGTGTATAGAGAAATTGGAACTATGAGCGTCATCCAGCAATTCCCTTTTTAGATCAGGTATATTGGGAACACAAAGTCTCTTCCCGAATTTCAAAATTCCATCTTCATACACAAAGTCTCTCAATCTCCCATCATTCACAGCTTTAATCTTCTTCTGAAATTCTTCATCATCAGTCTGGGAACTCTTAATCCTTTCTAGTAAAGATGGTTTGGCAACCATTTGAAGAAGCATTGATGTTTCACCTTCCCTGGTTATTCCCATGTCCGTCTTCTCTAGATCCATGAAAATTGGATCCCTTTCAATTCTCATCATGTTCAGAACTCCATGGTCTTTTCTGCTCAAAGCATCTGCTACTTTGTTTGCTTTCCCCGGGTGGTAGTGTATCGTGCAATCATAATCCTTGAGTAATTCAAGCCATCTCCTTTGCCTCATGTTGAGTTCTTTTTGTGAGAAAATATACTTCAGACTCTTGTGATCAGTATAAATCTCACATTTTTCACCATAGAGGTAGTGCCTCCATATCTTCAATGCAAAGATCACAGCTGCTAACTCAAGATCATGAGTAGGATAGTTTTGTTCATGAATTTTCAACTGTCATGATGCATAGGCAATAACTCTATCATTCTGCATAAGGACACAACCAAGTCCTTTCTTTGATGCATCACTATAAATAACAAACCCATCATTCCCCGATGGTAGAGTCAATATAGGAGAATTGACTAATCTTCTCTTCAGTTCTTCGAAACATTCTTCACATTCTTTTGTCCAAACAAATTTAACCCCTTTACGTGTGAGCTTCGTTAATGGGTTAGCCAATCGGGCAAAATTCTGGACGAAACGTCGATAATAACCTGCCAGGCCAATAAAACTACGTACCTCAGTTATACTCGTAGGTGCTGGACATTCTTGGATGGCTTTGGTCTTAGAAGGATCAACAGAGATTCCATCTTTAGAGACAATATGGCCAAGAAAAGAAATCTCTTGAAGCCAGAATTCACACTTGCTAAACTTTCCATATAATTCATGCCTCCTCAGAGTCTTCAAGATAATGCGCAAGTGATTTTCATGATCTTCGTAGGTTTTGGAGTATACCAAGATATCATCAATAAATACCACCAAAAATTCATCGAGATACTCCTTGAAAACTCTATTCATCAGAACCATGAATACAGAGGGTGCATTAGTCAATCCAAACGGCATTACGGTAAACTCGTAATGCCCGTACCTGGTTCGAAATGCTGTCTTCAGAATGTCTTCCTTCTTCACACACAACTGATGGTATCCAGATCGAAGGTCAATCTTTGAAAAGTATTGAGCTCCATGCAGTTGGTCAAATAAATCATCAATACGAGGCAGGGGATACTTGTTCTTTATCGTTATAGCATTGATCTCCCTGTAGTCGATACATAACCTCATAGATCCATCTTTCTTTTTAACAAAAAGAACAGGGGCTCCCCATGGAGAAACACTAGGGAGAATAAATCCCTTATTACTCAATTCCTCTAGTTGTTTCTTTAGTTAGACTATCTCTACAGTGGCCATTCTATAAGGGGTCTTCGATATAGGCCTTGATCCAGGAATCAAATCAATGGAAAACTCAACTTCTCGTTCTGGAGGATGTCCAGGTAAATCTTCCGGAAATACATCTACAAATTCTTTCACAACAGGTACATCCTCTATTTGAACATTACTTTCCTCACCGACAGTTATTTCATTCTCTTCCTCCCCAATAATTGAATTAAGTTGAGCTACTGGGGGTGGATCTAAATAAGAATTAGGTGGTGACGATTCTGTTCTAAAAATAAGGTGTTCCTTATCATTATCATCAAGAATCGTAACCTCTTTCTTCTTACAATAAATCTTCGCATCATAGTCTGAAAGCCAGTCCATACCGAGGATTATATCAAACTCAATCATAGGTATGACGATGAGATCAGCAGATAAAGAAAATTTATGTGCTCTAATGGGGACTGATTCACAAAACATTGTTGCAACGATACTTCCCTTAGGAGTTTTGACTGACAACTCCCTTATTAAATCAAATTGGAAATATCTAATTTTCTTAGAAAACTGTGAAGATATGAAACAATGCGATGATCCAGAATCAAATAATGCATTTGCTAAACTTGAGGAAACCATTAAATTACCTGCTACCACGTCTTTCGGAGCTTCTACCTCAGCAGTAGTGATAGCATAAGCCTGGCCTTGATCCCTTGGCCTTTTCTGAGGTAAGTTCTCCTGACGCTTAGGACATGCATTTGCATAATGCCCCATCTCCCTACAATTGTAGCACTGAACGTTGGTAGCTTCCTTCTTCCCCTTGCAATCATGAGCTTGGTGGCCTTTTTCACCACACTTGTAACAGACTCCCATTCCCTTCAGGCAAGCACCGGGGTGTTTCTTCCCGCATTTACCACAAGATGGATATTCAACCTTTCCCTTCTTCCCCTTATTTCCATTCCCAGATTGATCAGCAGGTCTCTTCTTCTCTTGCTTTGCTTTAAAGTCATAAGACTTAGAGAATTCCTTTTCGGTCTTGATAGCACATGAGACAATATCTTCGTACGATGAAAAGGATTGTGAGACTAATGCTCGACGGAGAAATGGTTTTAACCCATCAAAGAAACGACCAATCTTACTTCTTGGGTTGCGAATATAATCACTAGCGTACCTCGCTAACCTTGTAAAGTTAGCCTCATACTTTGTGACATTCTCATCCTCCTTTTGTCTCAGACTCAGAAATTGTCTTTCCATATCTGCTCGATGGTCGCGAGGAAAGTATTTTTCGAAAAACAGATCTTTGAACTCCCTCCATTCCATATTTGATACTTCATCATCTTCCTTCGTATTTTGAATCAATGACCACCATTGATCAGCATCTCCAGTGAGGCGGTAAACTGCCATGATAACTTTTTCCCTTTCACTGCTCCCCAAAGCCTGAAATATTTTCTCTAGGGAAAATATCCATTGCTCAGCTACTAAGGGATTTGTATTCCCATTGAACGTTGGTGGTTGTTGTCTCATGAATCGATCTAACATTGATCCTCCACGCTTCGGATCAGGGTGCTCCATACGGGTAAGGTTATTATTCATAACCTGAGTAAGTTGTCCCAGTATGGTGATTAGCTGATCGGCACCAGTTGCATCACCAGCCCCACTATAATTATCTTGAGCAGGAGGGCAATCCCTACATGGAGTGCGTTCATTGATACGGTTTCCATTTCTTCCACTAGGCGCCATTTCTAAACAATGGCATAAACTAGATCAGTTTATGAATCAAAATACATAATCCCATACTTATAAAACACTTAACATAAATTGAACTATTTATGGATATAATCCATAATCATAAAAATGTTTTCTTTGAGGAAGTATTTACTCATAAACCCTTCATAATGATTTGTAAAGAAAATGAGAGTTATCCTAAGCATATCCCCTGGGAGTGTCGTAACCAAGAGTGCAGCAAGGCCCGTTGTCGTGCACCAGTTCCCGTTCGAGTCTAGATCAAAGCGGTGTTTTCGGGTTTTACCCCTAGGTACATCTGTGCCAGAGCCGCCTCTACGTGCTCGTATCCAGACATGGATGTATTGCTCGGAAAACTCATAAAATCTCTACAATACCAAAATTCTAGGAAGTTCTTCTATACTAATCCTCAAAGTTCATCTTAGGTCTACGTGCTCTAATCAGAGTTTATCTAAATCTAGCTTCCAAGGTTTGTACTAAACTTTCTCTGATACCAACTGTAACGCCCCGACCCCAGCTACCCAGAGTCGGTGCATTATTACATAACATTGGCATGATCACAAGAAAGATCAAATCTCGAAAGACCGATTGGTTTAGTAGCCTTGGAAACACTAGATATATTCATAGGTTTTACATTACATCATAAAATGAAAAACTACTACAACAACATAAAGTCTCCATAATCCACACTCATATCCCTACATAATATCCCTGCAGGTCATTCATAATTTACTTCTTCACTTCCTGGGAAAAATAAAACATATAAAAGGGGTGAGCTCAAATGCCCAGTAAGGATAACAAAATAGCGGAAACTTTCATAAATAAGAATAAACTTTTAAGGCAATGTATAACTAAAACAAAAGCCTTTCAAACATGAACTTTCAACATGGTATGGCATAAATAAAATGAAATAATGCCATTTACTTATTCACATGGATATTCTACGAATCGAATAATCACATGCAAAAATCAATAACCACTTTCATAATGTTGGAATGCATAATGTTGAACTTTAATTTCTTTGTCAAGGCCTCATCCCAAGACCTTGGGGCTAACTGTAACCATAACCCAACCCGGAGTGCCTCTAATAACCGGACACCAACCCGGAGTGCCTCTAATAACCGGACACCAACCCGGAGTGCCTCTAATAACCGGACACCAACCCGGAGTCCTTCTAATAACCGGAGACCAAACCGGAGGTCTTACTTTTACCAGTCCCTAACCTGGAGGGCTTACTTTTACCAGTCCCCCACCTGGAGGGCTTACTTTAACCAGTCCCCAACCTGGAACATACTTGTCCAACACATTCATATGAAGTAAAGGTTGAAATATAACATAAACATTATTATTGGAACTAGCATACGAAATGTCAATACTTTACTCATAAACCATGAATGCTATATAAATGGCACATCCACAGTCAAACATATCACAAAACTTTATTACAATATGGATGTTTTGTATCATAATAAATCAACTTCAAATAAGCGTAAAATCCATCAAAGGATGTTGACATAGATGAAATCAAAACACTTTTTAGAGAAATATATCTTTCTATTTTTGAAACCATTTAAGAGCCATATAAAATAAAACATTTTCTTGAAAATGTTCTTATAAGATTGTAAGGGAAGCTTTGACGATTTTATAACGGCGGAAAATAACCGCACCCGCCGTATAAGTTAAAAAAACATTCTTATCTTAATTCTGTCGAAAAGGTTAAAAGCACCTTGTTTGGAAAACGACGGAAAGATTCCCTTATAAACCTCTTATAAAAAGTCAAACAAGGGTATAAATTACTTTGACCCATATTATTTTAAATATTAGAAATGTTTTGAAATACATTTTGAAGGAACATGGACGTGGATGATAACAAGGTCCCAGTAGATAATTATGTATAAACAATCTCGGATAATGAAGAGATTGCGAAATAAATCCTTACCTTGTACTTTTCCTTTGTTGGGGTCGGTTAACCTCCTGTATAATGGTGAAATAATTGTTATTAAATTATACAAGAATCATATACATTAATATGATATCATATATGATCTTTTAACATTGCTTTATTAATAATATCTTAGTATTATCGTCGTTTCAGGTGATAATCGATTCGTTCTTCTTAAATGTTTGGTTACGTAAGACATGTTTGTAATGGATAGATTAAATCTTATTCATAATCAGAATGATATTAACATTATTTTTAACCCTAAAATGATAATAAGACTTGAATGGATACAATGGAGGATGGATCTCACCGCGTTCGTGGAGACGGTAGTCCGTACGTACGCACGAACGCTACTTCCATTTAATTTTTATTTTAAAAGAATTGAATCCAAATGATACATAGGTATATTACTATTCCAGTATAATATAATATTTTATATATGTTACTTAAGTTCATTAACACCATCCTTTATACGTTCCATGTGTGGTATGAACGAGTCATATCATTTTAAGGGGGCGGTAGTCCGCACATCCTCAAATGAAATTATCGTATGTATATACAACATGAAACGAATAATGGTATGAAATAAAATGGAATTACAGAAGCTTATATATAAAATATATATCATTAATATCATATTTAATTACAGTTCCATCATAATGGCCACCATGAGAGGCGGTAAGATGTATTTGAACAATCATCGTTTCGTGAGGCGTTAGTTTTCCATCCACAGAAACATTATGTTCATCATCCATTAGATGGAGTTGTGTGTATGTGTAGTTTGAATCCTTCTTATAACAACATCATAGTATATTGAGGATACTGGTGTTGTTACAAAAGAAAGGAAATAAAAAGAGTTTGGGGGTTGGAGAAGCAAAATAAATGAAAATAATTTAAGAGAAATCGTTACCTTTAATTTAGGTAACTCACTTTGGTTGGAACCAAAGGACTTCTTGAAATGCTTTCTACCTAAGGGTAAGCTTCAAGGAGGAGGAGAGGGATGTGGGTAGCTTAGTTGGGCAGAGTTTGGACGAGCCAAGTGGCTTGAGAGGTGTGAGGAATGAGTACAAGTGGTCTCCTTTTATAAGGGAGAGGAGGGGCTCTTTAGGAAAGTGTGAATGTATTACTTTATAATATATTTGTATTCGGTTTATAATGGTCCAAAAATCATTGAGGTCGAAGATACGATGACTCATATTCTAAATAAAATCAACCAATAAGAATTGGAGAGGTTTTAGATAATATTTTAATCATTATAATCTTATTTATTTAAATGATTTATTAATGAGGTAAACATTGCATCATTATTGTGTCATTAATAATTCAACTTATTTGATGTCTAAAAATTATAAATAAAATATCATCATGTAGGAAATCTTTTTAGCTTTCTAATGAATATTTATAATCGAAAATCCAACGTATATAACCCTATGTAAAAATTGTTCTTCTAAAAGATGTAAGCTTATGCCATTTTTATTTTTATTTTAACTTTATTAATATAATGTGTCCCTACCACATACAAGTGGCTCCAAGGGGTCCCCAAATTGACCCAAGTATGCTCATGGTCGGGTATGTGTCCACCAATAAGGTTAGGACACGTTTTAGGGTAACTTTGTATTATTATAATATTATTTTTTTAACCCTTATTTACCGGATTTACCCTTTAACCATGGTAAATATAATATTTACCGCAGTAATTATTCAAAATGTGTAAAAATAAAAGTTACCCATTTACATAATTTGGACATCCTGATTCCAAATATGGAATCCATTTTCCTAAATTCAAAACACAGAAGTGGCAGAAATTAATTTAAAATTAATTCCCGCTGTCAAAACAAAAAGCGTGTTTTTAAGAGGTAATAACTATCAAAAGATTGACACTTGTTTATGTTCGGTTTAATTGTAAAATTATGTCCAATGACCAACATTATATTAAATGGTAAAAATATATTCTAAATATACTTTAAAACCACTCAAAATCACAATTTATCACTATTAATTATTTATGATTAAAAAAGTTGTTTTTAATTAAAATTTAGAAATTTTCACTATTCATCAAAATATGAAAGTTATCCGAAATGTACCAAAATTTCACCCTAGGCTAATTTTGATATTCCAAATCTAAAAATGAAGTCCATTTTGAAATATTGAATATATATGATTTCAAAAAGTAGGTATTACTATTCACAACGGCTAGTTTAATTAGTTGTGGTGTGTGTTAGAACTCGAGGTTGCGTACAACACACACTATCGCATTATTCAAAGGGAAACGTACCATAGAAGCTTGGGGTGTTATAGAAAAGGAATATCCGAGACTCTTACCTCAAGCCGTCGATCAAAGATCGGTCGCGGAAGAAGAGACGTCGCAGAAGAACGTTGCAGGAAGGAAACGTCGGCGTCACGGAACACGGCGTCGCGTCGTCGATTTCCAGGTTCAGCATTCTTCGTTGGAGGCCGGCATTCTTCGCGTTCTTCACGAAGAAGGATAAAGGCACGAGGACTCTGTCAAACCTCTCAACCAGTAATCCTAAAAAAAGATTGGTTGGTCTTATTTTATTATTACGCCAACAAACAAAAAAAGATAAGTAACGAACCATCAATTCGTTGAATTAATTCAACGAAGGAAACAACTCATTTAATTTACGAAATAAACCGCCCAATTAAATGGTCTGTTAAGAATTTAAGAAAACGCGTCAGTTGACTTTCATAATGACGGGTTTTCGCGGGTGTGTTACTTAACGGAAAGAAACGGCGGGGCTCATGCGGGCCCTACCTCACAAAAATCCTACCAAGAGGGTAGGATATTTCTGGATAGTACCCTATCCAGTTCAACTCAGTTTAAGCCACTTTTAAGTGGCTTCAAGTGGCTTCCAAGTGGCTTAAGTGAAATAAAATAAAGTTGTCGTAAAATTATTTTATTTCTTAACCTTAAGCCCGAAAATTAAAAACCACACCCAAGAAAACGCAACTCTGGAAGAGGCATTTCTAAGCGAATACCGGCGCTGTGATTTCATCGGTTCCCTTTGAATTTGATTCCGGGCACCGGTTCAAAAGTTAGAAAAACCCGCTCATCCGTTCACTGAACGTACCCAAGACAAACTTCGGAAAATGAATCCAGGCACACCGGGCCTCAGAATCAGGTGCTGTCAGAAACTGTGTTCTTGTAAAATTCCAAAGAAAATTAAGAAAAAAAAATTTCCTTGAAATTTCTGGGTCTTTACAGTTTAAATCCAATTTTACCCTTTAGTGTGTTTTTAGTAAAAGATATGAAAGGAATCTTTTGTGGTTTTTTGTACGAGGTACTTTTTGACTTTTCTGACAAAAGTACGAGAAGAATGTTTTTTAACGTATACGGCATGAATGGATTTTTAAAACATTATTTCCAAGAAACTTCCTTTACAAGTTTTCAAGTTTATTTTTAATCAAATTCTTTTATTTTAAAATTGTATGACATGTTAAGAAAGGAAAAAATGTTTTTGAGGTAGAAAGGATATTTTCCTCAAGAATGGAGTTCAAGTGTTTTATCAAAATTATTTTCCATTTAAGATAATATAGGGTTCTGTTTCTATCCCTATTTTTACATTGATTTGATTATGTTATGATGGAATTATTTTTATGATGTCCTTTTATCTTATATGGATTATGTTATGATGGCATGATGTTTAAGATTCCCATTTTTATTACATGGGTTATCCAATGATGTATGATTTTTGATTTTATGGCACACATAAGAATGGTATCATTATGAGATGGGTGGGACCTATATCTCCCCCCAATGCATTGGGTAAGGATTTTATATCTCATGAGATAGACATGGCTGAAATGGTAGGTTATACTGGTTCAGTGAAACAGGACTGAAACAAGGGTGACTCGGTTCAAAAATGGACTTTGTACACTAAGATAGTCTTGGCAATGAGTCTTGACTAATAAGAAATGATTCTCTATGATTATGTGTGTATGCCACAAAGTTTTATGTTTTAAGTTATGATTATTGGGATTACATTTCACTTCTATGATTTATCCCATGTTATGATATTATGATCTCTTTTGCAGGTTATGATTTCCAAAAGTTATGTTCTTATGTATATGATGTGATTGATATTTATTTTGTTTACCCTTACTGAGCATTTGATCTCACCCTTTTGTATGTTTTATTTTCCCCAGGATATAAAGAACGGTTTTAGGTAAGAAAAAAAGGGGAAGATCTTTATGGGAGATGTTGAAGATCTTTCACCATGATTAGAAGATTCCGAGTTTCCAAAGACACTAAACTATTACGGTCCTTGTGTGTGCGTTTTTTTATGTAATAAGTATTCCGCAAAAGTAATGTAATGTCCTTGTACGTTAAGCTTTGGGTCTCTACACTTAGTGAAGTGTGTGTTTATAAATAAGAATTTAAATTTTGCCTATTTTATATTATTTTGTGGGTTGGTTTTGGGAAAATTATGGGGTTTAATTGATTTTTTTAGAAAAAATAATATTCTATATGATGAATTAGGTAACATAGAGAGCTTGTGTTGTAGTTTATGATGTACGAATTGTGAAAACTCAGTCCTTATCATGGATAAAATGTCCCTGACAGGATGGCCACTATACCAGTTCCCTGAAATGGGTAATCATGTAAACTCAAGAATGAATTCTCATATTCTGGAGGGTTCCAACTAGGAGAATGTGTTTATAATGGTGAAATGTGGATAATATACAAACTTATTAGAGTAAACCCCAAACAAAAAGAATACCCAAAATTATGAGACAAATAGGAATAACAAATGTGATGAAAACAATAAGGTCCAACCAATATACATGTATAATATACTATGTCAATATGTTGAATATGTTACATGTCAGGTAGTTATATAAATAGAATCACAAAACCAAGAATACCAAAAAATATCCCAAGAATATACTTAAATCCCTACTAGGTCTTGACATCCCATGCTCTGACCAAAATCCCATTGATGAACTGAACACCAGGTCCTTGTCCTGAACGTGTTCTTGAAAACAAGTTACATATACTAAGGTACCCAAGTTCCATGGTAGCTTGATTAGAGTGTGATTACAACTCAGTGGGACACCACCAATGGTTTCTAAATAAAAAACTAGTCTATGGAATATTGTATGAAGATATTAATAGTGAAATAAATAAACTGATTAAAAAATGATATGCATATATCTATAGATTTCACAATTGAAAAATTATAAAATAACCATTCTAGTAATTTAGAAATGTATGTTAAAACAACCATATAAATAGATTATGTTAAATTGGAAGCATAATACATAATAAAACAGGTTACCCACACTTTTAAAAATAATTGGGAATTCCCTAATAAAAAAATATCAATATACCTTGGAGAATATGACTGGTAACCAAGTCATATCCATGTTTTTGGGAAGCATAGATCCCGAGTCCAAAATTCTAACCCACACATTACATAACAATTACCATGGAGCCTCAGTCTATGTAGTCTCATCCAATCCATCTTTTATGAGCCTAGATAATTAGTATGAATCCTTTACCCATACATTATGAGGGTGGGATTATATCCTCTATCCAACCATGCCCACGAGAGGAGCTTTAGTCTAATACCCGGCTTACCACCAAGATATGTTCACGTGATTATTTAACCATAATACATTTACCAAACATAGACCAAAACCATTATACACATTTATCATTTATAATATGAACTTATTATGCATACCCCACTTACATAGAATAAGCAATTAACAAAAAAACTCTATTCCATACACCCTCTTTTTCTATATTGTCCAAAAGAAAAAAATTAAAATCAACTTCATTTCACAATTCAATGATAACACACAAATCTAGTTACTCATTTAAAATCTTTTTCAAGCCACCCTTTAAAATAAAAAACTTCCTCTTTGGAACATGAAGTCATGACCCAAGGCATTCATTTCTATTTATATCCATTTTTATAATCATTAAAAAATATTAATAAAAGGGAAACAATTCACATAATTCAAATTTTCATTTAAAATATATAAAGAAATAAACATTATAAAAAACCTTGAGGCTAATGCCACCTATTAAAACATTTTCCACTTCAAAAAATCATATTCATTATTTTGAAACAAAATATGGATAAAAATACAAAATTCATTGTTTAAATGATTTTAAATTATACTAAGGTATTTTAAAAAATCCATCTTATAATTATATCAATTTACCCATTAACAATACAAACCTATACAATTTATCTTTTTCCACCCATTTTATCTCATTATTTTCTTATCTCAATTTTTTCAAATTTTATTCATAGTTGATAATTGTTCGATTTACCCCATTGGTATCTCTAGTTTCATTCACACAATTCAATAGACCCAACAATGTCTATGAAGGGTTTCAAAAATAAATCTAATGCTAGAAACACATTAACTATTCATGGGAAAAAAGAAAACAAACCATCATGCTTGAACAACCACATACGAATGTAAAAGATCCAAAGTATAGGAAAAATATGAATGATCATATTCCCCGTGTTTAATAACGAACGCTTGCCTAACCACATCCATTGATTTTAACTAATATTCCAATTAAATCCCCAACATAAAATATACTATAAAATTTTAATGTATTTAGGTCTTAAAAATAATAATAACTATTTTATATGATGTAATTTATATAAAATATGGAGAGAGGAGCATTAGACATGGCCAAATAATGCACCAATTTTGAGGATCCAATTATCCAAGAGGGTCTAAGCTGCACATTCTTTTGGAATAAACCAAATGATTTGGAAAACCATGTGGTAACTGTATGGTAGCCTCTATCCAAAATGTTTCCAATGATGCATTTCTTCCAGGCCTCGTCACAAGGTTTGTGCAAACCATGTTCCAACCGTTCACATCAAAATGTTTGGCATCTTCTTTCCTCATTTCATTTTTTAACCCCCCTAGACACCATAGAAACTCCTAATACACATGAGAAAAACATAATTAGGCATATAAAATGGGTGTTTATCAAAAATTTACACAATCATGAACCATTGAAAAATCATGGTATCTTATGACCACCCCACTTTATAATGGTTTGTCCTTGAGAAACATGTAAAAGACCTACTAATTCTCGAAGACAAAATTTCTGGAAATGTGGGCCACCTATCACCTTTCATTTACCTTCTTTTATCCTATAAAATTCCCTTCCATAACAAAATTTAGAACAATGAAATATACCTACCACATTGAAGCATTCCCCTTTATGCTCCACAGTCATGAACATGCTACACCTTAAAGATACAACTACCTCAAAGTCTTCATTACCCACATCAATAATAAGTGAATGGTGTGGGTATCACCACTAAACCAATTCATAGAATGATAGTAATGAGACACTACATTACCAAGGGAAAACCAACCAAAACACCCTTGGTCTGATCCTCTTCACAATTAAGGTCCCAATCAGATTATTTCCATATTGTCCAGTTATTTAAATGTTCCTATGGTGACCTAAGCCTGAAATCACCCATGGGGACATCCCGATTCCAACTAGATCATGCTTCCCACTCTAGTATATAACCAGAGGCACAATGATCTCATCCCATATCCAAGCATTCATATTACAAAAAAATTAGATCATTTATCTCATGGTACATAAACTGCCTGAAACCCATCCCAGTGATTATTAATAAAATCAAAACACCAAAATGATGCTCATCCAATATTATCAAATTCATGATACCAGTCACATCATTAACTAAAAACATTCCTGCTAGGGTTCCCCATATGGTATACACTGGAATTCCAATACCATCACTCATTTTTGGGAACCTTCCAAATCAAAAAGTGGTCAGAAAAACTATAACACTACTTTAAAAACTTACTCAACATCATTCCCAACATACTAGATTAAACATCCATGATCACTCTACCCAAATTCTACATTCATCTTTTCCCTAGAAACCACCCATATTGGTCACACTTATACCATCCATATCTCAACTAAAGATAACATGGTTATTCCTTAAAAGTAATTACCATTAAAAGTTCACACATATCATTCCAAAAGTATTTGGTGGTGGGTTATAGCCCACCCCATCTATTTCCATTTAACCCAACTAAGCTAGGACATCCCAACCAACTCACTCTATTTTCACCTAACACCCCCTATTGGTTAGTCTCCCCTCTATCTATACATGACGACTTCACCCTTTAAAAAAATTATATCATTTATGTACACATATCATAGTCTATTTTTGTTTTTTAGTAGACCTTCATTAACATAGCATCCATTTATCCAAAAACCGTTATCGATTTATGCAACAGCCACAAACAATTCTACTATGAAAACACTCAGATTTCATATAAAACCATCCCTACCATGAATAAATCACTCTCTAGGATCTACTACCATCATACAAGTCCCACCTAGACTTCCCTAATGATCCGAAACATTTTTCTTTCTAGGTTCCCCCGGGCATTATGATGTAACCAAAAATGATCCACATTCTACACCACAAATCCAGGATAGCCATACCACCCCCGAAATATGATTACTGTTATCACCACTTCCATCAAGAATATTAAAACACCATGTTTTACGCTTAAATCATGAGATGGACCCCAAAATATGGATGAGATCATATAACCCTTCATGAGAACAAAAAAATCACCAACTGCTACCCATTCTCAACTTTCAAGAGGGACACCCCTGGAATTCATCGACATTCGTTCCATTATTAGGACCTCACTTATAACCAGTCACTATTATTATCCACACCATATGGATCAACATATAAAACTCCATGAGAGAACCCTTCAAGAGGCTCTAAATCCTTCCAATAATTTTTTTGTAAATAAGTGTAATGTCTTAGCTCTCTTAGTCAACATGATACAACATCAACATATTGTACATGATCATTAGTAACTAAACACATTCCATGGAGTTATTTCCATACACCACTATACACTATCCATCACTGATGTCACCTTCCATGATATGAATAGCTTTACTTGTTGGAAGTCCCAGGCTTCCCTACCCACCAAAACCTCATTAGCACTCAATCACCAAAACATGAATGGGATCTCCAACCAAAACTCAATACTGCCTCATTACGTATTGTCAAGAAGTCATGACACAAAATTCCCTTTGGCACCTCAACCATTATCCCATTCGATTTATTCCATCATAATCCTTGTGCTTTACATGGCAACCCAATGACCACTACATCGATACAAAACCCAATTGTCTCAATCATAGCCTATGATTTTCCCTGCGATCACACCAAATTACTATATGTGATTATAGAAACCCATTTCTTTACCCATAAAATATGGCATAATACATTTTTAACACATGAACACATTTAGACAACATAAAGACCTTAGGGTTGTAAAGACCTTGAAATTCAAGGGGAAATTATTTCTTAAATACATGGGAATTTTATGAGTCCGCAGTTTCTGACGATGCTTGATTACGAGGACCCATGTTCCAAGAATCAATTTTTAATGTTTTGATTGGGTAATTTCAGTAAACGCGCATGCGGGATTTTATATCTTTTGAACGGGTTCTCGGAATTGAAATCTGAGGACACCGATGAACATGCAGTGCTGATATTTGCTTAAGGAGATCATCACTGCAGTTGCATTTTATCGCGGATAGACGTTAATTATTTTGGATTCGTAATAAATTACATAAAAATTATGTATGACATAAATTTTATTTAAGTGGTGGTTAATTTGTCAAAAGGGAAGTTGGAGGTGGGACCCACCCCTACATAACCTCCCATGGGAGCATATTATGTGGTGGGTCCCATGTGAGCATCAAACTGTTCAACTGCCATTGATCCTCCTTTAACCCCCCATGTAACTCACATTTAATCATGGAGAGTCTCTTAAACCTCTAACTCTCCCAATTTAATTTTGAAACTCTCCACCTCCCTTTTTTGAATTTTGAATCCATCCCTCCGCAATTAATATATGTGTTGTAACAATTAATGAAAGACATATCTTGAGTTATTGTGACATAAAAATAATAGAGAACTATCTCTATTATTTTGGATCAACTATCATTAGAGAACTCTTCGAAGAACACTGTTCTATTCCAATGTAGAACGCCTCTCATATCAGATGAACAACGAGCATCATGTTCTTCTTTATTCACCCAGAGAAAAGAAGGGTACCATCACCGTCTTCATAGTACACTGACGGTGTTGACTCGACTCGATATCACCGATCTCTACCTCCTCTGATGTTGACGGAACGATGTCCGTCTTCCGCAATGACCATCTTCCGTGACTCATCAACATTCAACGAAAAAATATGAGGTTGGTGAATTTTTTATTAATTTTAAATATGATATTACACCTTCATTCTTCATCGTACAAAATTCTGGTTAGTAAAACCAAATGATATCATATAACGGGGAGGGTTTGGACTTCACGATCATGACCTGACCCTCCCCTTTGTTTTTTCCATTTGATGAAATTAGAGACAGAGCTGAAAGGGCGCGGTGCTGTCGCACATCACCGGAGAATAACAGCGACCAGGAGGACCAAGACAGATGAAAGAGGAACCACGGATGGGAGGGCTGCGATGGATGAGGAGGCACGGCGCCGTCACACTGCACTATGGAGCTGAAGGCTGCGGCAGTGGTGAACAGGTGCCGTCACGCCGGGTGCGTGGAGGGAAACTATGGGCCACATTCGCGGGTTGCTCGACTGGAAGAACCGGACGGCCGCCTGCCGGCCGGGCTAGAAACCCGTGGCGCCCACATGCACCGCATGGAGAAGACTGTCGCCCGCATCCGCGGTCCGCTCTGCAGGGCGAACCAGCTAGCTGCTTGCTGGCCAGGCTGGAGAATCGTGGCGCCATCATGCGCTGCGGGGGAAGAACTGCGGGCCGCGAGCGCCGGGTAGAACAGGCAGGGCAGGGGAGAGGCGGTGGTGCTTGGTGCCGCCAGGTGAACCAAAGTGACCCAAATCGCGGGACGTGCCTAAAGGTGGGCCATGCCCCACCAGGATGGGCCGACCCCCAGATGGGTCGGGCCGACCCACTATCCCACTAGGTTTGATGGGCCGAGCCCCACTTTGCATAAATGCGAATAACTCTTACACCACATGTTCGATCGACGAGCTGTCTGCGGAACTGGGACCCTCACAACGAGGCGGTAATTTTTGGATAATCTAAGTGAGTTTTGGACAAATTTTGAAAATTTCCGGGTTTGGATCGAGCGTAAATCCAACTGGGCCCCTGGAATGGAAATTCCAATAACTCTCAGACCGGGTGTCCAATTGACACACCGTATGTCACGTTGGGAACCTTTTGATGAGACAGAACTATATGATACATCAACTCGAGACTTTGTGATAGTTGATGTATCATCACTTGAATCGAGGAGTGGACCCTCCCGGTATCGATCGTGCTGTGTGCGGGAACCCTAGAGCTAGCTATGATGATTACTGAACCAGAATCCTTCATGGGTTCTACAGCGATGAATACTATACCAGAATCATATGTGGGTTCGAAATCGCTGATTACAGAACTGGAATCCTAGGTGGGTTCGACAGAAATGATTACTGAACTGGAATCCTCTGTGGGTTCGACAACGATGACTACTGTACCGGGATCCTCCATGGGTCCGAGAGTTCTGACTTCTGTTCTTGTATCCTGTGTGGGTCCGAAAGAGTAGCTGGTCCTATATCCTGTGTTGGTCTGATAGCTTAGATGAATAAGTGACTACATCTGATCAACTATATCACTCTACGAAAGATGTATACCTGTGTGAGTTGAGTCCTGACTATCAATCATTTATCTTCAAGGGGATTGAATTTACTTCCTGTGTGGATTAGGTTGTTATTGGGCATGAGATTTGGAGCCAAAATGTGATTGATAACATAGGTATATGTATGAGCATGTACCTAAGTAGGGTTGGTTGATACTTCGTGATTGTATCTTTCTTCTGTGGTTAACCCTTCGTGGATTCTAGGAGACTTTCAGCGGTCTCAGGGTCCTTACTAAGTATTTTTATACTCACCCATGCACATGTTATTCCTGCACTTCGTTGTGTTGGTTGTATATGACGAACATCACTTTTCGAGGTAGAGAGTTGTAGATCTGGACGGTACCCGAAGGTGGACCACTTGGAGAGATATACACGGAGTGGACAGACATACCTGGTGTACTGAGGAGGCCATCTTTAACCACCCTTCAAGTGAGATTCTCGGAGGACAACTCAGTAGTTGTTTCATTTTCCTTTCTGTAGTTGTACTAGCTTTTCAGTTGTTTGTACTTTTTTGTTGGGCTTGTATTTTTTCCCCTTTCGTTTCAGCAATTTCTTTTGTATACAGCTTTTCTTAGTTTTTACTTCAAGTTGCGTATTCTGTTGTCTTTTTACTTATTAAAATCAATTCCTTCCCTTTTTACCAGGATTACGCCTTTGGTGCTAGTCGCCAGCCCCTGGCCTATGGAAGTTGGGATTGGGGTAGTCACGACATGATCCCCGAGTACGGGTTGTGAAAAATTGGTATCAGAGGAGTCGGTTATACCGAAGAACTTGGACTCTGATTCTTTTAACTGCAATAGTATTAAGTGTTTTTGGTTTGGTTATCAGTTTAGGGAAACCGGTGCTGGTGTGGCGGCTGACATATCCATACACTAGGACTCTGACTTCTGATCTCCGACTCAGTGCATGAAAACACTGATTGGGTGTGTGTTTCCTTTGAAAAAGTTTTCTTCATGATTACTAGGTATATTGTTTTAACTGTGGCACACCTATTTCTTTTTAGGATGGCCCCACCAAGGCATCCAGCTAGTGTTCCGAGTTTTATACTAGATGGTAGCCCAGCACGCGACGGGGCCTTGGTGCAGCTCCCCATCACTGCAGAGGTACCAGCAGTACCACTACTCACTGCGCCAACGATTCCACCATCTCTAGAAGCAGAGAGGGAATGCCACCTGAGTGCATTGCATGACTTCCAGCCCTAGAGGCTGCCATGGTTTTGGGGAGAGACAGACCAACAGGCAGCCGAGGATTGGCTGAAGGCTGTCGTGAGAGTTTTCCGACTGGTAGGGACACGAGTCGTCCTCATTGTGATCTTTTCCACGAGTCTCCTTCATGCAATAATAGGAATATGGTGGATCCTGAGGCTCTAGGTGCACGATGAGGCATCATTAATCTGGACAGACTTTGAGAGTCTCTTCTGTTCAGAGTTTGTTCCAGCCACCCTTCGTGTGGTGCAGACTTAGGAGTTACTTCATCTGCCGCAGACCACCATGACAGTAGCTCAATACTCAGCGAGGTTCACAGACCTCCCATGGTACTCCCCAGATATAGTGTAGGACCCATTATTTTGGTCCCGGACCTTCGAGCAGGGACTCATGCATGAGATCAGGGCTTCAATGATCCCCCTCAGCATCCCGATGTAGGCCGGGGTGCTGGAGCGAGCCCTTCTAGTTGAGAGTTTTCTTTCTGAGCAGTCAACAGCTGCGAGAAACACCACAGGGCGACACAGGGCAGAGTCTTCTACAGATGACATTAGACAGATGATGCAGAGGTCCAAGCGGACCTGGCCATTAGGTGGGCGACCCTAGGATATAGGTTCATTTGTGCGTGGCACATGAGATAGAGCCAGCTATATGAAGAGCAAGCAATGCTATGCATGCGGCGGGCATGGCCACCTGGCTCGTGACTGCCTGACCCACCATGCAGATGAGCGGTAGACAGTAGAGGGACCTCCCAGGTAGAGGCAATAGTTCAACCATGGTGGTCCTCCAGGAGTAGGTAGACATGGAAGAGGAGCTGTCTGAGCAGCGGTTGGTGGACGACGTTTCGAGGCTCTACCACCACCACCACCAGGAGTTCCACCGCGACCACAGGGAGCTAGAAGACAGAGGCGGGATAGGCTGTAGGCAGTCATGGCCTATGACCACAGTGCACCTGAGATTATTTGAGGTACTATCTAGGTCTACTCCACCCTTGCTTCATTACTTATAGACACATGTGCGAGTAATTCTTTTATTTCCACTTCCCTCTTTTGGAGCTCAGAGATTCCGACGGAGCTGTTGGATCGATATTTACATCTAGAGACTCCTACAGGAAAAGACTCAATGATTACACACTGGTGCAAGATGGGTGAGCTTACTCTAGGAGGCAAGAGCTTTGGCTGTGATCTTCTGGTAGCGGCATCGAGGCCTTACGATGTCATCTTGGGTATGGACTGGTTATCCATTTTTCATGCCCAGATTGACTGTATTAGGTGAAAAGTGTCGTGTTTCCTCACGGATGGGACCCAGTTCACCTTTACTGGTGAAAAATAAGCCTTTGTAGTGCAGGATGGACTTACGCAGAGGAGGGTGCAGCCGATCACAAATCATTTGGCTAGTCTCATCCTCGAAGCAGGTGACGTGTGGAGTCTGAGTTTTCTTGTTTGGGTGGAACAGTACATGGATGTTTTCCCTAGTGACATTCCAGGACAACCTTCTCTTAGAGAGGTAGATTTCTATATTGACATGTACCCCAAGATAGCACTAATATGTACTCTAGCATATCAGATAGCTCCCGACGAGCTTCGTGAGATTCGGGTACAGCTGGAGGGCTTATAGGGGAAGGGATTTATCCGACCCAGTGTTTCACCATAGGAATCTCCAATTTTGTTCGCCAAGAAGGCAGATGGGAGTTTACAATTGTGTGTCGACTACCGTCACCTGAATCAGGTGACCATAAAGAACAAGTACCCACTCTCGAGGATTGACGACCTATTTGATCAGCTCAAGGGAGCACGATGGTTCTCAAAGATAGAACTTAGGTCAGGCTATCACCAGATCAGAGTTCGAGATGGGGATGTGCAGAAGATGGACTTCATGTGTCAGTATGGCCACTATGAGTTCTTGGTTATGACCTTCAGCGAAACCAATGCTCCGGTAGTGTTCATGAGTCTCATGAACAGAATCTTTCAGCCTTACCTCAATCACTTTTTCATAGTCTTCATCGATGACATACTGGTCTACTCGTCCATTGAGGAGGAGCATGCCTACACTTTGTGGGTAGTACTGGACAAACTCCAAGAGCACCAGCTTTTTTTTAATCTCTCAAAGTTCCAGTTCTAGATTTGAGAGGTTCACTGTCCGGGAAACGTCACCTCTGATACTGGAGTTGCAGTGGACCCAGCGAAGATCGAGGTGGTACTTTCTTGGGAGCCACCCAGGAGTGTGAAAGAGGTGCGGAGTTTCCTGGGACTGGATGGGAACTATCAGAGATTTGTATCATACTTATCTAGAGTTGCAGAACCACTTTCAGCATTGATAAAGAAGGGGAAACCCATCATGTGGTTAGATAGATGCCAGCAGAGCTTTTAGGAGATGAGGCAGAGGTTGTCCAGTGCACCCATCTGGAGGATACTAGAGGAGGGCGTAGGGTACCTAGTTTACCGTGATGCATCAGGGACGAGACTCGAGTGTGTCCTGGTGTAGTAGCGAGTAGTGATCCTGTATGGTTCATGGTAGTTGAGATAGCATGGGAAGAACTATTCTACCCATGAAATGGAGTTAGAAGTAGAACTCTTCGCCTTGAAGAAGTGGTGACACTATCTTATGGGCGAGCGTTTTACTGTCTACTCTGACCACTAGAGTCTCAGGTATTCAGCTGCTAGGAATGGCGAAAAATAGCTAGCCACATTGCAGATATCCTTTGTGGATAGAGATGGAGTAGCCTATTTGCAGTCTCTCATAGTCACTCCTCCACTTCTTCAGTGATTCAGAGAGGCAAAGCATGGGGACATTGATTGTGAGATGCGACGAGATCAGATATCCTCAGTGCAGGCACCTGAAGGGTTTTCTAAATTTTGGAAGCACGTCATCCTCTTCATAGGACGTACCATGGTAATAGTTTCACTATTGGAGGATGTGTTGAGAGTGTTTCACACTTCCCCTCTGGAGGTACATTTAGGAGTGGCAAAGATGTATCAAGACTCAGACGACAACATTGGTGGCCGGGTATGAAGAAGGCAGTAACATAGTTTGTCTCGTGATGCCTCAATTTTCATTAAGTGAAGGAATAGCACCAGGTTCTAGAAGGCTTGGTTCAGCCCTTAGAAGTCCAATAGTGGAAGTGGGATGGGATATCCATGGATTTCATGACGGGACTTCCACATACATCCAGAGGACCCGACTCTATCTGGGTGATTTTTGATCGACTCACCAACTCGTCCCACTTCCTACCAATCAAAGAGAAGGGCTCAGTAGATTGGTTGGGATGCCTCTACATACAGAAGACCATACAGATTCATGGTGTTCCATAAATTATCATCCCCAATTGATATTCTCGTTTCACGTTATGGCTATAGAAGGGGTTTCAGGAGGCTTTCGGGATGTAGCTTCGCTTGAGCACCGCCTTCCATCCTCAGGCAAATGGTCAGACTGAGAAGACCATTTAGACTATCGAGGACATGCTCCGTGCATGCGTCCTTGCATTTGGTTATAGCTAGGAGGATCACTCACCCTTGGTG
This sequence comes from Viscum album, assembly GCA_963277665.1. Classification (NCBI taxonomy): domain Eukaryota; kingdom Viridiplantae; phylum Streptophyta; class Magnoliopsida; order Santalales; family Viscaceae; genus Viscum; species Viscum album. Next base: position 404,969 of record CAUJRU010000071.1, read on the forward strand.
GAGTTTTCATACAACAACAGCTATCACTCCACCATTAGGATGACACCTTACGAGGAACTGTACAGCTGACCATGTATGTCACGAACCAGGACGAGTCGTCATCTGACCCAATGCCCGACCCGGTCTGCGACATGGCCCGAAGGGCGTTCCCGATCCCCACGGGCTGGCAACTAGTGCCGGGCATCAAAACAAACCTGTTGGGAATGGTTTGGCCCATGACAAAGTTAAATAGACATAAACTGAACAAGCAGATAAATAAAGGAAAATAACCTGAACAACGTGGCAGCAGAAAAAGGAATAAACAAAAGATGCGACATACCTCAGGTGACCCAGTGGATCACCACAGTACGACAACCACACTCGCTCCCAAAAGCGATCCAAGACTGAAACCTGCAACTGAAAAGTAATGTAGGCGTGAGCACCGAGATGCTCAGTAGGAAAGCAAAAATATAACCACGTCCTATGCCTCCACCTTTATTAAGAAATCCACTATGCCAGTTTGGAAATAAGATATAATAAAATAATTTTTTCCCTTCTTTTCAAATTCAATTAATGAGTTTTCATTTTCAAATAAATAATTTCACTCTCACTACAATTTTAAAATAGGTTCCAAGCATGCATTAACAATTCAAAATGAAAAGAAACCAGTTTGGAATAAAATGTGATTTTTACAAACAAGACACCAGGTATGAAACAACTGAAAAGAATGTTAGATCACTGGTAGCATGTCACAAATGAGCACTATGGGTAATCCCTATAGGTAGCTAGAACAAGTGGGAACCTAGAAACCTCGTACCTTGGTGAAACGTGGCTTAGAAGACCACGACCCTCAGAAAACGTGGCTTAGAAGGCCACGACCCTCAGAAAACGTGGCTTAGAAGGCCACGACCCTCAGAAATTCATATGTTTAGTTAGTGTTGTTGCGTCAATCCTGCTAGACAAACCGGGACGAACCCCTTCCATGACATCTAGCGTACTAGTCCTGGTTACCCGCCTAGATACCCAGGTTTCCCATTGTGCTCTATTTCAAATGGTGGTGAGTTTTCTTTATCAAGCAATCAAACAAATACATTACACTTTATTTATCTAAAACTCACTCAACCTTTCACCACCACACTCCCTCCTTAAGTGAATTCCCCCTATTTACATCACACAAACACGCACAAGCCTTTACACTAGGCACATATCACAAACCACTCATCAACACTTGCATCACATTTTATTTTCAAATCTAGGTGAATGACTCAAAATGGGTTTTCTATTTTCGCAAACCAAATCTTAATGTTCCAAACGGCCTCAATAGAGGTTTTTCTATTTCATAAAACATTCTTAAGATTCCAAACATTCTTAATTACATAAAGGGAACTCTTTTTAAAATCAACCGGCCAAAAAGGCGAAACACCTTTGGAAATACACATTACCAATTATAAACCACTTAAGAAATCAATTTTACATGAAAAGTCACTTAGGACCAGCGGTTTTGAAATACATTTCAATTTTTCCAATATAATGCATAATAGTTTCTAGCAACCGTAATCAGATTCCATAGCATGTGTATATAGTATAGTGTAAAAAATATTTTTAAAACCATCAAGAAATTATGAATTTCAAATTAAAAGCTTAGGCATAGGGGACCTACCTCAACATGTCGCTGCTTGAAGACAAACATTCAAACTGATCCTCGACACATGCACGCACATGCATTTATACATATATATGTATAAACCCCTAGCTGCATTGCACATATTCCCCGCACCATGAGGGAATATGTGCAAAGAGGGCATATATATGTACATGCCTTACCCTATGTATGTACATGTAGGATTCCTCTACACGCGCGGCCCAACGTACTACACAAATAATTAATGAAATAATTCAAACACATAATCAAATTAACCATTTCCAAAGGCCTTTCCAAATCATCCCATAAACCGGAACCAATTCAAAAACATGCATTTAATTGTTTAAACCATTTACGATTTACATTAGAAATACACAACAACCTGAACATACCAATTTATGCATTTCCCTTTTTAAAAACCTACACCCAAGTCCATTTTCACCATAAGTGCCATTGAAAAAGTGATTCAGACTATTTGAAAAACTAAATAAGCCATTTTCACAATTTATAAAACACCTGCAAGAAGCATAACATGGTTTTACACCAAAAAGTATACACAAATTCACATTAAGAAACCCATTCCAACCCAATGCATATCAAATTCTTTCCAAAAACTAGTTTCGCATCACATGCACAATTAAATAAGTCGATTGCATAATTTAAAAAACATTACCAAGGTGCACACCAAGGATTAACACATGGACCATACCGAAATTCCCACATATAAGACACTTTATAATTAAAAACCTGTTTTATTTTTATCAAATACCAACTTCGCACCTCGCGCAAAATTAAACGAACATGTCAAATTAATTAAACAATATAAACTCAATAAGAAGAATTATTTTCATGTGAAACCACCCAATTTCAAGTGAGAAAACTATTTTTAAAACCAAAATCATAATAAACCATTACTAAAACCAAATACGCACCATGTAAACATATAAATGAGTATGCCAAATTAACTAAACAAGAGAATCAATTCGTCAAACAACACTTATACACGGGAACACCTACCTTGGGTGTCAAAACTTCCGAATTTCGGTGTGAAACTTCAATTGCACCTTTTCTGCACCAAAAGGAAATGAAGATGAACCCTAAATCATAAAATCGAACAACAACGCTCACGATTAGAACCTTAATTTACAACCTAAAAGCTGGAAAAGAAAACCGGAACCCCAAAATAGAAACACAAAAATGAAAACCCTGACAAGGGGGAAGAAGTGACCACCCGAAGGCCGCGCCGGAGGTGAGCAGCGCCGGAAAAGGGGTGCGGTGGTCGGTGACGACAATGGGGGGTCGGAGGAGGTCGGGAGGCGGCCCAAGGACAGGTGTCACAGAAGGAGGCCGGGCAAGAGGGGTCGGCGCTTGGAGAGGGAGGCCGGCGAGGCGAGGGCGGAGGCGAGGCGTGCCGGATGGCAGTAGGGCGGCGGCGGCGACATGGTCAGGGGAAGGGGGAGGGGGGGGGGCGTTCGCTGCGAAGGGGAAACACAGGGGGGTGCGCGACGAGGTTACGGGAAAAGGGGAGGCGGCTCAGGTAGATTAGGTTTTTGCTTCTTTTTATAATAATAATAATAATAATAATAATAATAATAAAAGAAAGAAATGAATAACATATAAAATAAGGGGATAAAAGAAAAGAGTATAAAATAAATAAAATAATAAAATAATAACAAATAATAATGAACAAAATAAGAATTTTAATAAACTCCAATAATAATAATAAGAATAACAATTTTATAAATATGTCAATAATTTAATATTATAAGCCTAATTAAAAGATTAACTAAAATAATAATAATAAAATTATTAACTGAGAGAAGACACTGCACACGGTCTCACGCGCGGGGTCGCACGCATGGTTGCGTGTGCGGTCGCGCGTCCGGTCGCGTGCACGGTCACACGCCCGGTCACTAGAGCAGTGCACGCTTGGTTGCATGCGCGGTCACATGCCTAGTTGTGCGGCCATGTAAAAATAAATTTAATAAAATAGAACAGTCTCTTATGAAGAATGGGAACCGACCACAATCGCGGGCAAGGTCGTGCACCCCAATAATGACACATTTAATAATAAAACATTGTCTAAATGTGATTGGGTCCTATAGACGGTCGCGCGTACGGGCGCACACCCATATAAGATCCCAAATCTATTTTAAAATAGAACCGATTGAAACCGCAACTCAAAATAAAGACCCAAAATAATTAAGTTAAAATAATGCATTGGTCGGGGTGTGACATTTCAGATCACCACTGTGCTGGATTGAACCAGGGGAGTCATCAATTATAGAACCAGAGATGGTAGATGCTACGATGGAGAAGGTATAGATCATCCAGGAGTGGATAAAGGCTGCACAGGGCAGACAGAAGTCCTATGCTGATAGGAGACAGAGACCACTAGAGTTTGTGGATGGCGACCACGTCCTCTTACAGGTATCACCTCGATGAGTCTACAGAGATTTTCTTGAGGCGGAAAGTTATCTCTGTGATTCATCAGACCTTTTCAGGTCATCAGCAGAGTGGGTGAGGTGGCTTACCGCCTGACACTTTTACCTTAGTTGCACCGAGTGCACGACATATTTCCCATATCTCAGCTGAAGTGATGCGTGGACGACCCGTCCCACATCATTGACCACATGGAGATGGAAATTGATGACAGGGTGAATTTCATGGAGGTTCCAGTGGAGATTGAGGATCTATAGGAGCGGGTCCTACGTGGACGGTTGATTCCTTTGGTGCGTGATCGTTGGAATCACGAGAATCTCCATGAGAGCACATGGGGGTGGGAGGCTCAGATGTGTGCTCATTAACCCCATTTGTTCCCTTTGTGTGTGTCTTCTTTTAGGAGGATGTAATGCCCTAAGGTCATGATAATGTAAATAACAGAAAATTCCATGGAAAATATCTTAAATACATAGTAATATTATGAGTCTGCAGTTTTTAACGGTGCGTGATTCCGAGGCCCGGTGTGCCTGGAATCAATTTTTTTATTTTTTCTTGGGTACGTTCAGTAATCGTACGTGTAGGATTTTATATCTTTTGAACCGGTGCTTGGAATTGAAATCTGAGGACACTGATGAACTCGCAACACTGGTATTGTTTTAAGGAGACCTTCACCGCAATTGTATTTTATCAAGGATGGAAGTTAATTATTGGGGATTTGTAATAAATTAAATAAAAATTATGTGTGACTTAATTTTTATTTAGGTGGTGGTTAATTTATACAAAGGGTAGTTGGAGGTGGGGACCACCCCCACATAACCTCCCATGGGAGGATATTATTTGGTGGGGCCCACATAATCCACAAACTCCTCAACTCCCCTTGAACCCCCTTCTTCTCCCCACGTAACCCACATTTTATAGTGGAGAGTCTCTTCAACTTCTATCTCCAATAATTTAATATTGAATCTCTCCACCTCCCTAGATTGAATTTTGAATCCATCCCTCCGCAATTAATATATGAGTTTTCACAATTAATGAAAGACAACTCTTTAGTTGTTGTTCCATAAAAATAATAGAGTACTATCTCTATTATTTTTTCTTAACTTTCGTTGGAGAACTCTTGGAGGAACACCGTTCAATTCCAACGAAGAACGCCTCCCATCTATGAAGAACAACGAGCATCATGTTCTTTCATTATTCACCCGGACCAAGGAAGGGAAGCATTGCCGTCTCCGGTGTACACCGATGGTGTCGACTCGACTCGACTTCACCAAGCTCTACCTCATCCGACGTTGACGGAATGACATTCATCTTCCACGACGTGCGTATTCTACGACTCATCAACATTCAATGACAAAATACGATGTATGGGAATTTTTTATTAATTTTAAATGTGAGATGACACCTTTGTTCATTGTCATACCAAATTCTGGTTAGGAAAACCAAATGATACCATATGACGAGGAGGGTTCGGACCGCCCGAACACAGCCCGAACCTACAATTTGTTGTTTCCATTTGATGACGTAGGAGGTAGAGCTAAAAGGGTGCGGTTCCATCACACCATTCCAGAGAATAAACATGGCATGGAAGACCATGGCATATGAAAGAGGAACCGCGACCGAGAGGGCTACGGTGAATGAGGAGGCGTGGCGCCATCGCGCCATGCTGTGGAGCTGAAGGCCGCGGCCAGGATGGGCCACATAAATAGTGGACCGGTGCCATCGCGTATTTCTGGTAAAGGGAAACTGCGGCCTGCATCTGTGGGCCGCTCGGCTAGAAGAACAGGCTGGCTGCCTGCTGACTGGGCTGAAAAACGTCGCCGCACGCAGGCGCCCTTCGAAGGAGACGACGGCCCGCATCTGCGGGCCGCTCTGTAGGGAAAACTGGTCGGCCGCCTACCTGTCGAGATGGAGAATCGCGGAACTCGTAGGTTCAACTTGGGAAGAATCGTGGCCCGCTGTGTGGGCCAGTTGCGTCGGGCAGAACTATCCAACTATGGCCGGCCGACCAGGGGAGAGGCGACGCCGCTTAGAACCACCGGGAGAACCGGAGCGGCCCGATGTGCGGGCCGGGTCCGCATGTGGGCCACACCACACCAGGTCTAGCCGACCCCCTAGCCGGGTCAGACCTGCCGAGCTAGGTCGGGCTGACCCACCAGCCCACTGGGTTTGACGGGCCAAGCCAGACTTCACTTAAATGCAAATAACTCCAATATCGTGCGTCTGATCAGCGCGCCGTCTGCAGCATTGGGACCCTCGCAACAAGGCGGTCCTTTTGAGATACTCTAAGTGAGTTTTGGACAAATTTGGAAAATGGGAATCTAAAAACAAGATCCAAAAAATATCCAAGTACCACATCTTATAACAATATGATGAATACACTATATGAGAGGCAGCCATACAGAGAAAATCTAGAAAACAAAAATCCCAATTGATCTTAAGCCCAAACATTAGTCCCTATATATAATGAAATCCCATTATCCATCAAAAATCCAATGGATAAACCAAACACCATGTTCATGTCCTAAACATATACCTGAAAAAACTTAACAACTACTCTGGTACCCATGTTTCATGGAGGCCCAAGCCGGGTGTGAGTATAACTTTGTAGGCCACCACCAACATTTTCAAAAGAAATAACTAGTCTATGAAATATTTTATTCAAATAATACCATTACAAAAAATAAAATAATAAATAAAAGATGATATATATATCTGTAATAGTTGAGAAATTTTCAACTAGCCATTATAACAATTTAGTTCTCTAGGCGAAATAATCCATCTAAATACATAAAGTCTCACCAGAACCCTAAGACATAGAATAAGGGGTTACCCATAATTTATAAAAAATGGGACCTTCACTAATCAAAATATGTCAATATACCCTAGAGCCTCTGTCTAGTAATAATTCTATTTTTTTTTTTGGGAAGCACAATACGTCGGTCAGATATCTTGTCTGACACAGTAGATAACACTTATCTTAGAGCCTTAATCAATGCAGCTTCATCCATTTCATCCATTATGGTCCTAGGGGGTTGTTTTTATTCCATAACCCATGCATTTTTGGGATGGGATTATACCCTCATTCCATCCCGAACAATGGGAGGATTCTCAGTCTAAAACCCCACATACCACCAAGCTTTGTGAACATGATTCTCTAACCATAACACATTTACAAAACACAAACAATAACCATTAAACATATTTATCATTTATAACCACAAATCATTATACATACCCCACATAAATGTAATTTTTTATTAACACATACAATTTCATTAGATACACCGTCTAATGCTATTTTATCCACTACAGTAAGGATAACATCAAATTTTTTCACAATTAAATGATAAAATAGATATCATGGCACTATTTGGAAATCAACATGAATCCACCCTATAATGAAAAGCTATTCCTCTTTGATAAAATAATTCATCCTCTAAGGTTTTCGATTCTATATCAAACAATTTCAATAATCATTATGGAATTTTTCAAAAATGTGAACAATTTCCTTGCATCAAATAAACATTTAAAATCTATAATAAAAACCAACTTATAAATCACCCTGAGGTAAAAAACTATTTTTGAATCATTTCAAACATTAAAACATCATATTATTTATTTAAAACACCTAACCTGGCCAAAATTCAAGACACATTATTTATCCCATTTCTATATCTCATTAGGTATTTTAAAAAATCCATCTTATTATCGTTTCTATTAACCAAACAACAATAAAAATCATATCACACTTTTATAACTCATTCAATCTGAAAATTAATTTGTCTAAATTTTTATAAAATTTATTCACCATTTTCAAGGGTTTGAATTACCCTAGGGTCGACCCACATTCAGACTCAGTCACCAACAGACCTAATAGGTTCTGTGAAGGGTTTCAAAAATCTATCTAAGGACCCCTTCACTTTCCATAATCAATGAAAGTGAATAAAAACAAAAATCATGATTTCAAAAACATATACACATATCAAAAATAAAAGATAAGGGAAAAAGATAAAAGAACATCTTTATCATGTCTGTTAATGAACACTTTCTTAACCTCAACCCTTAATTTCAACTCAAACAACCATTAAAGCCCTAACATATAATATACTGATAATGTGAGGTTTTTGTTGCATCAGAAGAAGTGGAACAATTATACAAGTGCTAATTTGAAAAAAGAAAAGGGATATAGATGAGTGTTAGACACACTTGGATCATCGATTTGAACCAAATCACTGATAAATTTCCTACAAATCAAAAGGGAAACACATCTCAGATATATAGGATGGGGTTCTTTATCAAACACGATTTTGGAGGAGGAATAGGTAGGAAAATAAGGTTATAAATTTTAATGTTTGACAGGGAAAAATGTGGATTTTCCAATTTTTAAGGGATGCATTATTTGGCCTCATTTTTTTCCAAGCTATGCGTCAATGATGTGGACCCATCTGTACAAGATGGTCTGAGATGCAAATTTTCCTAAAATCACCCTCATATTTTAGCAAACCATGTAGTAACCGGACACCATCATCTATATTACAGGGCCCCCAAGTCATATAGTATCCTGGGCAAGCCACAAGACTTTCCCCAACTCTAGGAATCTCTCTTTTTGGACTCCTTTCTCCTCTACTCATATCTCAAATCCACTATGAAGCCTTAAAATTCCACATACACACAAGGGCCACTTCATTGTCCATTAAAATGGAAATTTTATCAAGATTTATTCCAAGATTTACCTTAAAAAATATTGAGATCCTACAATGGCAATATATAGGCATTTGATTTAAATGATGAATAGGTGATTAATATTTTATATAGGATATTTATTTGTATTAGACATAAAATTTTATTATTTTCGTTTATGTCTTAGAATGAGTTATTTTTAATGAAAAATTAACTTGTAAATTATTTTTATAGAGTAGAGATCCACTTCTGTTTGTATAAAATTACATATTATATAAAATTAAGACTAAAAAAATAAGACATTATTTCTAATAAAGTTAAACTAATTTTTTTATTTAAATTATTTTTCATATTAATGATTAGTTGTGAACTAGTGGTTTTGATATTATAGTTTTGATATCATGATTGTTATACAATGTTCAATAAATAATGTCTTTAGATAAGAATATTTGGATTTATCCTTGTAGGTTAGAGTTTTCCTTTTCAATTTTATTAATAATGGACATTTATTATATTCCCTGAATGTTACTATTTATTTTATATAATTCCCTATATATTCAATTCTTTGGGATTGTAGACATCAGTTTTCATGATACCATAAAATGAGAGGTCTCATTCCTAGTATGTAGAGAGATGCAGAAGCACTATAAGGATGTGGTAGGAGGAGTCATTTCCTTTATAATGAGTTTCATTGATTTAATTATTTCAAGCATACATCATGGTATATTAATATTAGATAACATAAACAAGTTTATTTATTTTATTGATTTTAATGTTTTAAAAAATATTTTTACATTATATATATATTTTTTCTTATCATTTTCTTTTGAATTCAATATAATGTAATACCCAAAAGGTTCATTTTACCAATATACATTAGTTCTTATCATTTGGAAATCCTAGGATAGGCTTGTGAAACATGGATATTTTGTTCTTATCTTAATATTTTAGTCACCCAGTTTGAAAGAAAAATAAGATGAATTTAACAAAAAATATACCCACAAGAAGAAAAAACTATCCCTTTTATAGAGAATATAGTGTGAACATGATTACATGGGTAAAATTATAGTCTATAATGATTTTGTAATATTTGTTTATTTGTTTCACATTAATACATTATGGGTTAAAAATAACAAGATATTATGTGTCATTTTTATATTGATACATAATTTCAGCAGAAAAATGTTTTCAAATAAAATGTTTTTTATTCTATAAAATCAATTTTAAGATATATTTTTAATATATTTTTCAAATTAAAAAATGTTAATTTTTTTTCTAAAATCTTATTTAATCAGTAATATATATAGGTTTTTATATATAATAGAAATATAAAGTGACCTAGAATAGAAAAAATTTGGTAATAATTGTTTGGGGGATATTTAGTACTGAGATATTATTCAATTTTCCATAGAATAATGTCACTAAAAAGGGTGCTAGAAAAAATTACCATGGAGTAATAAATAATGTTCTCCTAGAGCCTTGAATTTTGAATTCAATTTTAAAGTAATGAATTTTTTTTATGATAATTAATATTTCAAGATCGAATTAGACCAATAATTATTATATTAAAAATTATTTTCACCTTTGTTTTGATTTGATATTGGTCAAGAAAATATTAATTTTTTTTAATAATTTTAACAATAGATTTATGTAATTTCAAAATCCTAATACCTAAAAATTGGAATGTGGATATTATTTTATTTAGGGAAAATAAATAATGAGTTGGAATCAGTTATATTAATGGTTAAAAAAAGTTATAGTCTAGAATGTTTTAAAGAAATTATTTATTGACCTATATTACAGATTTTAACTAAATTATAATAAATCTCAATGGTGTTTTCATTTTAATTTTTAGAAGATTTCTTTTATAGATTATGAATCATGTTTTGTAGATTTTGTGATGCTTATTCCATAAATGGCCATGAAAAAAAATATCAAGGATTAAATGTAAATCACGTGACAATTACAAGATATTAGGCCAAGGATTATGATATTAAAACTACAAACTTATGAAGAAGTGATTAGTATGTAAAAATATATCGAGGTGGGTATTACAAACACATGAAGGAATTTTTTTACTCTCATCAACATTGGGAAGGAAATACTATAAGTTTATATAATAGGTATAGGAAAAACAAGTCATGGAAACTTATGGATAGATTTTCATTCTTTTATTGATATATGATTCCACAATAGTAGTTCATGAGTGGTGAATTAGGGAGTCTACACTTGAAGTCTCTAGTACCCACATTTTCATAATTTAAATATGGTAATGTCATCAACATTAAGAAATATTTTGGATCATTCTAATGAATAAGTAGTGGGGTATAATCAAACATTCTTTAAGGATTAAATATTCAAATTTTTGGGTTGATGATGGGTGATTCGAGAACTAATATTTATGTAGGAATCACTCAACAAAAATAAGGGTCAGTTCTATAGGAGAGTTAGTGGAACTCATTGTTGATAAAATGTTGTAGATGAGGTGGACATTTTTTTTCAGATCCCATATAACATGAGGTACCATTTTAGTTTGTTCAATATATATACATATATATATATATATAATATGGGACAACTTCACTTGTAACACCTCATAATTTATTAATATATTTCATTAAATAAATACAAATTTATATACAATTATATGTATAAAAAACAAAATAAAATGATAAAAACATATTTATTATTAATAAAATTCAAGAATAAAAATACATATATTAAATAAAATGATATTTATAAATTAAAATTTCAAACATATATAAAATATATTCTTAATATATATATATAAGGATCATGAATTCAAAAATAATTTTTTATTGTATTATTAAATTAAAATATATCACTTCAAAATTATTATTCTAATTATATATTTTATGTCATTATATTAAATAGTACATTAATCTCATAATGATTGTAATAAATATGAGATATTACAAAGAAGAAAAATGTTTTAAAAGGAAATTTTCAGTAAAATAAATTCTCTTTATATTTTATTTTAAATGATATATTTGTAAATTTTAGATTTTTAGAAAAAATATCATCAATTTTTATTCTATGTATTAATATTTGTTTTAGATTATTTTTTTTGTTTATAAAAAATTATTAAATTTTAGGTGAATATCGAAAATAAAATTTTGATGAATATCATAAATTTTTTGAAATTATTAACATGTAAGTATAAATATTGAAATTTATGAATCATTTTTATTATAAAATGTTTATTTTTTTATTTTATATTATAAATTAATTTTTTTTTGAAATTATAAATACATAGTTTTTATTTGAAAAAATAAGTTTTATTTATCCAAAACTGATTTTTATTAAATTATAAAATTTTTATTTGAAATATGTTATTGATAGCTAATATAAAATTAATATAGTAAAATTTATCATTAAATTTGGAATAATTAGATAAAAATATTATAGTAATAACATATTTATTTTCATGTATAAAGGATAATTAAAATTGGTAAAAACTTGTTACCTCTCTAAAAATAAAAATGTGTAAAATGGTTTTGATAAAGAGAAAAATACCAAAAAAATGTTTAAAATATGTGTGGTAATGGGTGGTTGTTTTATTTCTCAAAAATATAAATTCTTCCATCCCTTATTTTTAAATTTTATAGGAACTTTCATTGAGATTGAATTCTCATACTTAATTTGATTTAGTTATTTACAAAAATGCCATCCATTTTCAAATATAATTGGGTCACCCCCACCTCACTCTCCTACACATAACAACCAACTTTTTTCATTATAAATTCTATCCAAAACTATACCAAAAATTATAATACATCTTTAATATTTCAATGTCTACTAAAAATTACATAATCCAATGGCTTACCCCCTTGATAAAGGATACATTCTATGGGGTGAGTTATATATTTATAACTACTCATTTCTCATTTAAATTCCATTACGTGGATATCTTATTCAAAAATTATATTATACCATATCTTAAAATGATGTCATTGGTATCAATATTATATTATTATTTTATTGTAAATATGGTACAATAATTAACAACCTTTCTGAATTCTATTAACAATAAAAAACAATCTCTAAAATGAAACATGTTTTATTTTCATTAAACACATTACAAGGATGGCCCCAAGAGAGAATGTAATAGATATGTATTATATTTATGAATTATTTAATATTATTAAATGATAAACTATTATAAAATTTTTCCATTTTTAATGGAAAAAGTAAATCATCAACTATGCATATGTGTGGACTCTCCCTCTATGAAATGAATGATCTTCATTTTCTTCTTCAAGAAAGAAATCAATGGATGGTAATGATAATATTACTAATACACATATATTATTTTTATGAAATTATTATTATTCTTAAAATAATATTTTACAACCTATTAAAAATATCATAAATAATCAACTATGGTAAATTTAACCATCCAATAGAGCATTCAAATAAAAAAATTTATTTTTTTCCAAATTAATTTGATACTTTTTATATTTTTTATTCCTATAATAATTAAATAAAATATTGATATATCACACTTAATAAAAAATATTTATGATCATTTTTCTATAGGTACCATGTTATTATGACTACATCACTTCATAATAATCCTTTAATAATGGTGTGATATCATTTGAGATGGTTTAAACACATACATTATCATTGCTACAAATTACATGGTTGTTGTTTATTATAAGTTAATCACATGTAATATATGATATAAAAATGTATATAATGATTTTTGGGTTCTAGAATATTGATTTGTTTAACTAATTACTTAATAAATTAACCTTAGATTGTTATGAATCTTCAAAACAATCTCATCAACAAATTCCGCATTAAAGATCATAACCGAAACATTCATTGATTGAAATTAAATAAATTTTAATAATTATAAAAAAATTATAGTTATTTTTATAAACAACAATTGAGGTAAATTATTATTGGAATAAATAAAAACACTTCTATTATAAATCTACTTGAAAACGATCACGATTACTCACACTTATATTAAAAATATAAAATATCTAACTAATATATATGTGTGAAAAAATTGTTAATTAAATATATTAAAATTTTTAGACATGAATAAGGATATAAAATTGGTTGTTATGACTATAATTTAGTGTTATACATGTGGTTACACCAAACAAGTTTAGTCAGAGGAGAACCCCTGAAAATTTATTAAACATTGGAAAAGGTACACTTAACAGAAAAGAACAATGCAGGGGAACATCTTTCCGACATCCTACCCGTTCAAACCAAAACCAGAAAACTACATGTCAAAATAATCATACCCTCTACCATATCCATATTAAGGCGCTTCCTCTATAGTAGCTGATTCCCATTCTGAAGACGTTTCATGTTGCATCAATATATTAGCATACTACTTTCTATGCTTCAACATCTCCAACAATGATTTCTCCTTACATTATTGTACACATGACACCAGGGTGGCCCCACTTTCCCTCTTAAATGAATCCCTGGTGGCCACATGCTTATGTAGATGAGAATAATCCTTCTTGGGAATTCTCCATGGTGGAGTAGTCAAAATGCGATCATTTTTAGAGATCTCCTTTCATCCACTCTGAACAATATCATTGAAAGAGGATCTAAAACACCACTATTTTCCTTATCACATTCAGGAATATCTCCCCATTTCCCAGTGACATTCATGGAGGCAAGAGCATTTCAACCATCATCATTCAGCACCACCGCATCCTCTAAAATAGCTAAGCTCCCTCCTTCCAGCATCTTAGATTTCATGTTCTGATCAATTGGGGAAAGGCATTGAGAGTTTGATGTGATTCCAAGACCATCACAAAAAACCCTCTCCATTTCACCCTCATAAGCCTCTATTTCCTTGGTTGTAGTCTGGACATCTTCTACTGAGTTGACTCCTTCAATATCAAGGGGTACTACCTCGACATCCAATCCATCAAACCGATTGAATGTGGTGACAACCTACATTTCCATAGCCTCACAAGTTATACATTCAATATTTTCAACTACTCCAGGTACTGATTGAAATAAACCTTTATTGTTATCTGGAAAGGGTTGCTGCCTAACACCCAGATCACTCCTCAATCTATGAAATTGTTTCCTCACTAATGGATTTGAGGGCCCTAAATTATTCTTCATACCAGAAGAGCATGGAGTAGCTGCTTTTAAAACATCCCGGTTCACCCTCTAAAATTGAACTTTAGAAAATTTTTCCACCATCACTACACTTCTAGTTGGAGAAAATCCCACCCAATGATTTTCCATAGTCTAATCCTTACTCACTGCCAAACCATTTTTAGTGAGTTCTGTTCTCAAGGCATCATCCAAACCAGTAGAAACACCACCTCTAATATATCTCATCTTCACCACTTGTGAGAAGACACCCACCCTAACACTAAAACAAACTGATTCCAGATGACCAAAACATCTGCAGAACACACAATAGGGCATCCACAACTCAAAAACTACCTCCTGTTTCCAGCGAAACTCATGTTCATTTGTCACCCTAATACAAGGGACCAGTGACCTTGCAATGTCAACTTCCTCATAGATTATAAAAAAAATTGGATGCCATACAACCTCAGTATGATTATCAGAACAAAGATATATCCCGACAATGTTTCGGATTGCACACAGAATCAACAGATTTTGAAAGGAAAGTGGAAGACCAGGAAGGCTTACCCACATCTCGGTCATCAAAGGGTCATGTCGTATGAGAAAATCGAAGCTCTTGCGAAACAGGTAGAATGAGGACCTGTTGCATCTTCAAGGGGCCCTAGACTAGGAAGTGATGAAGTCTTCTTCAGATCATATTTGAATCAAGAATTGCCTTTGATCAACCAAAACAACGACCACATGTTCCTATAGCTTCTAAGAATTAGAGACAAATTGATCAAACAATTCAACCAAAGGATGATGGAGACAGAATCAAGCCACCAAGTTAAGATTACAGAGAACTGTTTCACTATTTTTCATCTCATGTTTAATTTCACGAGACATATATCATACTATAAAACATGATATATTTGATATGTTCTGATAATATCCTAAGGAATTTATTATAACATGTTAATATAATTAATTTGATTTTATGATCCATCTCATGTTTTTTTTTTAAAATTTTCTTAAATACAAACTATATCAATTTCTTAATGGTTATTGTTAACTCAACTCCCTTAGTTGAGTTATTATTCATATTTTGGAAATTATTTCTTCTAATACTCATTTCTACGACCTTATTATTTTATTTCAATGCAATTTATATTTATCTTTCAGAAAATGGAATTTTTGATTCATATACCCCCCTTAATAAATTTCATCAACATAAAACATATATTATTAATGAATATAATCCTTGTCCCCATTAATGAAGGGACCCCCTCCATTTACATATTTTCCTTTCCTACCAATTTTTTTACTTCATATAATGAAATATAACTATGTGTTATCTCATGTGACAATCATATTTCTATTATACGATTTTGAATATAATGTTTTTAACTATTTTTATGATGTATGTTTTGGAAAATGGAATTTGAAAGTATAAATGGCTTCCCATCCTTTCAAAATAATCTATTTTAGTACATACTGAAAAAAATTTCATCGAACATTTATATCATTATAATGATCTGTTCTTGATTTTTATTTTCCACATGTAAATTTTTACAGTTCATCATTTTGAAATATATATGAAATTTTCAACGAAACTTATTAAGTAATATTTTTTTAAATACAATGGTTTTAATATAATTTTAAATAATTTTTTGATATATTTATATTACTTTACTTCTTCAACTAATAATCATTAATTTTAAAATAAATGGTATTTTAGATGTTTTCATTTCACCTTTTAAAAAATTTACTTTTGAATGTGGACCATAACATCAACTATTAAGATAATTTTTTTAAATTAGTATTTTTTATAGAATAAAATTTATTATTCTTTATCATTAACAGAAATATCATGTTGATTTAATTTTGCATGACCCACTATTTAATATTTATATAAAATAACCTTTTTACATTATTAGGTCTTGGGTATGAACTATTTACATTCTTGAAGATAGTATTTTTGATACCATCTCAAAATGTTATGAATACCATTTTATATTACATGGGTTCATTATTATGTGTTTAGGGACTTTTTAATAAGATCCATATTTATTGATTATTTATAGGATGGGTCAAATTTAGGAATCTATTTTTTTGGAAATGATTATATCTCATGAGATGAAAGGTTACTCGATAGTATTTATCCCCTAAAAATTGTACATGGAGATATTTATCATTATCCAAGTGGTAGAAACTAGGATGTGACCAATAAAAATGGTATAAAAGAGGATTTATCCCCTGAGAAAGGGTGAATTTAAAGAAAGACATGGGAACATGATAGAATTTATCCCATGATAATGTGTACAAGATAATATTTTTTCCAAGAAAAAAAGGTCTTTGAATGGATTCATCAGAATAAAAATTTTGTACATAAGGATTTACCAATTCTAAATGGTACATGAAATAATTTACCCCATAAAAATGGGTACATAGAAGATTTTTCTATTCAAATGTGTACACAGAATGATTTTTAATAATACAATTACTACACTTAAAGATTTATTCAAAGGATAAGGGTTTATTGAATGATTTTTAAGAATATTATAGGGTAAAATATTTGATTTAGCCTAGTCTTAGTGGTACAAGTAAGGATTATCCCAAAAGTAAGAAGATACATAAGTGATTTTTGAAAACTAATCTTTGCAATGAATGAATTTGAGGAAATCCTTGAAATATTATTTCTATGAATATGTTAATGATACACTCCCATGTCATAATATTGTTCCACTAGTTATTTTAACAGACTCATGTTTAATGTCTCATAAATCCACATACATTATCCACCAGATTTGTTTTTTTCACTTTAGTTCACATCTAATTATATCATGACTTCTGGAAAATTCTTATTATGAACTTTTAATTTAATAAGATATTTCTTTTATACTATTATTTATTTTTATTCTTATGTTCAATCCATTGATAAAATGATGACTAATTTTCCATTACATGGAAATTATGGTAACCCATTTATTATGTTTATATACATGAGGTTATATTGATGAGAATAGATTATGAGAAACGTCTATGGTAGAAATGTATTGATTGATTTTGTATAAATGTTCACATGTGTTTCTTATATAGTTATCCTTCATTGGAACTAACCCTTAAATTATTCAGTTTGGGTGACTATTTTTGAGATGGAATAATCTTTCATGTAAAATAATGAAATAGATTTGTATCTTTATCATGGGTCTAAATATTATGTATTGATGGAGTGTTTTTTCTGTATTAGTTTATTTATTTTATGGACTATGATATGAGAACATTAGTGAAAACCCTGAGGAATTATTTAAGAGAGAAGCCTAAATATTTGACAAGATTATGATGGTTTTAAAAAGAAGATATTGTATTATTATCCTTTAAATTAATACTCTATCTGGATAATATAAATGGGATATGGATGTGGTACATTTCATATAGGGGTAATCACCCTAATAACATTGTTAATCATAGATTCAATCTTCGCTCTGGTCAACAATGACTGATCCTATGGCTTCACATATGGTTAGAAAATCTTACAGGTTATGGATTGTTTAATCACACTAACATTATAATCAGTTATAAATTAATTTTTTTGTTAAGGAATTAGGTTTAGTAATATTAGATAATATAATATTAAGAAAAATAAATTTAAATTAGTGTGATTCAGGTTTCACTAAATGATATTAATAATTTATAAAGAGTAAGATATTAATATGTTAATTTTTTCATGTAATTATACAACACAAATTATTTTATATATTTAATTGTCCTAAATACCTGATTATCCAATTTTGAGTTCATAAATGGATTGATCTTGGAGGAAAAAGTTAACAACATACATGATTGAAAATGTACTAATTTTAAAATTGAGAAATGAGATTGGATATATTTTGGTGAATAAAATATTGTAATTATTCTCACCCAAATATAAATAATTGTGGTTAAAAGCATGAGTGTTTCCAAGAATTTGTACAAACTGAAAAGGATAAGGTTAGTGTTTCATATAAGATAATGTGATGAAGATGATAAATGAAAAAATATTTTAATTTTTTACATGTCAAAATTTTGGTAAGACAAAACCAATGGAACATCTAATAAGAAATTTTTTCATGTGTGGAAGGATTGATCGTTGAGCTCATGATTATCATTCAAGATAAAATAATCTTATCAATTAAATGGAGGTAATTAATATCCAATTACAAAAAAATTAGACATTGGAAAATATGCAATAATATTTCCAAACATGTCATCAAATGAGGATAAAAAAACAGAAACATCCTAAGCTAAGGAAACAAGTGAAATTAAAATTTATACCTATTGCATAAAAGTGATCAATAAATAGATGGGTAAAAATTATACTAAGCCTATACTATATATTTATAGTAATTTAAATGGAGTATTTTTACTACCATACAAGAAGGGTTAGAAAATTTTCCAAGGGAATCAAATCCATACGACAAAGATTTTATATTTTTTATATCATTAATTAGTCTCAACATTACATTTATGTTTACTTCATGAATGTATTATTATACATTATATGACTGAATTTAATGTGATTTTGGAAATTTATAATACAAATTAACATGAAACCCATAGTAATGAAAATTTAAATAACATTCAATATGTAAATAATTTTTTTCCCAACTATCTGTGAAATGACTACTATGATTTCTATAATTAATTTAATTCTATTATAGGTGTTATGATAACGAATAATTAGGGATGCTTGTCCCAAATTATTAGAATGAAACTCAATATTATGTTCCACAAATTTAGCAGGATAATGATTTATTTCATAACATTTTTGATAACACTCATGATTTTAAATCATGAGTTACATCTATCTCATAGATACCTTTATTTAACTTCTATCCGAAACCAGGACAAGATTCCATTTTGAATAACATCTAACTCAGTCTAAGACATGTCCTGAAGGGTGTTCCCGATCCCCATGGTTTTGAAACTTATGTAAGGAATCAATGTAATTACTATGGGAATTATTTATCCTAATATTACAAGATCAAATGAATAAACATATCTATTGGGAGAACCAACAAAAACTAAATCTCAATAAATATGAAAATCATTCATATACAACAACTGATATAAATAGAAATGAGTATAAAAATAAGTCTATACTACACAAATGTGATATCTATGTGAAATCTTGGTCACCTAAAACCAAGAGATTGACCAGCTCCAACAATGTGCACGTGAACATGAAAATTAAACTTGCAAAATAGCTTGGGTCTACCAACCCTAACGGGTACAAGTTGTTTGTGATATTAATAGATCTTAAAGATAGAAGCACATAATCGATATATTTTCATTAATTAAATATTTACCAAGAAGTTGTTTGAAATTCAAATATGAAAATGGGGTTTTCTCATTTTAATACACAAAAACGTTTTCACTTTTTCAAAACAATGCACCCAACTTCCCCTTTTTCAAATTAGATTATTTTTATAAAACCAATACTGAAGCCACAAACTGGCCAAATAAATTCCATGCTATACTAGAAATAACTATATAGTCTAAAAAAGTGCAAAAAATATATAAATAAACAAATACAAATTTATAAACATGGAAATTTCTTAAACACTACTAGAGTAATCCCTGGATGTACTCAGGTCAGACTCACATTCCAGTATATGATGAATCTCCAAAGACAATAACCAATTGACCATTTTATCTATTAATGTAGGGTCACAACCCACTAGGAATTTAAAATATCCAAGGGGTACCAACCCATCTAATTGGGGTAGATATGAAACCATCACTAGACAATATAGAAGATTCCCACGAAACTCATCGTAATAGTACACTATGCATGTAAGATGCCGTCTCACACATGTTGCACCTTACCTGCTGCCAACACACATATTTACCCAAAAACCAGACACCACCCTCACGATAACCTAGAATAGGTCATCTTCCATAGCTCTGAACATTCTTTAATAAGTCACAAACTAGTTCTATGTAAGCCATCCTATAACACAAGCATTCAAACCATTTATCAAAACATGTTATTGTTCCAACCATTTATTTTGACTTCCGAAAGCATGATTTATTTAGAAAACAATAAAAATTACTAATCTTGACTTCAAATCACATCACAATAAAACTTCTTTTCTAAAATATAATAAGTTCTAAATGGGCCTTTAATATTTCTAATCCTAATATATATACAAATCCTTCCCCAAACAATGGAAAAATGCCATTAAAAAAAATGCGCCAAATAATCATTTTTTCCAAACATTCTCCTTAACATATCTCAATGACCAAAGAGGTCATGTATTGAAGAACCCATTTAAAGCCACATTGAAAATCACAAATGAAACCAATACACATTTTGAAACAACCAAGTCATTTTAAGGGAAAAAGGGATCAATCTTATGTGTCATCATCATTTGTATTCCCTTCCATGTGTTCACTCCATACACCCATTGATGTGAAAACATCCAATTAAATTAAAAGAGTTTAAAAAAACAATTATAAAACATTTTTAAAGATGAAAAATTTCCCTTATACCAAATCAACAAGTCAAACTTTTTGAACTTCAATAATAAGAATTCTAAAACTGGGAGAGTTATTCCAAATAATTTTAGCAGAACAAACATATCTGAAAGATGAATCCAACCAACACATCAATACCAATTTATAATTTATGGCAAGATGTAAAAACATATACAAGGCCAAATAACAACAAAATTTCTCAATGTATCTTTAAAACCATATTATAAACTTAACAAACACCTTATTTGAATAACCTTATAACTTATTTGATGAACCACCATTTTTAAACACTTCCAAATTTTTTTGAAAGAAAAAAACACCACAACAAATAAATAAATCTTTACAAAACAATGAAAAAAACATTTTTAAACAATTTTAAAATACACAAGAATCAATTGATTAATTCAGAAAAGAAAATTATGGAAAACCCAACCTCAACTAATTGATGATGTTATGAAGCTCCTAAGGAAGGATGAATACATCCCAAAAGATGATCCACAGACATTATAATTAATGAAATTGACAAAAAATCATCCGAACCTAACCCTAGGGTTCATTGAAGAGAGAAAACCACTTAGAATGAACCAATTGTTAATAATACAGGGCATAGAGGAAATAAACAAAGAAATACTTAAATCTTACCATGGAAACTTGGAGGAGCGTCAAAGGGGGGACCGATTGGAAAGGGGGTTTGGGACCCCTTAATACACCAGAAACAACCCTGGAGAGGGGGTTGATTTGGGGTAAATAGAGGAAAGGGTAGATTAAGGATTTCAATATTTTAAAAATATGGGTAGATCACATGTTTTGGCCACATGGTTTTTTGTACCATGCACAAAAAATTCAGTTTCCATAGTCCAAATGGACATAACCTACACACAGGTTTTTCATTGTTTTACAAAACATGAAAAACCTGTGATCTATATTCCTAGACCCCAAAAAAGATGAACAATTTCCTAGGAAAATCCAATTGGCTTACGCAAACCATGGTCTAGACAAAAACTCATGCGAGACTTTCCAAATTCAAAAATTTAAATAGGGGATCAACCATAACATTAACCAGGGGATCCAAATTCTAGAAAATAATAAAATTAATGAATTCAAATAGACAGGGAGGTTATTTTTCCCCCCAAAAACACTTTCTCCCCCCAAAATGTCACCCAACTGAAATTTTTGACAAAAACAGTTTCAATTACTGATCAAACTCAATATAAAAAATGAATATCATGCTGACCTCTCACTCCACAAGTCATACTCATCCGAATCTTGAGAAAACCACATCCTATAGAACCTCATGAGAACTTGAAAGGGTTATACAAAAAACAATAACTCAACTGAAAAATCCATCAAAACATGGAACTCACAACACTAGTTATCCAAAACTTCTACACATTATTTGAGTAATACCCCCCCAATCACAAACCCCAAACCTAATGTTATCCAACTACATCACACAATCTAGACAAACCCACCACTGAAATTGGAATCATACGTCACAAATTGGACCCACACCACTAGGGGACCCCCATGAAATGAAGTCAAACCAAACAGTAAACAAAAACCACAATCCATTAGTTAAAAAATATGCAAGAATATCAAGATGAGTATATTTAACAGACTCACCAACCCACATAAGAGATAATCATACTAAAAAAGGACAAATGATCAAAATAGTAACATTTAGATAAAACTAACCACTTAGATCTTGAATGAAAAAGTTTTCCACATTTTTGTGATGAAAATATAAACATCCAAAAACAATAGAAAATCTAAGAACAATAAAAAAATGTCTCCAACCCAACACTGGGGATAAAATAGAGACAAGGTTTTCCCATAGCCCCATTAATTCATGACAACGCTCCAACTTCTCCCTCGGTCCAATGGTTGGATCCCTGATTCTTAAGCATATACTAACTTGCAGTCGGAAGCTAGAAATCATCGATCATGACCTCTTCTTCAGGAAACACATCCTACAAAACATCTCTAGAAAAACCAAAAAACTACAGTAGATACATGTCTTTGGGGGACTACAAAAAAAAATGATTCAAATGCTCGAACCGTCAACATAGGTGGCACCCTAGTGAATGGTAAAAAAAGATGGAATCCAGAACCAATTAAGGATACATTTCATATAAATTTTCCTCAAACATTCAATCATTGCCCGATGGGGATACTTTATGAGAAATAATAGACACTAGTGTGACAACTGCATGCACCCTAGAAACCAACTCAACTAAAAATGGTTCATCTACCAAATTATATAAATGTAGATAATTGGAGGATATAGATCAATTCATGATCTCTAGATGAACTCCCATGAAGAAATGAGAAATGTTGAATAGATGCAGCAACACTATCAATAGAATAAAAGAAACAATCTCCTTAAAATATTCAGTATTAGCCATCACTATCTGCTATCCCTACTAAAAATTCCTATGGTCTTCCACATTTTCCTTCTTCCCCTTTTAATGTATAAAATATCAGATGAAAACAAACCTAAACACATTCCCCAACATCCCAGGCTGGATCAACTATTGAGTGTTAAACTATAATTCTATGAAACATATACCTTCAAATAAACCCATAACACCATGGATCCTATCATCAGTGGGAGTTCCCAATGATTTTTAGACATTGTGGATATCGTCAATCCACTCCACTACCTCTAATGGACCTTGATTTCCATAGTAGGTAGTAAACACTAGAGAACAATAAAAAACAGTGGATGAATCATTAGAAAAATTGGGGCCATTTTTGAGCGGTATATTTAGAATAACATTAAGATACAAATATAGAATTAACATCATCTGTAAAACTAATCTTTAGAGAAATAACCTCAAGAGATAGCAACAAGATCCCAAATCAAACACATAAAATCACAACCAAAAAGAAAATTATCAAGAACCACCCATTTCATTTCAATTAAAAAACCACTTTTGTCCATAGAATATATCCAAATAGAAAATTAAATTTTAAACGAAAACAAATGTTCAAAAAATAGAATCTCATTTGAATGAAAATATTAGGAAATCCATGCCAAAATATTTGTTCCAAATTCTTACCCATGGCATCCTTTGAACCATCACATATTTGTTCATACAATTCATCTTATATTATCCATGAATAGGTGAAACCATACTCTCTCATTACATACCCACACATATGTGATTATTCAAAATTAGTACCATGGGTCACACATTCCATCCCATCATTAAATAAAAACATTTACCAAATTCCAAATTCAAATTTTCCTTTAAAACCCATTCTTTTGAATTTGATACCAATTGAAAGAAATCATTTCTATTTAAATAGTGATTTTTAACTCAAAATCTCACAAAAACTAACTAAAGCCAAAAAAAACATAACTCACACCAAACTACTGGATTATTGAAATTGGATCCATGCCTAACCTAGTGACATAGTTATTGGTTCATGCCCCAAGTGAGAAACCACAACTTGAACGATCTTACACTATGAACTCAAACTCCACAAGGGTCACTACTCCATCTAATTTCACAAAATAACACCGGACCACCTCTAGCATAATTCATAACCCAAAATATTACAACAAAATAAAGGCTCAACCCCTAGACTACACCTTGTAACTCGAGGATCATAATTAGAATGAGTTCATGAT
The DNA here is from genome assembly GCA_963277665.1 of Viscum album. NCBI lineage: Eukaryota > Viridiplantae > Streptophyta > Magnoliopsida > Santalales > Viscaceae > Viscum > Viscum album. Next base: position 429,952 of record CAUJRU010000071.1, read on the forward strand.
GATATTCCTGTCACTACCAATAAATTCCCAAATTTCCTAATATCTATTATAGAAAACACCCCAAATAATAAGGGGAAAACTTTGATACAATTTATTCATGAACCTTGTCAGGATTCAATCCAACCTGACTTTTGAACTAATTCAACACATGGCCGTAAGGTCTTTTTTAATCCTCAGAAGTACGAAAATAGTACATAGCATCGATATAATAACTATGGAAATGACTTAGCCCAATATTCGAGGATGAAATGAATAAACCAAAATAGTGTAATGACTAATAAAAACATAATCTCAATAAATATAAAACTCATTTTGATATAAAAAATTTAAAAACAAAATAGGAATGATTAAAAAATTAAGGCCAAACTATACCAAATGGATCTCCATTTGACTTCGTGGTTACCTCTAACCACCAGACCATCCAGATACAACAATGGGAACTCAAACCAGAATCCTCAACCTACAAAACATATCAGGTCAACTAAAAATGAATGATTCACATGGGGTCTGAGGTTAACATATTAGAAGGAAACCACTATATAATATATACTTTTCCTGTAACTAAATAGTACCAAAACACTAATTCGAAAAACATATTAATTTTTTTTAATTGAAAAACATATTTTCCCCATTTTAAAATAACGCACACCACATCCCAATTTTTAAATAATAATACAATTTCCAAACCAAAACCCGAACCAAAATCCAAACATAGAAATACCATGATATATAGTAAATAAAAAAGACAAGTAAACAAGAAAACACGTGAAAAAGAATATAAAAACAGATATAAAAATAAATACACAGTCATTTCCTAAATGAACCCACAGTGATGCCACTACATACTTGGTCCAGACCCATGTGTTGTCATATGGAGAAGCTCAATAGCCAATATCCAACTTTCAATTATAACTACCAATCCAGTTTTATAGCCCACATGAATCTAAAACATCCAAGGGGTGCCAATCCACCTAATCATGGTTGATAAGAACCCAATACTCGATCCTCTAAAGGACACCAAGAAAAACCATGCTAATAATACACTTTCTGTGTAGTTTTCCATCATATTCATGACTCACTATACCTGCCACCACCACAATTTCCAACACCAAACACTAACACCTCTCAGATGATAACCTAGAATGGGAATTCTTTTATAGGAATTCCAATTCTTAAATATTTCATACAAATTTTCCAACCAAGCCATCAATCATATAACATTTCAAAACATTCTTTGACTGGAACCAATAATTTATACTAAAAAATTATTTCCAAAACACTATAAAGTACCAAAAAGGAAATCAAGACACATAACATTAAAACCAATCATTCCAAAATAACAAAAGTTCTAAATGGGACTTCCACAATTCCAATCCCAAAACTTTTACAAATCCTTTTTTGAACTAGAGTAAAACATGAAACAAAATGAAAAGATCCAAACTATACTTTTTCAAAAAAATCACCATAAAATACCTTAATTAACAAACAATTCAGGTTTTGAAGAAAAAATTTGAATCCACATTGATAGTCACACATGAAACACACTATTTCGAAACCGAGGAGACATTTTATGGAAAAATGGGATCAATCTTATTTGTTATCTTTATTTGTTTACCCATCCATAAATATATTAAGTCCACCCATTAGTATTAAAATATCTAATGAAATAATTAGAATGTTCATTAAAACATCCAAAAAAAATTTTAAACTAACAACACCTTCTCTTAATCTAGAACTTGAATTTACACTATATAAATTTCACCAATATGCATTCTAAAACCGGGAAAATATTTCCAAATTTTTTTACCACAACCACCATAAAAGAATGTTGAAATCTCAAAATTAATCAATACCATTTTATAATTTCACTCAACATATAAAAACATATTGACGTCCAAGTTAGACCAAAAGAGGTAAGATTCAAATTTAAATATAATAAGCATTTTAATAAAAACCACTGCTGCGTAACTATATATCGTATTTGAAGATACATTTTTTAAACAACTTCCACCTATATTATCTAACATAAAAACACAAAACCAATCAATGAAATAAGACAAAAAGAAGGGAAACATGTTTTTAAACTATTTAAAAACCTACAGGCATTAATTGAAGGAGTTGGAAAAGAAAATAATGGAAACACCATCCTCAAAGGTGTGCAAATGTGATGAAACTCTTGTAGAAGGAATAATACACCCCAAAAGAAAATCAAAACACACATAAATAAAACAAATAATCCAATATCACACAAATATAACCGTAGGGTTTTTTCTAGAGAGGAAAACATCAAAAAAGAACAAATAACCAAGAGAGAAGAGAGAGAGAAAGAGGAAAGACACTAAAAACTAAAACAATGTTCCCTTGGAAGCTTAAAAGAGAATCTAAGGATGGACGAGAACCCAAGGGATAGGGTTTTTGGGAAACCTCAGTGTGTAAAAAATGACCAAAGGGGAGGGGTCTCAGTTTGGGGTAAAATCGGTAGGGTATATTAATAATTTTAAATATTTTAAAAACATGGGTATCATGAATGGTTTTTCCTCCCAGTTTTCTAAAACATGATGAAACTCTACGATCACCACAATACAAATGAACACAACCTCATGCATGGATTCACCATGGGTTTCCGATATCTTTATAAAAAATGTGACTTACTCTTTTCTAGAAAAAGAAGTCGTAGTATTAAATGGTAAAAGTCCCACTTTTAATAAAATTGTGTGTTAACCATGCAATTGCTAAAAACTCACCAGAGAATTCAAAAAAAAATTTAAACCTCGGCTCAACCCTAACAATGTCTCAAGGATTTAAAACAAATAATATAAAATAAAAATTTAATTCAAAAGGTCACAGTGAAAAATATTTACTGGTTTTTGGTAATTAAAATTCATTGGAAAGAATTTATTTAACGCTATGGAATATAAAACATAAATTTTTTAATTTCTTTATTTTAATAAATAAAATTTTAAAAAAATGAAAAATGTGAAATAGAAAACTAAAATGTTCTATGAAATATATATATTTTTTATGATTTCTGAATAATATATCAGTTATTAAATAAATGAATCAACTAATTTAAAAAACAGACATTAATTAGAATATTAATTAATTTATATAAAAAGATTACCACTTGAAAATTTTATAAGGTATTAATTAATTAATATTTATTTATTTTAAATTATTATTTTTACAATATATGATATTTCTATATATTAAATAAAATAAAAATGTTATTAAATTATGAAATGGTATTATAGTGTATTAATAACACTCAATTTTTTAAAATGATCTATTCCAATAGAGTTATTATTCATTATATTTTCATATAAACACTAATATACTAAATTTTAGATATTTATTTTCAAAAAAAAACATATTTAATAAAATTAATAAATTAATATATATATATATATATATATTATTTTAGAATTAACATTCCATATTTTTCTAAAAGTAATTACTTTTAGTTGAATAGTGAAAGACATGTTTTTTACAAATAACATGGCATTCATGAAGGTATTGTTTTTATATAAGTAAGAATTTTATGTTTATTAAACATTTTAAAATTTCATATTTTTTATTTAATAAGTTAATTTATATGTTTAATTTGTTTTAAGATATATTCCCTTATTTTAAATATTAGAACAAATGTTTTATTTTATAAACATAACCTATTATTAATACATTATACATTAAAAATTTCATATTAATTTTTACCAATACCATAAAATTATGTTAATAAAATATATTTCAAATATAGAATTATTATTTCCAATTTATGTGTTGTGAAAAAAATTATTTTCATGAATTATGGATATATTACTTAAGAAAAACGAGTCACCTTAGTATAAATAAATAGGGGGTGTTTAATCTATAAGAAAAGGAAAAAAATTGTTAAATTTTTTTAGTGAATCGATGGCTAAGTATTTTCTTAAAACTACATATTACAGTATCTATTATATTAAAACAATTTGGCTATATTTATTGAGGGTAATTCCAAATTTTTAAAAGGTTTTAGTATTCAATAAAATGACTTCCATTTTACATTATAAAAGGAACACCAATATCGTCACTTCCAATCAAACGCAAAAAAAAAATTATTTCATCCAAAAATATAAAAAAACACCTAATAAATTATATAAAAAATCAAAAAGATTATTATATTTTCAAAATAGAATCCCCCAGTGGAATGACCATATTTTAGAGGATTGTATTACAAGAAATGAAGTATAAATTTAAATCCTCTCTATTAACATTTTTTATATTTACATACATGTATTTTTATAAAAAATTAATTTCATAATTGTCAAATTATAACATTTTTATAATTATTATATTGTTATGTTATTATAATAATGGTATTTTCTTTAACCTCCTTTTCCATTTCTATTATAAAAACGACAAAATAATTTATTTGTTGTGCATAATAACACACAAGAGGGAAACATGATTCTTTATCATCACCACCATAAATGTAATGTATAATGTGGGAAAATAATTTATAATTTTTTTATTTTGAATGAAAATTATATCCTAAAACGATATAATTTTTTTTGTTCCCCCATCCTATTGAAAAAAAAGTATTATCCCAACATACGATTCAACTATGACTCTATATGACGATTGATTTCAATTTTTTTCTTCACCGCCTAACATGGAATATTAATATAATGGTTTTAAAGGATAGATATTTTATATATGAAACTAGTAAGGTTATATAAATTCAAATTTTAAGAACTATTGGAAATTTTGAAATAAATAACCAAGGTAAATTCAAGCATCCAAAAAAATCATTATAAGAGAAAAATTGATTTCTTCTTATTACATAATAAAATCATATAGGTTATTACATTGATCTAATAATATAAATTTTAATATATAAAAACAATTATCATTATATATTATCTTTATGCATATTATATAATGATATTGAAACTATATCACTTCATAATTATGTATTTATTAAGATATATTCCTATTTTTGTGGGATTAACCACTAAATTGAAAAATTCTATGATTTTTTATAATTTTTGAAAATTTTAATTAAATTTATGGAACCATATTATATAAATACTATGTAATGAGTTTAATATTTTCTAATATTAAAATAAAAATTTGACACTCTATTTATGAAGAAATCCATCGATCCTAAACAGTCTTTGAAACATGCTCATAACCAAATTCATCATTTTGAATCATAAACGAACCTAAAATAAATTAAAATTACAACATTATAAATTATTATAAAAATTAAATTCAAATAACTAATATGATATTATAATGATTAATTTTGGTCCAATAATGAATAAAAACTATGTTATTAAGAAACTTATTCAAGGAGATCATGATTACTCAAAAAAAATGTTTAATATTGACAATAAATAACTAATATACATGCATGGAATTATATTTAATAAATTTTATAAAATGTTATAGAAAAGAATATTGATTTAAATCTTATTATTAATAACTAAGTCAATATTTTCCAATTGTTTTCTCATATCCTTTTTGAAATCATTATGTCATTTTTATGGATCTTTTTGAAGATTCATATTTGTAATTTAAATGTTTCTCACCGAATATTTTCTGAAAACATTTTATTATTTAAAGATTCCACAATTTGGGATTTCATTTATAATTTAACTATGATATAATATTTTAACATCACCTTTTTGGAAAATTATATTTTAATTCTTTTTGTTATATCATCTTTTATGATAATTGGAAAAAATGATTCATAAAAACTCATTAATGGGTTTTCATCCATTTTCCAATGTTACATTGAAGGGATTTTTTACATGGATGTTAGTTTTCATGAAACAACCTATAATTTTTTATTTTTAAATAATCAATTTGTTTGAGTAAATTTTATGTCTTCTCAATTTACTTTAATGAGGTATGTTTTGGTGATACCATCTAGAAATTTTTTGAAACCCATTCTTCATTCCATGGGATCTTTTTGATATGTTTAATGAATTTTTTAAGTGGAACCATATGTATGGATTATTTATGGATTTGGTTTTATATAGACCTAAAAATAATGGGTAATTATTATTTATCATGACAATAAAAGGTTATATTTGTGGATTATTGAAAATAAAATTGGTATGCCTGATAATTTATAAAAGGAAAAAGTGTACACTGGAAGATTTGTACCAAGATAAAGGTAATAGTTGGAGGTTGATTTATACCAATATTTATGGTAAAAATTAGGATTTATACAAATTAAATAGGGAAAAAATATGATTAACCCTAGTACATAAGAAAATATGATGATTTACCCAATGAAAAATGGTAAATGAGATAATTTATCACAGTCTAAAGGGAACATGGGAGGATTTTTACAATGAGAAATGGTATATAGGACTATTAATCCCAAGACTAAGGGAACATGAGATGATTTATACTAAGAAAAATTTAACATACGAGGATTTATACCAAGAAAAATGATATACTCATGGATTTATCATAAGAAAAAAGGTGTATTTGTTGATTTTTCCCTACCCCATTGTTATAAATGAGGATTTATCAAATGCCCCATGGGTGCACAAAAGGATTATCAGAAACCCAAGAATGTACATAAGCAATTACCCTTGAATGTTTTGTGATTAATTTCATAGTGGGTGACCTTGAAATATGATATCTCTGATTATTGTTTTCAACACACTGATGTCATATTCTAGTATTTATGACTATGATCCTTGACATATATTCAATGTCTCATGACTCTATAGACATTTTAAATGGTATGTTTTTTTTCATTTTAGATTACATTTCCTTATATCATTGCATATTAATAATTATTATTTTTCAATTCCCTTTTAATTTTTTTCTATGATTATCATGATTTATCATAATGTTATGATATAACCCTCGATTAAATGTTGATAAAATTTCCCTTACATTGATTTTGAACTTTTGGAATTCCTATGTGACAGTTAAAAAAGTTAAAAAGATATGTATAAATGATGATATGTTTTTAATGGAATATAGAGTGGTTCAAATATCAATTAATATTTTCATTCCTTTAATATATTTTTAGTCCTTAATGATAGAAAACATTTATTTCTCATTTATATAAAACAATTTCTGAGTATGGACAATTATTAACAAAAATAATGCAATAAATTACTACAATTAACGAGGTTCACTATTTTTGTTATCAAAATTGGATTTAGTTTTATTGGCCAATAATAGTTATTTTTTGAAATAGGATAATTGAATTAGTGGGAAAACCCTCATGATAAGTCCATTTATAAGATAAAAAATGAAATATTTGTTTAGGAAGGGACTTCCCCTCTAAATGAAATCATTTCCTTCAAACTAGTATTTTGATATAGATATAGTAATGATATACCTAAGTGTGTGACATCCACAAATTTAATGTATATATTTATACTTTTTATGAGGTTGTTGAAATGTTTTTTATAAATAATACCATAAAATAAATTTATTTAATGAAATGTTATGAATTAATATTATAGAATTTAAATAATTTGAAATAATGGATATTTTTTTTGAAATTTGGAATTCATATTACTATTATTTAGAAATTTTAAATATTAGGTGCTTAAAAATATGTGTTTCCAGTTAAGGAAGACCTCAAATAAAGTGATTGTCATGAAAATTATCTATCTTTTGGAGATCCAGCTGACAATGTAGAGCTAGAGGAAGGACACATGGACAAAAGGGATTCACATGGGGAATCAGTTCTTGTAGGATATTGGACTATAGAGAGTCAATCTTGTGAGGAGTGGGGTTTGTGCCACATATTTTATGGGCCCTGGAGTACGTGGGGGGAATTGATGTGTGTTTCTTTCAAGACCCCATCCCCACTATATATGATTTGAGCACCAATTTCGTACACTTTATTATAAACTAATATGCATATTACTATCCATTTTAATGTGGGAATTTTGTTCTTAAAAGTTACAATTTATGCTTTTTAATCCCATCTCACCCTCTCTAACTTATAGAATCCCATGATCCCCACTATAAGAGACTGCATGATTCATACCTACCCTCGCTTTGACACCCATGAACCTCCATGTCTAGCCGACTCAGAGATAAGGGTTGGGACATGTCCTTCTTTCATTACTCCACAACACAATGGACCATATCTAGATCATTTTCTAGAAAAAACAATCCACATATTGCCACAATTAAGGCTAGAGGAGTTTATGAGCTCACTCACCCCAACCACTATACCCCTCCAATGCCACCCCAGTTTCTACCAACCTGACACTAAGCTTTAAAAACCATGAATGTTGAAGGATTGTAATATATGGAAATCCCCAGCCTCTATCTTGAGAAGCCTTAGATTTTTAGGAATTGAAATTTTAGATATTCCAATTATCCATAAGTTCCAAGAATTAAATTGATTATTTCCCCTGACCAAAAAAGAAGACTGAAAGTGATTATTCTAAGGCACTCATCAGCTATAAATAGTGGTGGATCATCCCACTACCAATAGAGTTTACACCTATGATGAGAATAACCGCAAATTAAAATTATTTTTCTACATTTATTATTTCAATATTATTTATTTTATTTTAATATTAATTTAGTTTTTTTCTTAGGTGATATTAATTTTCTATTATAATAATTAATTTATTACATTTTATCAATATTCCTCTTCCACCCAATCTTATTATTCTTATCCTTTTCTCTACTTTTTATTCTTTTTTTTATTTTATCTTCTTCATTCAATTTTGACAATATTACCATTATTTTTACTATATTTTCTTATATTCTTTTATTTAATCACCCTCCCTCTCTCTCCCTCTCTTAATCCATTTTTATTATATTTTTCCTTTATTTTTCTATATTCATTATTTATTTATTTTATTCATTTTTTATTATCATATTTTTGTTATCATAATTAGATTGGGTCACCCTACACTAAAAAGAGGGTCTCACCCAACTATTGGATTTGGGGAGGAAAATATTATTTCCTAGTCATTATGACCTTTTATTATTATTTTTATTAAATTTGTGATGAGAAAGAGTAAAGTGAATTATTTTTGACATTTTCCACTATTAAATTAAACTCAAACAAATTTATACTAATTTATTAAATATCTTCCATCCCATCCACTAAATATAAGCTCCTTATGTGATGAAGTTGATCAATTTAGAGGATAAAACAACATATGATTATTTCGAGTCCTTGAAGAAGTGACACTATTGATTGTTGTGTTCTATCAACCATGAATATAAGATGAATATAAATTGATATTTCTAAATTTATTCAAGATTTCATAGCACAAAATAAAGTAATAGTAGTTTAAGAGTCAGATTTCATGATTAAAATATAAAACTAAATTTAAGTACCATCAAGCGGAATTGTCGAAACCCTAAAGTAAACCAAAAGGGAAATGTTCTTTATTTTACTAACCACATTCTTTCAATTCATGTCAGTATTAATTTTATCATTTAATTTTTCTTCTCAAATTCTATTGGTTTAATATATTAAATAAATATTTAAAAAAATATGCTGTTTGGGTGAATTTGATTTGGTATGTAACCAAATGAATAATATCCTCAAATGAGGAATCCTGGGCCAACCTCTATTCCAAAATTAGGAAAATAATTTTACTTTTCTACACCCTAGGATATGAGTATGTATGGGAAATCACCTCGAAAATGGATTTCTAACCATTGACCCAATCATCATTCTGGTTTATAATGAGTGAAAATAAGACTATACACCTAGATAGACTCACCCATGAAATATATTATGGTTAATCACATTTTCATTATAAGTTATTATGTGGGATTTACTATTCAAAAGAATTAAGTTTTGGAATTTGATATATACCAACATAAATAAACCAATATTAAACTAAACAAAATCATAGGGATAATTATAATGGGTAATATAATTTTTGGTTAAAATATTTATATAATTATCACTTTGTAATGATCTAGGACATTCATATATATTTACAGGTATAATTTAATTTGTTTTTTTATTAAAATATTATAAAAATTATAATTAAAAAAATAATTTTCTATTTATATTTTTAGAATATTTGTATTTATTTTGTGAGATACGAAGTAGTTAATAAAATAATATTTATCTTCATAAATCAATTTATATAAGTGCATAAAATGTATATTTTTTAATATTAACCAATAAATAATTTTACAATTTGTTATTAAATATAAAATATTATTTAATATTTCAAAATTTCAAGGTTATGTAATTGAATTTATTTTAATAATTTTATAATTATATTTCAATTTTTTGTATAAATAAACTAATTAAAATATAGTAAAAAATATTAGTGAATTTATTATATTATGATATATAATATTTATAGTTAATATAAAAACCAAAATTTAAGTATTAATATAGAATAAATTTAATAATATGTATAGTATAATGATAATAAAAAAATATCTAACAAATAATATATATATAATAAAATAAAAAAGAATAAATTTCGGGAGGTAAATGATTTCTATAGTTTATTAATTTGAAAAAATTATAATAAAAATTATTAGGAAAAAATATAAGTTAGAAGATGATATACCTAGCACCATGAAATAGTTATATAATATTTATTTTGAAACATGAAATATTTATATGTTTCAAAAAATTAAACTATGAAAAGTTATTTTTTTGTGTATAAAATTTTGTAAGAATAATATATTAGGTATGAATATATATATATATATTGATGAAATGATATATATATATATCTATATATATATAAATACATATACATTATTTAGTCTTTGAAGAATATATATATATATATATATACATATATATAAACAATGCAGTATAATAATTGGATTTTTATAATTATATATATATATATATATCGTGTGTGACATATGAAAGAGGGAAATAGAAAAATATTATATATATATATATAAAGTCTTGTTCATGGGTTTAGGGGAAATAAAATAATAACAATAATAGTAAGAATAATAACAATAACAAGGGCTGGTTCATGGAATTAGGGTTAAATATATATATATATATATATATATATATATATATATACCTCAAGGCACGAAGGTTATTATAATACAAAAAGATAAATAATTAAATTATGTAGTGTGTGAAATGGTGTGAAAAAAATAGAAATTAAACACACACACACACACACACAAGTATATATATATATACGTATTCACAATATCACAATTGTTGTTCCACACAAGTTAGTGGCATATTTTAATGTATAAGAAAAAAAGTAAAAAATCTATAAAACAAAAAAATTGAGGTAATATTGTTACAAATATAAATTTTAACACTGTTAAAGAAAAATATGGGCCTCCAATATATTATATATTTTTTAAAATATTTAATTAAATTAAATTATTAATTTCAAAAGTAAAACTATATTATTTCCACTAGTAAGATGACTTACTAAAAGGGGATCCTTCATGAGTTCAGAATCCCATATAGACTTCAACAATTATTTTTACACATCTTGATGTTAAATAAAGATAGAGAGGGAGGTTAGTGAAGGAGTTTTGAAATCATGTTACATCAATCAGTTACTATATTCCCCTATCTTTTTTATCCTTTTCCAGGTATATTTTCTTGTTTTTGGGGTGTTTTGGGGAAAATTGAACGTTTCTACAGGTAGTTATATTATGGAGGTGTAGATATGGAATGAATCTTGAAGGGCTATGTTATGGAACAGTAGGTTTTTGAATTTGGTAGTTATAGTTTTGGATGGGCTGGTTTATAGGATTTTTGTTTCCTAGGGGATCCATGAATACTGATTATCATAGCTACATCCAATTTCAACATTACTATGCTATGTATATGAGGCTATATAGTATCCCAATATATAAGGTGAGCCCTAAAATATAGTGGGAGTTGATTATGGAATGAATTTAATTATATCCAATACATCATTGAGGGATTCCACATTATCGTTCATTGTCTTTGTCATTTACTCTCTTTTTGTTAGTATTATATGGATAAGGGATGCATCATGTTTTCAGGGGGATTGTTTCCCAAGAGGGGTTGTGATGTGGTCTTGCTATTTAAAGAATTTTTGTTTCTATCCAATGGAGTTTGGATGATATAATTATTATTATGTTTTTAATTTACCATATAATTTATTAATCCCATATACACCCACCCAATCGTAATTTGTTTTTATGATTTTTGAGAGGATTTTTGACTACGCTGACATTCTTTCTTATCAAATATAAAAATTTGCGGTTGAGTTTGATCCCTTAAAAATATGAGATCTATCTATTAATTTAAGATTTACTTATTCTATTTTTACTCCCATTTTAGTGTGGTTAAATGAAAATTTGTTGATGTATTGTATCTCAATTTTGATCGATATTGTTTTGATGGTTTGTTTTCCTCTAGATTGTTTGTTGACCTACTTAACATTGGTTATTCATTAGGATTTTCATTTTCTGGTATTTTTATCATGTGACTAATGGTAGGATTTTATAAAAGGATTTACCCTAAAATTGATATCCTAAATTATATATTTATTTTAAATGATTTTTTAAAATATCATGATTTGAGATGATTTGTTATTTCATTTGAAAGGGGAATAAAAATTATGAAAAACTATGATTTAAATGGAATCAAGAATGTTGGTTGGGTATTGGAAAAGTTTTTACATCTTGAAATGAATATTTATTTGATTAAATTATTTTACATCGATTTTTTATAATGTTGGACTAAAATGAGAGATGATTTAAAAATGAAATTTATTTAATAAACCCACTGAAGTTGTTTTGAATTTATTGAGGAATATTGAACATGAAATTGGGAAATTGATTTTTGAAAGATTAATTTATTGTTAATATAGTTATTTTACCAATAATTTTTGTGTTTATTTAATTAATAACATGGGATACGATGTTTTTAGATGGAAATTAGTGCCTACATACACAGAAATTAACTCCAAAGTAATGCATAAATGATATAGAAACTAACAAAACCTAGATTGGAAAAATTTACCATTATGGGTGCCTTAATGTGGTATGGATTTATTATACCAATGAATTGTGAATTTTGGAGTGTGCATAGAATCTTGATACATGATGATGATTGTGATTTGTAGAGATACTATAGAAAAAAAAGTATAATCCTTAATGATTATGAATGAGTTTCTTTGTTTGGTTTAACATAATTACGCTTTACATTGTTCATAAAATTGATTTATTCATTACTTTTTCTATAAAAAATTTTTATATAAAATTTTTATTTATTCATAGTTTGGTATAACAGTTATATTTTTTATAGAAAAAAACGTTTTTTTAAATTATGTAATGAACTTTTCAGAACTTTTTTATTTTAATTAAATGAATTAATGAATTAATGATATAAAATTTCTTCTAGAACACTTATAAAGAACCTAAAACATTATTCATATAACACCCAACCATTATGTTTGGTACTTTATAGATTATGTTATTATTTTTCCATGTATATGGAAAGAACCACATGGAGTTGGTAGATATGATTGATTCATTGAACATGGTCTGTTTGATGTGTCTAGTAAAGATTTGATCCACTTATTACATAATTTATTACACTTTTCATAGAAGATGTTGTGACTTATATTGTTGTAACATTGTCAGTATTTTTTATATATTCAATTGTGGAACTTTCTTCTTAACGAGTGTTTGGAATTAGTACTAGCTATTTTCTTATCACCCACTATTTCTTATTGATGGTAATTTCTTGTTGAAAAACTATTCCCATTGATGTTCTATATGATGTATGGTTTTAGTTATAATCTTGTTGGGATCATGAATTCTAATAGGGATATTCCAAAAATTGGGAATATATCACTATACCAAATTATCTAGGTTGGTTTTATAAAAAATAATATTAGAGTATAGGTGGAGGATCTTTCCTTGAAGTAATTATACTATATATGTTTTGTTGATATATATGATGTAAGATTTTTTGGACATTGGAGGTAGTTATGAGATTGAACATGGCTATCTCTTATTGTAATTTTCCATAAGTAACCCGAGGAATTTGGTAAAAGTATCCTTGATGGGTAAATTGATTTGATTCTTGTATTTTTCTATAATTAATATGAGTAATTACACTCGAAATAATTCTTATTTACATTTTTTTGGAATTGAAACTCATATATATCTTAATTTATTTAATTATTTGTTTACTTATGCTCATATTTTAGTGCTTAATATTGAAGCTCTATAACATAATTAACATTATAAGATGATTGAGTAGGTCATAGTAAGAATCCTATAATGAACCCTAGTCAGAGAATCATCTGGAGGATCTGAATATTTTAGAGATACAGGTGCATGCATTCCATGCCCTGAAACAACCATTACCTGAATCCATTAATGTTATGTTAATGGAACCTCAATGGGGTGAAACTAGAGATAATTCTTAAGAGTTAAAGAAAAACCACCTGATTTAAAATTCATAAATGATAACCAAGAGTAAAGGTATTACTTGAGAATAAGTTATACTCTGTTTATTTTTTTGGAATTTACATATTTTATAAAGGTTAAACGTGAATCTTTAATATTGAAAGGGATAACATGATACATAGGGATTTTATTGTTGGGTGAAAGAAATGTGAATGATTTTAGAGGAACCACTTCCATGTTTTTTTATTGATTAGTTTTATCCATAGTTTACAGTCATATAAAAGTAAATAGGGTATTTAGCCTTCAATATTGTTATAGGACTCCGACATGAAATGAAAACCATTTTTCCAACATGTTCATTTTTTAAGCGAGGTTGAAATGAATGAAAAACAAAATAATCGAATTTATAAGATGGTATTATGATCAAACATCTAATGGTAGTTTTTCATACTGAATCTCACTTTTTCTACTCACTTATTGGATAAATTGTTGATTTTATATGTTGACATGGCTGGTATGTTTGGGCTGATGATAGTTTCTCATACTCTCAGTGAGAATTATATTAGTCACATTAATGGAAATAATATTTGTGATGAGTCTCATGGTTGTCTTGGATAATATAATATATCCAGACCTTATGTAGTTTCTAGATGAGTCCCACTGACATGCCTCTAGTGTGGAATGTTTGGGCACTCAAAATGACTTTTTACTATAGTAACAATGATATTTTCTTCTTGGGTTTTCTAATGAAACCAATAGAAGTTATTTAATATCATTTAAACTCCAAATATTGGAACATTCTCACTATATCCTTTATATAGTATAGTGCAACAAAATAATTCAAAAAAAAGTGGTTCTATCAATAGGAATCACTAATTAAGCTTAATTACATAGTGGAAGAGTCTATATGGAAGTATGATGTTGGTCTTTTGGTAATGAGATGTACCATCACTATAGCCCAATATTTAGTTTTACCATTATTTGATACTAGTGCATCTCACTTATTCATATCTACTCATATTGTAAATTTGGTAAAACTACTAAGGGATATTATATCATTTGTGGTGGGTATTATGATTACATTTAGAATGAAGAGAAAATATGACATCCAATGTCTCTCATGTGTTCTCTCTACTTCATAGTTTGATATCACCTGATAATTCCTAGTCCTTGATATAATTTACAAAAATTTATTCTCATGTTATAATGGATGATTAATTATAAATCTCAAATTGACTATAATTTTTCATTCATCTATTTTAATATACTTTTGGGGCATGTTTTGTTCTTAGGGGATATGGGACCCATGATCATCTAGGGAAAACCCATTATTTACAGAGTTGGGTAGAGTAGTATTTGTGTTTTCTTGCAACATGATGATATGATCCATAATTGATGACATTTCTCCAATGTTTTTATAGTATTTCAATGTGTTTCCATATGACATTTCTTGATTTCTACCCGTAATGGAGTTGGAGTATTTTTTTTTGATATGGTGGCTATTAACCATCTACCATATACTCTTTCATTCATTTTGGTGTAGTTAAAATAAGTTGGGAAATAATTAATTTTACATAATAAAACCACCTTTAAGAGTACGTAGGGATGTTATCTATATCTTCTTATTCCATTTGATCTAACCAATTCTTAAGTAGTTATTTTTTGTGTTGATAAATCATATATTCCATAAATATATCAACTCATTAAGGGTAGTTTATAAGGATGATAATTGTTTTACTATAAAACAAAAAAATCTCATGTCTGTTAATTGGGAGAATTTGTAGAAATTTATAGAGATAACTGAATTTATTTAAATATTTTTGAATTCCAATTCACGGATTTGGGATAGGAGTTTATTCTGAAATGTTTTCTCAGAAGGTGGTATTTTTGATGATCCTAAATGATAAAGGATATTAAGACATTTGGAAGCCACATAATGTTTTCTAGGTTCAGAGATTTGGGGACAAGGATGTATATTTACAGAATTTAAAAATTTATTTCTTAAAGTTATATTCTCTAAGGACTACTCAAAAATATATATGACTTATTTTTTTTGATTCAAACTAATATAGTTCATTTGATGATTTGAAAAATATTGATTCTTTGATAGTTTTCTTTAATATTCTAGTTATAAAAAAAGTCTATGTGGCCTTTCATAATGAATAGATTCCAGGTTAGTGTTATATTCTTATACAGGGTGATCATGTTATAGAACATGGTTCTAGGAAGCTTATGCCACCCATGATGAACTACCCAAGCCAGGATATTGAGAATGTTATAATGGATAGGCTCTTATGAGTTGGTGGCATTAAATTTCTAGAGAAATATTTAATTTTTTTTTTGAAAACAAATTACAAGTTATATCTTTACCCAAAATGATTTGAACCCCTGATAGATCATTTTGAGGGTGTACCTATGGTATTTTGATTTTGAAATTTCATATATGCATATAGTGGGGAATATTGTTTCTAATTAATTTAGGAAAAAAATTCCGACCTAGTCCATGAATGAACCCCAGAAGAGGGGAATTTTATTTCTCACTTTTCACAGTTGAATATGGAAATATATGAGGATATATCCAATATTACCTAAAAAATACTTGTTTAACCTTCTATTTTATTTAGATAACTCATCAGAAGCATGACCATGATGATGAATTTCATGATGTTAGGAACACTTTATATTTTGGGGAGACCATTAGTTGGTGGTGATTCTCTTATAAGAGTATTATATGTTTTAGAAAATAGTATATTATATATATTAAGGAGATAAATGTTTTAATGTTGTATTTCTATAATTCTAAGTGGGAGGCGCACCTAGGTACCCTAATATTGATCTATGATATCTTGAAATGATTCTCGATTCATGGTATGAGACAAGACATCATTGAATTTGTTTATCATTATTATATAATATAGAAATTTAAAATTATGGATCAGAGGAATTTAAGTTTTCTTCACCCCCTTAATGTTTTGAGTTTAAAGTGGGATAGAATTTATGTAAATTTCGTGGTTGCATCAATGCATACCCCTCTAGAGAAGAATTCTATGTGGGGTGTGAAAGATTGGTCGACCAAATCAACTCAGTTTATACACATTAATGACAAATAAAAATTTTATAATATAGGACATCTCTATATGAAAGAGATTTTTAGATTTCATGGTGATCCATATATCATAGTTTTTGATGGGGATCTGTAAATCACTTATCATTTTTTGAGTTTCCTCTAGAATTTGATGTGACCATAGTTGGGTTTGAGAATGACATATAATCTATAGATGAATGTTGATATATAGTGATCATTATAGATACTTGAGGACATGATTTGAGCATATGTTCCCAACAATTGTCATTCATGTAAAGTGCATTTATGGCTAGTTAATTCTAAAAATGTTTTTCCAATACATGATTCAAAATGATAATTTTGGGGCCTTATATTCATAACCTTGTATAACTCATATCAATTGGATAGAGATTGGTAAAGATTCCTTGTTTAGTCTTACATTTATCAGTTATATGGTGGTAAATATTAAATTGATTTGTTATATAATGATGAATAAAAAGATTCAGTAAAAATTATATACCTATCATCGATAAAGACCAATTTATTTTTCACTTATTAACCGAGTGTCTTCTGGAATTTCAACACAGTTGGGTTAATGAAATATAGGAAAATAGTGAAAAATTGTACCATAATTTGAAGGTCCTTCTGATATTTTTGAATGTGTGGGATATGTATCTGTGTCTTTACCCTTTCCCCATAGTTTTCTTTGAACCTTAATTTGAATAATGTACAAAACCACTGTAATCATATTTCTGAACCTTCCAATTTCTTGAGTTGGGAATACCACTATATAGAAATTAATTCATCCTTGAATGATCATCAAGTTTGGACTGTTGACTCTCAAAAAATGGATCTATTTTGGATGACAATACCTTTATTCCTTGTGTTATGGAAATATGGATCTGAATCACATAGGTCTTGGGAACATATTTCACTAATGAGAGAGCAGTGGAATCCTATTGCGGATGTGTATTTTCTATACATTAATTCAAGATAAAGAATGTGTTTTTTCGGGTGGTTGAAAAATCACATGACTAATTTTAGATACTAATTACCCATGGTTTTTAGCCACTTTTCATACAGATATTGTTGAATGTTTGTTGTTTTTTGGAAAAAATTTGGTTATATAGAATAGACAATGGCATGGTCGTAAGTTTACGACGTTCTATTAGTGGGGATGTGTCATGGACTATTACAATATCTTACTGTGCAGTTTGAGTATTTTCTAGGATATAGTGTCGTATGTTAGCTACGCCATAAGGACTGGAAGAATTTTATTTAGAGTAATACGTAAATTCATCAAATCAACATTATCGAGTTTAGGATATTCCATGTATCTTTTTAGGTGGTTGAGCATAGTGGCATATGGGAAGATTTTTTTGGCATAGGCTTATTTAGAGACAATGTATTTTTGAGGGTTCTCTGATCCTGGTTCAAGGGATAGGTCATCAATTAATACACATTTAATATTATCTAGGTGAGGATTGTCATGCATTTTCAATAGTACTATTGACTAGTAGAGGATATAATTTCCTATGTGGTGGTTGTGATGTGGTCATCTAATTTCCCACATTTTGGAACTGTGAACATGGGGGATATAGTGTGGTATTATTTCTCTTATATGAAAAATCAGATATCTTATTTATCCAATAATATCCACTCAAACATCATTTTGATTTTTGGTTTCTAAAGGTTCCCACTAGGATTTTCAACACCTCCAATATTAATTCTTCTCAGATCAAAGAAATAGTGGATGTGTATGATCCATATTCCACATGTGATTTCTCACCGTATCTATGTCTTTTATATTCTCTCATTATATCATTTTTGAGATGATTAAATCCTTGTATTGTTTAAGGATTATATATTTGTTTTGATTGTACTTTTATGGAGGGTTTTAATCTTTTGGATCATTCCTTGGTCCCATTATCCTACTTTCTTCATAATTATCTCCCTTTGTAGTTGTTTATTCAATTTATTTCTTGATTAAATATTAGTGGTTCAGAAGTATTTATCCTACATTTCAACCCCTAATTTTGTTTATTTATTTCAAATGAATTATTAATTTATTTAAAAATATTTATTTATGATTATTTGATGATTGATTTGAAAGGGGCATGGATTTTAAAAAAAACACGATTTAAATGGAATAGAATTTGATGGGTGAAATTTATGAAGAATATGATAGATAGGAATAATAGTTGATATGATGAAATTATTTCATATTCATTATTTAGAAAAGTTTTTTTCAAATGAATGGTGATTAAAAAATGATTGATTTCGATCTAAATATATTATTTGGTTTTAAATTTTAAAAGACCTAATTTATTGAAATTGGACAGTTGATTTTTGAATGATGAAATAATTTTAAATGTATGATTTTTACATGAATGATATATTTGGTTGATTGAAAATTTTTTATCTAGACTTGTTAGTAGGTAATTATGATAGGCATGCTAAAAATATTACTCCCTAGCAATGGATTGATGATGAAAAAACAGATGAAACAAACCTAGGAATGTTTTCCCTAGGTTTGTTTTTTTAAGATGAGACCTTTTCCAAAAGAGCAAGACTCTTATTATTAAAAAAAGGGTACCAAGATTACAGAATTCTGAATAACAGAGACATATAGCTCCCTTCGAATAAAGGACATGAGATCATCAACAGTCTGGTCAGACACAAAATATTCGTGCCATTAGCCTCTTTATTTGCAATCCCAGCTAGAGCCAAACTGAAATGAAATCTCAGACATAATCCTGAATGGCCAACTGTCTTCATTTAAATCTGTACCCAAGATTGGATCCCCCTTATTTTTCCTTCCTACCTTCATTTTATAAGACTTAGGAGGCCTTCCAACCATCCTTTTAGGAGCTGGAGTGCATTGAAGAATATCACTAATGTCATTGGCATCAACCAATCCACATCCAGAGCGCACCTTACATGCATCCTTGTTGACATTCTAGCGGGAGTCTATTTGATTTTCATGTCTAGTAGGGTTAAACTCTTTAAAAGGACTTACCAAAACTTTAGAAGCATTTCCAATGAAGATTAATTGCCCATTTTTGTGATCTAAATGAGTAAGATGAACTCCATTCTCAGACCTGGAATCCATGACATCACTCTCACAGTAATCATGGTGAGGGCTTTTTAGTAGCTGTCTACTTCTGACAACAGGAACCATGTTGCACTCTGTTAAATAAATCTTAAATGCAGAGACTTGGATTTCTGAAATTTTTAGGCCTGAAGTAAGAATGCCTTTAGATGATGAAAGCCTATCCATGAATGCAAGAGCCACCCCCTTGTCAACCCAAGAGACAAAACCTGTTTGTCTATCTTTAGGAACTACATGATCATGCTGTGTTCTAGGGTCCAAACGGGTTGTGACAATAGAGGCCACAAGTCTTGCCTGAACAGGAACTGCCTGAGAGTGCATATCAACCTGAGTAGATTCTACCTAAGGATGTATATCAGCTTGGATAGAAACTGTATGGTCTGCCTGAGAGTGTAGATTAGCCTGACCATGATCTACCTGAGAAAGCAGACCATGATGTGCATTCTGAGTGTCATCATGCTGATTTTCTTTTTTCCTCTTACTCAACTATATATTTCCAAAATTGTTTCAGGGATGATGCAGGACCAGCTTGAGGTATCAAAGGAACCTTAAGAGACTTGTCAGGGCTGAATCCCTAGGGATAAACCAGCCCGATTCTTAGGAACCCCCTTTTCTCAACAAACACATTTTTTTCTTTTTGGTCTTGTTTACTTCATTCCAATCCGACGCCTTGGGGACACCAATGACCCTCTTTTGAAGCATCCATCATTTAGAAATAGAGTGCACCACTATCTTTCATACATCCCAAAAGATTGGGACATTTTCATATTCTACTTTGATTTCATACCTGTTACCATTAGAAAGGAAGGAAATACTGGCAGGTCGCCTGACTTCCAGATTTATATTTACCAAAATTCTTGCAAAGAAACAAAGTTCCCCCTCCAAAGTTCTCAGGTCCATTTGAATTGGGGTGCCAATAGATGAAGTAAGATCATTTAGGATCCTTGGATTCCAGTACACCAAATTTAATTTGTGCATCCTTACCCATATTTGTGCATTGGATTGATTCATGTTATAAGGATTTTAATTGAAGTTCCATTTAGAGATTCTGAAAATACCAGGCTTGAGATGCAGGTTTCTGAAACTCCATGAAATGTTCATCCCATCCTTGGTCTGGAAAATGATATGAAAAAACACTTTCCAAATGGAAATTAACCTCCATTCTCGATTTCCCCACCAACGAGAAACCCTATTCTTAATATCATTGTAAGACCATGGTCTATCACTCTTTGAAAAATTGATGCGACCCAGGATCGAAAACATACATAGATTAATCCTTTGTTGAAACACCTCCGGATTTTACACCATGGAGAAACCACCGTTCTCAATTATTATGACATTATAGGATCTGGATGTGTCATCCTTGACTGGATCACGAGAACTAGAGAGCGCCTCCACAAAGGAGAGGCCCTTATTCCCTAAAACCGAGGGTTGAGAATCTGAGTCTTCTACCAGATCCTTCAAAGAGGGTCGTTCATCTTTAAAACTGATCCCCAATCGGGGTTGAATGATTCCTTGATGGAATCAAAGCCAAATACAAATACTTGGGGTTTCTCCATCGCTAGACTGAAATGCGAGGTCTCGGGGTTTCACCATTGATTGATGTTTTCCATAGATTAGTATCGGAATGGGTTGTTGATTTGTTGTCCTAATGGACTGAGACTCATGATGCGTGGACACATACAATATCCATGATGATGAGTGAGATTTGTTTGAATATTATAGCTACAAACTAGTATTCAAAATGTCATATCGTTATCGTTCATCATCTTTCTTGATTTTTTTACAAATTCCATTTTTTATTTAACTAACATATTCATGAAAAATTATTTATATAAATGTATTTTATAAATGTTTCTATAATATGTTTTTTATATAACTGCCCTATTTTAGTTTTGAGAACATTTTGGTTTAAAAATTAAAAATTAATTTCCATACTTAGTTTTATATAAATTTAAACCCTTACTAGTTTATTATTATGAAATTGGTCAGGAAACACGTGAAAAGAACCTAGTGGGATGCTTAGATCACCCATACCTTGTGCATCTAGTATTTTTGGTATATGTTATACTATGTTCAAGTAAATGTAAAATGATACGTAGAGATAGATTATGTGATTGATTTATGGGACATAGTTTATTTGAGGTAACCAGTGAATATGTGATCCACTTGTAACATGAGCTTCTCTAAGACTTATCTTGGTGGTTGTTTTTTATTCTAATGACTGGGTATTTATTTATCTATATGTATCTGGTACTCTCTCTTTAGGGTGTTTTTTGTATTATAACTATATATTGTTTAATCTCATAATTTTTTGTATCAAGGATTTTTTCATGAGGAGTAACCCTTCCATTTTATGATCCATAAGATTCCATGTTCTACTCTCGAATCTATGTTGATTGGGAATCCCCTTCATGAAATGTAACTACTAGATCACAAATAAATATATTAGGGTGTCTAATATTGTTTTTATAGGTGGAATATTAAATTTTATGCCTTAAAATCTAATGTATTCAATATTATATTAACAATGTCTAGATTTTGGAATAATATTAACAAATTATACTTTTATTTATAAAATATTTTTCTTTAAAAATATTTATTAAATTGAAAAATGATTCCAAAATTCACATTTTATATTTTTTAAAACCATAACTATAATAGAGATTAATTTTTTTAAGGGTGATGATTTTTTTCGGATCCTCATTTTAAAGTGTAATTAAATTTATTAAAAATTTTATTTTAAAATGTTTTAACATTTTTTATAAAGTGAAAAATATTTCCAATTATCGTTTTAAATTTTACAAATCCCAAATTATTTGATGGAAAATAATTTTTTTATCTACACTTTTAAAACATAACCACTCCACTTCTGATGTGGTTATCCATCTTAATTTAATAATTTTATGTCAAAAATTTTAATTTTTGTTTAAAACAACTACCACTGAAGAGTTTTCTTTAAAATACCCAATTATAATTAACTTTAAGAAATTTAATTTTTTAATATATGAGGTTTGTTTTTAATAAAACTGTTTATTTTAATTTAAAAAATTTAATGTTTAATAGTTTTGAAATTATCATTTAATGGTGAAAGTGTTTTTTAGAAAAACTCATCCCAGTTATATTTTTAAAAAGTCTTTACCATTGAAATATTTTATACCACTGAAACAATTTCATCATTAGAATCATTGATGTTTAAATATTGTATGACAAAAAATTGTTCTGTCTTTATATGTGTTCCTTTATGTTATTCATTATTTTAGTCACGAGTTTTATTATCATGAATTGTAGTTAAATCTTATTCATAAATCCTATATATATATATACTTACACAAAAATAGATATATATATTCACAAACACACACACACACACACACACACATATATATATATCAATATTTATTTTTATAAAATATTAATTAAAATACTAGAGGAAAATTTCATGCTCTAAAGTGGTTAATTATAATTTAGTACTTCAGTTACTTATTTACAATTAAAAATTATTGTTAAATCCAAATATCACGGGGTGATGTCCACATAGAATTATAGTCTCAGAACATCATTGAATGTTATATGTTTCCTCATAGTTTTTATTCCACTTTAGAAAATTGTTTTTCTAAAAATGAACTTGAATATTTTTAGTAATTTTTTTTATTTTCAATATATTTTAATGGTTAATTGTGTTTTATTTGAAAGTGTAATTTTAGATCTATTTAAATAGTTTATTATAATAAAATATGTTTTAGTATTTAAAGGTCTGATAGTAAAATATATCTTAAAATATATTTTCATTTTGAATACTCTTTATGGATTCATAAG
Source organism: Viscum album (assembly GCA_963277665.1). Classification (NCBI taxonomy): domain Eukaryota; kingdom Viridiplantae; phylum Streptophyta; class Magnoliopsida; order Santalales; family Viscaceae; genus Viscum; species Viscum album. The sequence continues at coordinate 454,296 of CAUJRU010000071.1, forward strand.
GGAAAAATTAATTTTATATTTAAATAATGATTTATTTTAAAACAATTATCATTTTTAGTAGTTTTTTTGTTCAATAATGTATTATATTATTTAATAAATATATATAATATTATTTAAAAACCCCTTACTGATATTTTCTCACACCTAATTATAGTTTTCATTTCACAGGGATTTAAAGACTATTATGAGTTATTTTTTGATAAGTATTTTTTATTTTTATTTAGTCATACTATAATATGAGATGTAATAAAAGAATTTTTATTTTCAAAAAAGAATAATTTAGTGAGATATTTTTTGTTTAATATTCCCTAATACAAAAAAATATAGATCTAAATGATACTAAAAATAATATAATAACTACATATTTTTCATATAATTTTGAATAATATATTTATAAAAAATATACGGGTTTTTCACAAAATATTGGAGTTCATGTATTATGAATTACTATTTGTATCAAATTAATTTTTTAGAAACATTAGAGGATTTTTATGTCTTAGATAATTTAAGTATTTAGAATTTATTTTGATTTTTAGGAGATTATATTTTTTTCATTCCGAAAGATAAGAGAAATTCTAATCATAGTTATTTTAAGAAAAATTTAGTAACTTGATTGAAAATTGTTTTAAATGAAAATAATATCCTATAGTAATTTCATAAATATTTAAATTAAATATATTATTACTACCATTATTATAAATATTTATTTAAACCATAATAAATCGTAATAAGGAAAATATATTATAGCACTGTGATAAAATTGGAATTATTATTTATTTTAGACAATATTAAATTCGAGGATGCAATTTTTTAATTAGGGGGATGAATAATCTGATGACCCAAGTATTTAATATATATATTCATGTATATTTCAATTTTTTAATCATGAATAATATAAATATTAAACCAAATACAATATTTTCTATTTTTATAAAAAAAATTATATTTTTTTGAGATACTAAGTAGTTAATAATATATCATTCATCATTGAGAATTAATTTAAGTATGTGTATATAATGTGTAGAAAAATTATATGAACATGGAGATACTGTTTAAATAATAATAATTATAAAATAATTTTAATATATCCACATTTCATTTTTATTTCATTGATAATATTTAAGAAATATTGATGTAAATAAATTTCATAGTATATTCATTTGAAATAAATATGTAATAAAAATTGTATAAAAACAATATTATCTTAAATCATATATATTAAACGGTATTAATTTTTTTTAAAATATTTATTACGGTATTAGAAATAATAATATATGTTGTAAAATTTAATTGTTAAAGGTTATTTTTTGTGTAGAAAATATTATATGAAGCTCATATCTACGATTAATATATATAGATACAATTGTGAAATGATATATATATATACATATATATTTCAATAACTAATTTTTATATATATATGAATGAAATTATGCTAATTTTTTTTAAAAAGTACCCATAGACAAACACACACACACACACTCACACACATATAGTTTGGTGAATGAATGAATAAATAATATATATATATATATACTGGGTTGTGAATTGGTCTAAAATAAATAATAATAAAAACAACAACAATAATAATAATAATAATAAAAGGGTTTGGAAAAGGGATTTAAGGGGTTTTAAAAATGGAAAATAAAAAACCCAGACACAAAGATATATATATATATATATATATATTTAATGTGGAACATAAAGAGGAAATTAAAAATAAAACAAATTTGAAATAAGTGGCATATGAGATTATAGGTGGGGAAAAAAATCATAATACGATATGAAAATATCAAAAAATAGTGTGGTGCACAAGTGAGTAGTCAATTTGAACATATAGTAAAAAATTGATTTTAATTGATTAAAATAAAAAATAAGAATCAAGGTATATGTATGCGTGTAGAAATATAAGGTCCTTTATCAACTATAATTAAAAAATTATTAAATAAAATAAAATAAAAAAATTATTAAATACTAATATATGAATTTTATTGGAAGGATGTATTATAAAAGGTGGAGACCTTGGTAGATAATAATCTATACTAGGGTTAATCAAATAATTTGTCTTAAAAATAATGTGGTTAGAGAGAGAGAGTTATATTACATAGGGAGTAATATAAAATTTTATATCTAGAATAGAAGAACCAAAATTCTCATTTAACAACATAATTTAACTTGAAATTAATTTTTGAAATATAAATTAATTTATAAAATGATTTTTTTAAATCCCAGTTTTAAGAAATTTTGTTTCAAAATTTCCTGTTAAATTTTTATACCACATTCCTTATAAAAGAGAAAAACTTTATAAGAAATGATGATTATAGAATCCAATTAATATTATAAAGGATATTTTTTGTGGATTTTTTTAATAAAATATCTAGATATTTTTTTATTAGTGGAATAATATTTTCAATTATGGTTTTAAATTTTATAAAATCATCATATTTTGGGAGAAAATAATTTTACTTATTGGGGTTTTAATTGTTTCACAATTCTATTTATATGTTTTTTACCCATTAAAAATTTTCAATTAAAGATATTTTTGGTTAATTAGTTTTTAAAAACTCTCTCTTAAAGGGATATTGTTTTGTAAAATTTTCTAGTTCAAATGTGTTTTATGAAATTTATTCCTATTATTTTATGGTATTCCATCATAATAAAATTATCTCTATTAATTTTAAATATTTTTTTTAAGATTTATTTAATTTTATTTTCATTTATAAATGTTCTATTTTTGAGGCACCTATATTAAAAATTATTTTGAAACATATTTTTCCTGGAAATATTATATCCTCATTAATAAATATCCTCTTATACATTGTTTAGTTTCAATATATTATCTCCATGAATTATTTTATTCGGATTAGAATTCCATGTGTGATTTAAACTATCCAAGTCTATTGTTTTATTGTCACAAATTTTAGTATCTTCTTAATTACTATTTATATATATATAGAAATATATATGTATATGTAAAAATACATTTTTATTATTTAAGAAATATTATTGAATAAAATAGTTGAATATATAATCTTATAAATATTTTATTAATAAAGTTTTATACTATGAATTAGTAAACATTATAATAAAAGTGGAGTGAATCCAAAAAATAAGGGTTGTTATCCACCATGATAGTTATATCCTTTAAAACCTTTAATAATCTATGTTTTCCCATGTTTTTTTACAATTATGAAAAAAAAACATTAAAATTATTTGAATTGTATTTAATAAGGTCATAAATTTTTTATTATTAAATTACTTATTAATGATTAATTTATATACGAATTGTTTGTTTTAAATAATTATTAGAATTTTGGAAATTTATTTTTAGTATTTTTTTAAAGTATTATTCGTAGAATATATTCTCTTTTCAAAAAATATTATATATTTTTAATAAGAAAGTTATTTTTATTTATTAAAATAATTTATTTACAAATTTATGTTATGTTTTGAGAGTATTTTTTTATTAAATCTACTATATAATTTTAAAAAATCAATAATTATTTTTTAGAAAAAAAATTCTAATATGTGTTTTAAGACATGTTTTAAATTTTTTTATAGATATTTTTAGATTTGAATGCTTTATTAGGGAGATAGGTCTTGAATAAATATATTTGTCTCAAGTAGTGGAAGAGTAGGATTTATTATGATTTTATTTTGATGACATATATATATTATTGAGATCATTTTTGTTTAATTTATTTAAATACACATCAAATATCAACCAAAATTATCCTTATAAATTTATTGGATATATAATTTTTATGTGATATTCATGATTTTATTTAGAATAAAATATATGTTGTTCTTAGTACCAAAATTGGAATTATAGGACTAGGGATGTTCACAAACAATAATTTCATTATAGTGTTAATTGATCATCATTAATGATTAAAAATATCATGTTTTAGAAATGGATGGATCTAAGAGGCCGCATGTTAATAAAAAAATGATGGAAAATAAAGAAAAATTCTATATGGGAAACCAAATTGGATGGAAATTAGTGTTTAATGTAATGTAGTTATTATAAAACAAATTTTATTATAGGATTAATGATACCTATTCATGGGGGATTATTAAATTAAATTATTAATGAAAATACCAATATTATAACTGATATATTTTGATTACAAAATATTTAATTTTCTATTTTTGAAGAAATCATACTTAAAATTGCATCTTCTGTTGTGTATATATCTTAGATACCATTAGTTAGTCTCATTTTTATGTTATAATAAAAATATAATGTAATAAATTCATTTAATAGTCATATATATTTTAACACTATATGATTTTGAAATATATTTCTTGAATTAATTAAATTTTTTAAATTCTGTCACCGTAAGAAATAGTAATCTAAGTCATGTCATGGAAAAATAATTATTAGATAAATATAAGAAAAATAATTACCATTGTAAATAAAATACTTTTAATAAATTTAAAATGATTAAAATTTTAAGATAAATAATTAATATATATATATATATATATAAGGATAATATATTCCAAAATAACTATGTACAATATTAATAAATTAAAATAATCACTTTTAAAATATTGTTTTGTTAATTCATAATATTTTACTATATTAATTTACATATTAACATAATTAATGTATATACCCAGACCCAAGTATCCTAGAGATAGTAGTATCATTTTTAAACATTCAAAATTTTTAAGTGATCATATCCAAATGGGCTGAATAGTTTACTCGTGTTGGTAAACTAAATACATACCTAAATCTCACAGATCATTTAGAAAATTAAATAAAATAATGTCTGAATGTAAATATTATTCACCCTTCAAATAATTTATATATTTCAAATTTTATGTCCTTGGGAATGGAAAACAATTAAGTGTGAGGTCAGATACTCATTAAAGTTTACAAACAGTGGAAGCTATCATGAACCAATAAGTTTTAATCAATATAGAATGCTAAATAATGGAAAACACATTCCATTAAATAAATAACATATCTATTAAGAATAATATTATTTGAGTAATTATAATTTAACAATTCTATATAAATAAATTCATGATAATGAATCTAATCCATAGATAATATCAATATTGTTATCTCAGGGATAATAATAACTCAATTTTCCCTAAAGGACAACATAAAATTTGATGTCCTAGTCGCAAATATTAGGATTAATATATCCTTATGGAGTTATTCCAATAAAGATTAATCTATTGGTAGGTATACTCCAAATTACCATTTAATTATTTCTTACTAATTTGCCTCTTGATACATACTAATGCATCAATGATATATATATTTCCAAGGAACACTCATTAAATCTTTCCATATTCATTCACTATATATCAATCATCAATTTAATTTGTAACAAATATTCTTTATCATTAAATGTCCATATCAAGTAATGAATAAGTATTATCAATAATTATCCACAATGTCAAATGACATTATCTGTAAGTCATCATCTGCTAAAATTACATACAATTTAAGCATTAAGAATATACATGAAAAATAATAATGATATTTATGAGTAATGTAATATCTTATGTTCATAAGTAAAATATATTTTCCATGTAATGTTAATCAATATTATAAAGTCTTAGTTTTTCCATTTAAAACATCTAAAAAATTCTAATAATAGGGTTAAACATAGGCACTAAGACAACATGATATATTGATTCCCAATGATCTATAAATTCATATTTTTAATATATTAGGAATATTAATAAAACTGACACTATTTTCAAGAAAAACGTATAATATATCCTAAACAGAGTATCTGATGTCATATACAAGACCATCGTTGAGTCCTCAATGTTGGAATTATCCAATCAATGGAATAATCATTTTCTGCAACAGGGATTTCCTGAAAAGTAATAATATAATAAAATAATATGTAAATACATATAATTTATTAATTTAATTTTTATTGACATAGAGATATAATTCTTCCTTTCTAAATAATTAATTATAGTTGAATATCAATAAATTTCAATAGATCCCTAGAGATCTAGAGTGGAGTTGTTAGCGAGATATAAATGGATTAAAAAAATATTCGGATTGGACCAAAGACTGTTGATTCCTTGGAATTAATAGATATCTCAAATGACTGTGATGTAGAATTGTTATTAATCAATGATTACTCCAATATACATTTATTTGATTTGTTTTTTTTTGGATTTATAATAATTTTGATTGTTCGAAAATAAATTTTAGTTGATCAACAATTAGATTGATTCATGGGTCGACAAGTTTACATGTATGAGTTTATTTCAGGGAATTGGTAATTTCATTTTTTGATTAATTATATCTCTTAATTCATCATTCTAATGATAATAATTTGGGGACAAAAAATAAATATTGGTGAGGTACATTTATTAGGATTTTTTTATTTTCATTTCCTTCTCTATAATTCATTCATTCAATGTTAATGTTTATCTAACTTGTTATTTGACATGTACTAGGTAATCAATAATTTGAGACCCATTCTTAGGTGAAATTGATTAATACCCAATATAATTTTAAATTATGATGTTTGGAAATTACTATAGTGGAAACAATGATGGATCCAGAAAAGATTAATGTCTCATGTGGGGTATGATGTGCATGATGGTAATACACAACAAGATAGTTTTCCATGAGAATTGGGTCACTAGATTTTGGTGAGTGGCATAGATAAGGCTTAATTGGAACACATCCATGTCTACCAATATGATTCATGGCTAGATTTGAACCCATAGGGTATTATGAAATCATGTAAAGGAAAGTTTGAATCTCAAATATTCAAAAGTATACAATTTTGAATCTGAAGACACATTATTTGTGGGTCCCTAGATGCAATGTTAGGGTTTATACATAGAATACTGTATCTAATAAAGTGTGACACTTTCCACATAGAGCGTGACATGAAATGGATGCTACAAATATACCTGAGAAGGTAAATGGTCTTAGACTTGGATATGTACATGAAAAGACCAAATAACCTATCCTGAGCTATGTACAAAGTCAAAGAAAGGCCGCCTTATATAGAAAAAGTTTAAACTAGTATAAATAGGTGTATATGGGCTTGGAAATAGGAACGTTCGCTGATTCATGGGTTGAATCTGTGTTGGAGTGACGTGTTGTGTACTTAAATTACATATTGTTTACTTATTCATAAATTTTTTTCCCTTTTGTTTGTTTAGGATAGATCAGTTTCATTCAGATCCACTCCCTCAATCCATCTTCCCTAAGGGTATATTGGGAAATTATATCCTCATTATAGGATTATGATCTTATCTTTTGGAATTTATTCACATATAGTTTAGAATTCCCCCATGTGGCTTAGAGTGAGATACCCTATCATCTTCTTCAATAGGTAGAGTTCCCAAAACTAGTGTGACCAACACTATATGACCTTTGATTGCATAATTTTCGGGTCTTTTTCAGATTGGGTTGTGGTATACCTGATGATTCATGGTGTGATTCCTATCTTCTTATTTATCTCTTGAGACATCTAGATATACTTCTTTAGGGATTGAACCAATGAGTATGACATATCATATGGATGAGAGAAGTGCTATTAGACATGGATTGTGTGTTCCCCAGAACCAGTGTAACATGAGACCCTAATGAAAGATTACAACATTAGTAATGTGGTTGTGACCATAACTTGAGACAAATATTATACTATCATTATATATATGTGTTATTATGTTTTGTATCACATAGTATTCACATACCGTTTTGATGACATGAATCTTATCTTTATACTTTTCCCATATTGATTTTGAGGAATCCTTCTAGTTCTTGATATAATCACCCCAAAAAGGTATTTTACCGCACTTGTCATTTCATATGAAGAATACAATAGGTGAACGAGATAGGGGCACAAAGGGAATAAATTGGGACTGACATACCATCGTTCTTACCAGGAGTCGCATTTGACTACAGTCCCCTCATTCTAGCTAGTTGGAATACATTACAGAGTTTTTAGTATTGTATTTTGCCAAATTTTCATTCCATTTTTACTATCATACTCAATTTTGAGATTATTTATGTATTTATTCCTTGTTTTAAGATATACATTAATTATAGTATGTTTAAGAATGGATATCTGGGCATTTTTATAGGATATCAGGATAATTCCTCCCATATATGGTATATGAAATTTGGGTCCCAAATTCCATCCTTTTTCCTATTAGAGGAGGGTTTGGTATAGTAACAATCGACAAAACATCATTTAGGAGGGTCATGATTGGTTGAGACATGAAACAATGATTTTAGAGATGTATTATATATTAAGGTACAAGTTTGGAGTTATGTCTCACTCAAAGATTGGTTTGAATTTTATGGAAACAATGATAATGGTTTTCATATGGGATTTCAAACCATAGACTGTACCATTTTGGTGGGTTTTAATTTTTCCATACATTGAATCCCCCATAACATTTTTTTAGACACAATACATATTTAAATTTATTTAAGGTAAAATATTTTTCCATATATCATATATGAAGTAGTTTTCATCAATGTCTGTCATGAGATAGCTCCCCAGATATATTCATTGAATATGGTATATCAGGAATATTTTAAGATTTGAACACAATGATAGTTATATAGGATTATACATAAGTATTATGAGGATGATACCATTAAAGATGAGGCTTCGATACCATGACATTTTTACATACTCGTTCCTCGTAGTGGTTCACCAATCCTTCAATCACACATTGAGAAATATATGGTACTCATAACACTAGTGGATGGTATGCACAATATTAGTGAACTCCATGAGTTTCTATGTCAATAAAAGATCATATTTTGGGGAAAGAAATACTTTTAAGAACTTATGTATTCGATAAAGGTACTGGAATTTGTTTTTCATCACAATTAGACAAATCTATAACTCATGGTGGTCCTATAATTGATCCTTATTCATGGATCAATAAGAGAATTAGGGGATTATTTTATCTATCATTTGACGATATGAATATTTTTTAAAGGGATTTCAAACACATTTTAAGAAAATTTTATACTCTAGATACCATTTTGGCAATGCACATACAAGAAATTTATCATCATTACCAGGGAGGTATGACTATGGATGAGTATTCATAGAGGTTTATAGACATCTCAAAATAATAAATGAATATGATCATTATGAGTTCTTCCAGTCTCATACCAGTGGGAAAACCATGTAGTTTCATTTGAGCCACTAAGTTATCCATATTAATTCCAACCTATAATGGGGTGATTGGGTTTGATTTGGTGATATAGATCATCTTGGACAAGAATAAAACTATTTTTATTTCCAAAATTGGACTCAAATGATTTGATTCTTGGTTGTGGGTAGATAATAGAAGACATATGGATCTAGATATGGAAGATGTTTTAGGAAGACATCCAAGAAAAAGGGTCAATAGTTCAGGGCTCACAAGATGGTTCTAGTTGGCATAAGGAGGATGATTTTTAGTCTGATGATTTATGTGAACATATTTATTAATATTTTATTAACATCTATATAGTTGAAAAGGAGAAAATGAATGGGACCCCTAGGTAGAGGCAATGATAGAGGTTGATATGTTTATAGGGGTGGTTTGTGTTTAAGAGGAGTTGGAAGAATGTATGGTGGTGGCATGCAATTTAACTTATTTCCACCAACACCCTAAGTGGTCTCCATTAAGAGTAAGAATATGGTGGAAAGGGTTATGGAGAGATAAAAGTGGTCGAGTATTATAACCCTGAGGATCCAATGATGATATGAGGTACAATATATGTGTTTTCTACCATATCTATTGTAATGGTATAAAAGTGTGAGTAATTCGGTTTATTCCACATCTCCAGTTCGAGACCTTGAGAATCTGGGTGAGGCTTTAGCTCTACACTAAATCTTGGAGACTCCTTCCATATATGACTATGTGATTACACACTTTTTTAGTTAGTGTGATCTAACAAATTCTAGAGATAATTTCTCATGTTATCTCTTTTTATAAGATATTATTTCCAATGACACAATTATAGTAATTTAGAAGATATAAAAAATCTAGTAGAATATTGACTATTTTAGGAAGAGAATGCAGTGTGTCTGAGGTTCTTTGATGTGGTTTCCCTATATGGGTAAATAGGCCCTAGGTATATTAGGATGGTCTTGTTTGCCGAAGACAATAGTTGAATACTAGCAATATGGATATAATTACTCATGGGTAATTATGTTCTATGATCATTGAGATTACATCCAAGAAGGAATATTATGAGGATATATTTCCTAAGCATGTTCCAGGATTACGTCCCAAGATATAGATGGACTTCTACATTGACATATCAAAATTTATGGACCCAATATTTCTTCCAACATATAAGATAGACCCCATAGTTATTTATGTGATGAGTTCTATTTAGGAGGACATAAATAGGAAGGGATTTTTTTAGACCCTATGTTTTCCCCTAGGCATCCAATTTTTTGTTTTCCAAGAAGGTAGATAGGATCTTGAATTTGTATGTGGATTATCATCAATAGAGTCATATGACTATAAAAAATAAGTATTCACTAATGATTATCAATGAATTTCATGACCTATTAGGAGTGGTGTTGGGGTTTTTGAAGATTGACCTCAAATTAGGATATCAACTTCTATGAGTACTAGATGATTATATACCAATGAAGGACTTCCAATGTAACCATAGTCACTATGAGTACTATTTTGTGAACTTCAATGTAAAGACAACCCCAACAGTGTTAATGGGACACATGAACTGGGTTATTCATCATTTCTTATATCAAGATTTGGTGGTTTTCGTAAACTAACTCCTAGTGTAAACTATGATTGAGGGGGACCACCTAAGTCCCTTGAGGATGGTTTAAGACACACATTGAGGGAACCAAATTTATGGGATTCTTTCTATGTGTCCTTTTTTACTTAGAAATTCAAAATTATAAAAAAATTGTCTTAGTGGATGGTTTAGTGGTGAAACTATAAAATTTAAGTGAAATGGTTCCTTGGGATCCACCATATAATATTATATAGGATGTGATATTTCAAACGATGGAAGACCGTGGGATAATATTTTTCCCCCTTTTATTAGGATATTGTGTCCCTTAAAATCATTTCTTTGAAAGAGGGTTCCTTTCATCTAGAAATAGTGGTTTTAACATACATTTCAAGAGTTAAAGGTTTGATTTATAGTAACCCCATCATGAGTCTTCTATATGAGGTTGTTTTGTATTTATTGTTATATGATGCCTAAGGGAATAAAAATTGATGTGTACTAATTAAAAGGTGAACAATTTTTTCTAATGATTCCTAGAAGATGAGACCAATTTAGAGGAACTGCTCAGTATGTGATCTCTATCATCAATCAATAATATTCTCACTTAATATATGGAAGCACTACATTATGTTTGATTTTTTTATTTTCAATTATAATAAAAATATTTTAAACTACCTCTTCTACCAAAACGATGAATACTATATACATAAGTGATTGATAGTGCTCCTCTAGGATTACAACATTGATATAGGATATACTACTATGAATAGGGACTTATGAAAAGATTTTATTCATAGGATATATTATTCCAAGTTGTTTATTGGGGATTTATATATGTTGGAATCCTTGCAGATGTACCATGTGGGTGAGGATGTTGATGTTTACCCTCAATCCTAGATTATTAACCAACTACTTCTATAACATGTTAGGGAATCAAATCAAGAAAATAACGACTGTGAGATTGTGTGTACTCTGATATTAATCAGATGTTCTATGGATGCATTTTCCTGTTGGTGGGGATAATTTCATCCTTTTAGACAACTAAAAATAGTTTATGTGATGTTGTGGGATAAGGGAATGCGGTAGTTTTAAAACTACCATTTCTTGCTACATCTATGATTGGAATCATTAAAAATTACCTCTAGGGTCAATTATGCTATCTAGGAATGATGAAGGGTGTAGTTGTGTTTTCCACCCGATGCCTCACTTTTTAAAAAGTGATGGCTAAGAACATGGTTCCAATGGGTTTAGATCAACCCCTTATTGTTCCATAGTCGATGTGGGAAAATATATATATGTAATTTATGATGGGGTTACCATGTACATCTTGAGGACTAGATTCCATCTAGGTTATCATTTTGTAACTCATTGTGCACACCCATATTAAATAAATATGAATGTAGAGTTCATTAGGGGTTTTATAATGCCTATATGTTTAATAGATAGTTAGGATTCATGGATTATACTTGATGATCAATTTAGATAATGATACTCAATTAAAATCACTATTATATAGGGGATAATGTGAAGGATTTGGGACCCAATTATTTTTTTGAATTAGGTTCCACTCCTATTATTATGGATAGATATAGAGTACCATTTAAGTCTTGAGGGTCTTATTGGTGTCATTCACGATGGAAGGTAGACATAGTTGGGATGACCATCTACCCTTGGTTACATTTTCATAAAATAGTGTCTTTAATTCAATCATCAGTTTGACACCATTTGAGGATTTGTTTTAGAAAACTTACAGGTCACCAACATGTGGGACTGGCCCAAGAGAGTCTATGATCATGGTCCCAGAGATGATGAGATATTTAATAGATAAGGATTAGGATATATAAAAGAATATGTAAACTATATAGAGAAATTATAAGTCTTATGTGGAATAATAACGGAGGCCCTTGGAGTTTGATGTGGGAGACCACATGTTCCACAACATCTCACATTGATGTGGATTATAGAGATTTTTCTAGAGAAGAATGATATATACAATATTAATTTTCCTAGAGTTAAAGATGTGTAATATCACATGGATCTACCAAAACAGTTATACTCGGTACATGGTGTCATCCACATGTCACACTTGAAGAGATATTTTTTATGACCTATCACATGTTATCAACTAAGACGAGCTAGAAATCAAGGATGAATCTACATTTGTAGATTACCTGGTAGAGAATGAGGATTTGTAGGAGATAATCATTTACAGAAGGTTGATTCCATTGGTGTGTGTTCGTTGATAGAAAATGAATCTTTACGAGATCACTTGGGTGCATGAGACTCAGATTTGGGCTTAGAAACCACACCATATTAAGTATTATTATTTTTTATTTTGAGTAATAAAAATATAATTATATAGGGAATTTAATGTTCTAGTTTTTTATATGTATTTATATGAATTATATCTAACAATATTTTCAGAACCCTCGACTGATACTCCATGTGACTCAAAGGACTCATGACACTAAAATTGATATATTAATCATATTAAAATAATAAGCACGTAGGTTTCCTAATTTTTTTTAATAACTCATTAAACGAGCATCAAATAAAAAATAAAAGACCAACATTGAGTAAAAAATGCAATATTTACCCTAGGTTTGGTATAATATTTTTCATCAATATGTGTTTATTAAAAAGTCATCTCAAACAATAATAATAAATAAATTATTAGCATAATTTTTTTGGTAATGTAAACTCAACATGATTCCAAATACACAGATAGCGAATTATGGGATAATATTAGGGTAATTATCATAATTCATGAGAAATATGAAGGATTTAATAGAGAGTCAATAACAAAGGAGAAACAAACCAGGATGCAATTGTGGATTTTTCAGTTAAAGGAACTCATATATCCCAGTAATGACTATATTATAGGATCATTCTTCATCAATGATCATCTTATTCTCTATGTCAATCATAATATTTAGTTTAATTTATACATATTTTCATTATCCCAGGAAAATCATGAATCAATCAACAAATAGATTGTTTTTTGGGTCGATAGTTTTTCAATAATGGGTTTATTTTTAGGATTTGGAAATTAATTTTTCTTGATTATTTATACACCCATGATCATCATTCTACTAGAAATTAATTTATTCAAACACAAAAATTGGAGGATATTTATTTATTATGTTTAATTTTTATGCATTTACTAACTCATTATTCATGCATTCAATATCAGTGTTTCTATTGATTGGTGATTAATTGCACACTAATTCTATAGAGAAATAGATTGGTTGTTCAGAATTGGTTTGAGACTAGCATTGGGAATGATACAAGATGAAATTTATGATATATTAAGACCATATCAATGAATAAATATAGTGTAGACATTTGGGATGGGATGGCATGATTGGATTATTTTCCAGCAGAATCAGATGGTCAAAATCCTTTGAGTAGTGATTGAAAGATTCTTTTGAACTACAACATTGTTTATCAGCATGATTAATGGTGAGATCAAGGGCGCGAGGATTTGATAATGATGTTTTAAGGAATAGTAAAATTTTGGAAACTCCATGTTTCATAGAGCATAATCTAAAGAATAATGAATTACAGGGCCCTAAATATGATTTTAGGGTTTCAATATGGAAGTAAGTATCACATGATGTGTGACATTCTTCACACTTAATGTGAATCAATGAGGAAACAAATCATGCTTTTGATGAGGTACACAAGAATATAAACTAATTGGTACGTGACATGATCATATTACAAGGTATGATCCATGTACTTGTCTTGTATATGTGTTCTTTGTCTTAACCAGGTGTACACATATATAAATAGGTTTAAACATATAGAAACACAACTATGTGACATGATACACTGGCAGGCCCAGTTCAAAAGAGGCATGTTGTGTATTTGAAATAAACTATGTGTTACGTCTTCTGATTTAGACTCAATCCCTTAGTCACTTTATTATGGAAAAAATTCTATAGGTTTCACTTCATATTCCCTTCTAATATGATCATATTGTATCGAATTATATCCTTATAATAGGATTATATCCCCATATATGGAAATTATTTTGGATAGTGTTTTTGTATCTTATGGTGAGGCACGAAGTGGAAGCCTCAAACTTTATCATACCTAAGATAGGTTTCAAGAATTAGTGTGTCTAAAACTACATGGGTGTCAATACTCTAAACACTAGGTTATTAAATATTGGTTTATTAGTATAACACATGCACCTAGATGTTATACACTTCTATGTTTTAGTCACATCATACTTCTATTAGATAAATTTTAATTTTTATAACTGATGAGAAAAACATTTTATATGGACCCCATAAGTGCTAGAAGACTCAGTGAGTGATTTATTTTTAGATAGTGTAACAAAGAACCATCAAGCATGAATCCATTGTTGGTAATTTGGTTGTCACCGTAACATGATACTGAGTGACTTTTGAGAGTACAGCTGGAAAATATTATTATACAACTCAAATAATGGGGACATAATATTTTGATTAGATGACTATTATCATTATGCTTTACGAATAGTGATTTTGTGGTTTCACACTCATTATTGTTATAATAACCACCACATGGGATTTTCCAATACATATTGTGGATTATGAAGATTAAAGGTTGTTCAATATTGTTCTTGGTAGACCGACAACATATGTATCATAGATTTTTAATGATAGACCCTAGTTCATTCTAGGAATCAAATATGATTGCGTTATCCTCATTCAAATATGATTCAGTTCATTATGGTGTTTAATAGGATAGTATTTTTCCATGTTATCTTATTAGTTTTACAGGTACACTCTTTTTTGAAATTATATATTTATACATGCATTAGTAATAGTTGAATTATACTTTTTGTATTTTATTGGCTTTGCGATGTGTGTGTAAATGTACATAGGGTTTTGTATCCCATATCTGGGATATGACTACATAGTCCTATTACCCATCCCCTACGCTATTGTAGGAATACTTTGCTTTTTCACATGTGTCTCACAACCATCCAGGCGTTCTTTAGTGGGTCGGGTCGTGAGAACAAAAATAGTAATCATGAATGTGAATTTCAATACATTTCCTTGAAAATATGATAATAAACCATCAATATAATTAATGATAATGGAATAATTATCACATATTCATAATGGAGTATTATTAGAATGAAGTATTGTTATCAATAATGATTAAATGTACAATAAAAATAACATGGAAAACATTCTTTGTTAAAATATCATTTTTTATTTTGAAAATCACTTTTAGATACTGTAAATTTATAGAATATTATGTAAAATATATGTGTTTAATATAATCACATAATATTATAACGGATGGCTCAAAAAAATGATTGGTCATGAATTTTGGAAATTATATAAATGTCATATAATTTAAAATATATTATTTTTAATGTTTTACATGAATACTCATGAAGTACCTTCTTCATAAAATAACTGGAAAATTACTATTAATTTTTTTTAAATAACCAATCAAGGGTTAAAATGAAATTTAATATAAGTAAATTAATATTAATTATTTTGTTTAATTTATTTTTAAAAATAATGGATATGGATGAAAAATCATTTCTGGATAATGTGAAAAACAACATCAATTTTTATTGAAATTAAATTATCAATAATTTTAGGTACCAAAGATAGGTAAATGGTAGAAATATTGAAAATATGATTTGAATTGATTAGGGATTTATTATAAAATTATTAAATAGTTTTTTTAATGAAAATTAATGAATAATAAATATTCATTATCATTGGAGTGTATCATAAACCCTAATCGCTTTGGTAACTTCTGAATCATGGCACCCATGAAATAAATAAGATAAAATTAATCATTTAATATCATGAATATAAATATATTAATCATATGAAATATCAATTTTATTATATATACAACTCATAAAACAAATTTGTGTACAATACAAAATGTGTCACAATAGAGTGGAAATTGTGATGAAATTCCCTATAGTGACTATATTGTGAGGTAGGTATTAATAAATGCAATAATTAATTGAATAAAATGAAAATGCATAAAAAAATTGGAGTATAACATAAAACAATAAAATAAAATTATAAACATAATAATTGAATATGAAATATAATGAGGAAGTAATATAATCCAATTAAATGAAATTGACTTATGTAAATCCTTACCACACGGTAAATTTTAAATCAAATGTACATTGGATGAAATAAATAAAAATTAAAGTTAAAATAAAATTAATTATCATGTATTCATGATAATTCTTTTAAAATGGTCAATATATACACTATATAATAAATATTAATAACATATAATCACAATATGATTCAATGAATAGAAAATGGGAGGAAATATACCACCACACAATTACTTTTAGATAAGCATGATTTAAAAACATATATAAAAGTTTAAATATTTTTATTAATAAAATATATGACCATATTAATATTACTATTATCATATATGATTATCAAAATACATCAGACACCCAGTTCGTAAATAATATTATTTTATTCCCAGTATTTGGAGTTCTAACATCTTTTTTCCTCATGTATTATTTTCATGCGTGTTCTAGAACATTTGAATAAGATATATTTCAATTATATATAGAACTATATAATTTTCATAAATGTCATCTTTACTAATTATATACACTTTTTTAATAATTATAGAATGTTGGACATGGAAAATAAATTGTATTGATTCCTGGAGATGTTAGACTATATTTATACACGAGCGATGACATCATTTCATTAATGGGTGAAATTTTAAGCAACTGAAATATTTACAAATTATAAGAATCAATATCATGTAATAAGAATAATTTATATTCATTATTTAAATAATTATGTTTGTACATTGCTATTGGTTATAGAAAATAAATTACAATTTTTCACGAGGTAGTAGTCCTCTGTAAACATGTGTGATGGATTTGTGTCCCATTTGATGGATATGGATACAGATACTAATATTGGGTAGATATTTTATTGGTTATTATCAAGATATTTGGTTTTTGTGGTGTTAATATGGGATGTGATGGGTGTTTCATCTTAAAACAAAAGACTGATGTTTTGGTAAATAATCTAATCAAATAAATAATTGGAGTTCACTCTCAACCAAGGTGAAATTTTTTTAAATAATGTATTGGAGATAATTTATGTTTTACTAAAACCTCAAAAAAATATCCTATTTTTAACATTTTATTCTCCTATGCTCTATGTTTACTTCCTCTTACCGCATTTTCTTTAACATATCAATTAGTTTTATATTTACCAAGGTAATTTATTATTTAAGAATAAAAATAGATGAGACTTATTAGATAATTAACAACTCATTAATTTTTATATTAAATAATATTTAAAAATTTAAAATTCTCTATGTGTGGAAAATTAATTTTAACACATGAACATGTTTCGTGAAAATCCAAGTTTTAACTTCAACCCCTATAATTAGTTTTATTATGTTTCTAAAGTTAATAATGTTCAAAATATATGTTTAATATATTAAATAATATTAATTATTTTGATTTAAAATATAGGATCCATTTTATCTAGATTAAACTCGTAGAAGATTTAGAATTTAATTTAATATTAAACTCTGAAGCATGATGAAAATGTGGTTCCCTAAAGACACATTTTCTCAACTATAGAATGTTTATTTTTGAACCTAAAACATAAAATATATTAAACTAATATAAATACTATTAATAAAAAATATAATTGATCCAATAAATCTTTTAAAACAAAATATGGCATTAAAAATGTTTTAAATGGAATTTAGTTTTCTATAAAAACATTATTTTTCACTATTTATTGAAAATTTTAATCATTCTAAAAAATATTAAAAAACTAAATAAAATATTATTTTGAAATTAATATTTCAGAAACTAAAATTAACTTTATAGAATTATTTTTATAAATTTTGTAAAATTAAATTTAAAAATAACTATAGAAAACGTGATGATATAATTTTTCAGGAAAATAATTTTTTTCGAGAAAAATTTATTTAATTATATATCATGAATGGAAATTATATTGTATGAATTATAAAACATTTTTATTTAATAAATATTATAAAATATTTATTTATGAATATAAATTTTTTTTTAATTTTATTAATTAAAATAAAACACAATATAAACATTACAATAACTTTTTAGAATAATATTTTATTTACTATCAAATGATTTGTATTTTTATTTATTATCAATTATTAACCAATTAATTTTTTTAATAAATGTGTAAAACATACCTTTTCATAATTTAATTAGTTTTACTCTTAGTTAACAATTTTACATATAGGTTATATCAATCATATTTAATTAATAGATGAAGTATGCCGTTTATGATCGGTGTTTCATTTTAGATTTCCAATCGAACAAAGTGTTATCCTTTTAATTTTATTTTGGTAAAATTAAATTAAGAATTTGTGTAAGATAGTAATAATAGTTTTAAATATTTTATAAGATAATTTTTAAATATAAATATGTTTTTTTATATTTTCATTTAAAATTAGAATTTATAAATTTATAAACATATTTTTAAAAATTTATTTTTAGTTTTGAATTCCTTATATATATGTTGACGATTTACTATGATTTTTCTAAAAATATGGTTTTAGTGTTGAATATGTAATTTTATCATTTTTAAAAATATAATTAGTTTCATTTCAATTTTAGTATATAATTATGAATTAGAAATGGATTGAAATATTATCTATGTCCAAATTCCAATTTAGTAGATGAAAATATTATTCTATAGTGTTTTTTATTTGATACCCCATATTTGAAAATTTCAAACATATAATATTTTTTTTAAATAATTTTTTAATACGTTATACATTATATATTTTAAAATTAAGTTTTATTACAACTATAAAATTTATAAATTAATATGTATCTAAAATTATAATCATTAGGGAAAAATTATGTAATAATGATAAATATCTTTAAAAGTATAAAAGAAAAATTAATTTTGAAAATGACAGTAACCTTGATAAAAATATAATGTAGAAAAAATAATAATGAATTGGAAAAAACCACAAACATGTTTAAATTTGATTTTTGAATTTCATATAGAGGAATTATCTAACCTTGTTCATTCCCCACTCCATTATTTTCCAATTTAAGATCAACTTTCCTTGAAAAAAACTTCCCATTACTAAAATGATTTAGGTATTTAAAAATTCCTATACCTGTTCCTTATTAATGGTTCACTCCACTCTTCAATTCCCGTCCTACCACAACCCACCTAGAATAGACCAAACTTTACCTAAAACACTACACATTATTTGTCGAAACCTTCAGGTTTTTTACACTCTATATACTATCCCAAAATCGCTAAATAACCTTTGAAAGGGAGTTAAAACAAGAAGTGTGGTTTATATTTTTAACTTCCAAATTTTAATTTCTCTTCTTTTATGTAACTTTATTGTTACTAATATTCAATTTCATTATTTTGACACATGTATGGAACAAAGTGGAAATTTAACATATAGTTGTTATATTTATGATATTTTTTTATTAAATGAAAATTTATATTACTCATTTTTATTAAACTATGAAAAAATCATAATCCATGTGTACATGTGGGATAAAACCTCCATGGAATTTTTGATTTCCATATTCATTTCATCAACACTTTTCATGGATAATCATGTGAATAAATTTAGTATTTTTTTTCTATTATAAAATTATTATGGTTATAAAAAGGAAATTAGGAAACCTATTAACTATATGAGAAACAAACAACTATGTCATATGTTCCCATCCACAAAAGAGTTCTAATGGGAAAAACGATTTTGTCTTATTATGTAATATCATCAAATGGGTTATGTTATTCTTATATATAATATAAATTAATATATATCAAAATACTAAAAATTTTAAAAAATCATTAGTATTCATATATAATGATATTAATAATAAATAACATAATAATTTTGAATTACTTATGATATAATCTTGTTTTTGGATTATTTAGCCATCTACAAGAAAAATAATTTAAATTTTATATCATTAATGACAATAGAAATTCAATCCATGGTTATATATGATATAAATATACAAATAATGGTATTTTTTTTGTTTTTAACAATAACATATGAATTTAACTAATTATTTATTTAAACAAACATCGATCATTAAGAAAAATAAAAATAAACTAATTGAAAAAACATCCACTATGGTAATAAAACAACTATAAAATGAAATTATAAAATTATAAATATTTAAGATAATCATTTCAAATCCCTTTTGCGATCTCGTAATTATGATCTACCAATGAATAATGAATAAACAAACCGCTATTACAAAACATATTGAATGTGATGAATATTACTCACATCTAATAATGAAAATTGAAATTAACAAACTAATATTAATATCTAAAATAACTGTAAATAAAGATAAATAATATTTTAAAAATGAATTATGAGAAGAAATATGAAATTAAGCTGATAATTACTTTCATACGAGAGGTTAGATCTTGATCTACAAAGGAATAATTCAATGTGAGTGTTTCGTGTCTTAAATAGAATTTCATGATACATATTTTTGGTTATGATACATGAAATCTTGGATATATTGTGATAACTAATTATGAAATTTATTTTTAAAAAGCATGTGATTTGTGGATTAAAAGTTCAATATTATGTACTTTCATTAAAAAAATTTCGATTGAAATGATTCCAATGCTGTAATTAGGGTTTTAACTCAAATCTCCACACCATGAGATAATACATATTCTTGAAATACATTATTCCATGATTGGGGTTTTCCATATTAAAATTTTATTTCATGTTATATAAAATTTCACTATGGGGAAATTAATTTTATATAAATATTATTTATCAAAAAAATCATCCCCATTAAAAATATACTAGTTTTGAGAGAAATCCTAATCCACATAACTTGAGGTTTCCCTAATATTTTTGTATTTTTCATTATAAAAAATGTACCCAATTATAAATTGAAATAATATAATGTGTTATCTCTTGAAAACCTTCTGTTTCCCTTATCTATATTCGAATGTAAGTATTAATATTTATTTTTGTGTAGTGGTTTTTTGGGAATGGTGTTTTAGAATATTCAAAACAGATTCCATAATTTCCAAATAAACTATATTATCTTTCACTAAACATATCATCTGATTGATTTTATTTTATTTCACGGATATATTAATTATTTTTTTAATGTATATTTTTTAAAGAATTTTTTAATTATCAGTTTGAATCATTTATTTATTTTTTACAAATATACTTTTAAAGATTATTTTAGAGTAATTACTTTCACATAATTTTTTGGAAATAATTTTATATTTCCATATATCCCCTATATAATTTTTTTTAATTTTAATGTGGGTTTTCCAATTATTTTACTTGACCTTATAAAAATATGGTACTTTAATATGTGTTGTGACAATATATTTTATGATAATGACAAAATGTTTGTAAAAACACTTTAATTGATACAATTTTTTATTACTATTTATCATTAATGTTATTATTACTTTGGAAGTTATTTTTCATTTACCACACACTAAATGTTGTTTCGAATTAATTTTATTATTTGATTGAAATTTTGGAATAAAATATTTACATTTTTATGGTACGTTTTTATGATACCAACTAGACATGTTTTAGAACTGATTGTTCATTCCATGGTTTCAATAAAATGATTCAAATGATTTTTTATGTGGAATAATAAGTATTGTCTATTTATTAGTGGTATACTATATATCCCTCCAAAATCTTGGTAATGATTATATCTCCCCAGCTCAAAATGGTACATTACATGATATATACCAAACCAAAGGGTACATGGGAAATTTTATCCCAAGAAAAAGGATACAAAAAAACATTTATCCCAATATAAAGGACACACATAAATATTTACCCAGGATAAATAGTACATAAAAGGATTTAAAAATATATATAGTGTACATAAGAGGATTTATCTGAATATAATTGGTACATGGGAGGATTTACCCAATGAAAATGTGAAAATGATATTGTTTAACCCATATCTAATGTTACACGATATTATTTATCCAAACAAGAACAGAAAAAGGTCATTTTATGCATAAAATAGACTAATATAGGAGGATTTATAAAATAAAAAAAGGGTAATAGGTCAGTTTTATCGCTATCTTATTGTTTAATAGTGGGTTATCACAAGCTACATATGGAATACTCCTGATCACCCTAAGACAATAATATTATTAATTCCTGGTGGGTATCCTTGAAATATGTTTACGATGAATATGATTATTCCACAATATTATGTAATATTATTATTACTAGGATTATGATCCTCAAATGATATTTAATTTCCTAATATTCCACACACATTATCAATGGTCTATGTTTATTTTTTTGAGATTATGTTTCCTTCAATCAAGACTTGATAAATTAATAATGTTCAGTCAACATTTAATAATATGTTTCCCCCATTTTCCTATTTCCTTATATTATTATGTTTTGAACTTTGAGAAAATTATGAAATTTTTTCTCTTACATATCAATTTATCTCACCCCATTAATATTTTCCTCATCCCTATGTTATGAAGTTGAGTATAAATTTGGAGAAGTTTAGAGAGGATTCTAGTATCGATTAAATGTGGATAAATTTTAACATTTTTTTCTTATGTATGTTTTCATAAATAAAATTAAACAATCAGTTGTCTAGTTTGTGGTACTATTTTTTTGATGGAATTATTTTTCATGTAAAATATTGAAATAAATGTGTATGTTTTTCATGGGTCACAATATCATTCATTTATCTACAGATGATTTTTTAATTAATTAGTAAAATCTATTATGATATTTAAGTATTCCATGATGATTTATATTACACTTAGAGAATGGGTTGAGAAATATTTTAATCATATATTCTAGTCCATAATAATAAAGAACATAGGGATCTTGTCGGACTTTTTATTAATTTTAATGGAATAGTAATAAATAGTTATCAAGATGATTTGTTGAGTAGATTAATAACTAAAATTGACTAATACAATTTACGATTTCATTTCCAAACACATTATGAGAACATGCCCTATAAGAATAGTGGTATATTCATGATTTTAGGGAAGGATCGATAACAATAAATATAAGATCATTATTTTTTAAATTAGTAGTGAGAGTAGTTAGATCATTTGAGAGTGTAAAATATTATACACTATAATGAATAGTTTATTAATGTCCAAAAATCCAACCTATGTATTTCAATGAATTATGTTTTAAAGAGGTACTGGACTTTCTTATAACATTGTACATTGAAAAATACATTTTGTATTACATTGTTTCGTATGGATCCTATATAGATTACTTAATTGATGGTGTTGATGACAATGTCCACATAGTAGGGATTTAATGATCTATGTGTTTCCGTATTTGAATCATTGGTTTAAGTATCCAATAAAATACAGGAATACTCATTTAAAATATTCAACTATCATAAGATATTAATAGTGAAAATAATAAATAAATACTCTATATATTGATATGATGATATTTTTAAAAAAATATAATGGGATATTTGGTTTTTGAATATTTATCATTTGTATCCATATCTTCAACTGATGTCAAAGGAAGAGGAAATATTAAAATTTCATTTAGTTGTCACTATCTTTTTTTGATATTTTAGATCATTCCATTTGGATTACCATTGGTTCCCCTCTCTTTATTGAATAAATGAATCAATTTATAAATTTTATTAGAATCATTATTCATAAAATTTATAGATGATTTACTGTATAATGGTTAAGGATTAATTGTAGAAAGTAAATATTTTAATTTAAAACTTCTAGATTCATGAGTTTTACACCATTTTTAAAAAATATTACTTATTGATTCAAGAAAGAAAATTTCATATTCATTTCGATTTAGAAAATGAATTTCCATATTATCCTGATATAGAAGAAGTTGTAATATTTTTTTTTAAATACCCATAAACCTATTTATAATAAATATTTTCAGGGATTTGATAGATATAATAAAATATTAAATTAATAATTGATTTATTTTTTCATTACTAACTTATCTAAAAATGGATTTATGTTTTATTTCAATGAGAAATGTATGGGATAATTTATGAAAATATAAAAAAAGCATCATTTCGATAAATATTTTCAATCTCCCTCAGCTTAAAATTTCATTTAAATTTAACTTATAGATATAAATATTATTCTGTTTATACATTTCTATGAAATGATATAATGTGATATAATATTGAACAAGAAAATTTTTACCCCATAAAATGAAAAATAATTTTTATAATTTGGAGTAAGGTTATCTTGATCAAGATTTTCTGATTTGGATGATTTAACACTCTAGTGAAAAATGATTTCGTGATATTCTTGATCAAAGTGTCGTATAAATTATATAACATTGTGAAATAAATCAAATAAAATTAAGTATAGTGGAGTATGATTAAAAATATGATTTTTTAATATTTATATATTATGGAAAGGAAATTCAGAATTTTATACTTTAAGTATGGTGATTCTGATTAATGTTGTGAATAATAATTTGGAATAATGGATTTTTATGGGGTTACTATAAAAAATATTCATAGATATAGAATTAATTGTCCATGGTGTATTATTCTCTAGTCGTATTGTGACGCACATTTTTATGTATCAATTGAAATTTAAATAGATAAAAAATTATGAATAAAATAAATCATGATAATCTATATATAATGGAATGAACACCATATAATGGATAATAAAACATTCTTTATTACTTTATTTTAAAGGTTTGTTTATAGTTCCTATTAAAATGAATATGGGTGTTTTAGAAACATTTCACTAATGTTGTTGGAAAACATATCCAAGAGATACCAAAGTGTTTTATGATATTAGATGTTAATTTTAGTTTTCTAGAATAAAGGATATTGTTGAATTAGATTCTTGATATTTGGTCTTTAATGAATAGTTGAGGTGTATCGTTATCCTACTAGGAATTTATATCATTTTATAACTTTGAAATGGGATTTTAAGACGATTAAAATTGACTTCATGATTAGATTATTAATTCCATTATGAATGAATGATAGTGTTTTGGTAGTGGAAAATTATGTTAGTAAATTAGCGAATATATATAATATGTGAACATTATTTCAAATTGATGACATCATAACACAATACATTTAAGTGGATGTAATTTTTTAGGGGATTCTATGTTCTATTTTCCCATATATATATAATGTAAGTATGTTTAGTCTACAAGGTGTGCTATGAATTCATCGATATACATATAAGAATAGATATATCTTACCACCCTCAAGCTAATGGGAAAGGTAACTCTAAAATAAATAGTGTTATATTTCCCGTAAGGACATAATATCTTATTCTACACACAAAATACCTCTAGAACCAAAAAAAAATTAATTAATGAACACTACTATAATAAAATAATAACACATTATTAATTGTCTATATGAAACACGTTTATAAAAAATAAATGTATAAAAAAATATAAGTGAATAAAAATTCCATGGTAATAAATTTAGTAGCATCGTTGTTCTAATTTGATATCTACTAACCAATTATTATAATGAAATAAACAATATAAAACTACTATATAGGAATAATTATTTTTAGATTTCATAGAAATATTAACTAAAATGTAAAAGATTCCTGGTTGTTTAAAAACACCACGGTGAAATTGACTATCATTATATATTTAATGATGGATTTATTTTTTTCAAGATAATTTTGGTTTTAGCTAATAAATATTAATTTTTAATTCAATAATATTTAATATTGTGATGTTTTTATGCTAAATGTAGTGTTGTTTTTATAAATTTCTGATAGGTTTTCTATAGAATAAATTTGTTATGATGACTTATTAGAATTATTGTAGAGTACTATTTTAGAGGTTAATAATCCTCTAAATATAGAAATATATATTATTTTGTTGACATTTAATCCACATAAATTTTATTGAAGGTGGTTAAATCTACCGCTGAATAAATAGATGTAGTTGAAATTGTTTCTAATTATAGAAGTTCAGAATAAACTAATTAAATAACTTCTGGATAAAAAAACCAATATTCAAAGAATTTATTTAAAAACATTATTAATAAAATATAAAAAACAAATTATTTCATATAAAAATAAATATTTAATTATGTATATATAATATTAAATTAAATAATTGTTTAAAATTTTTTGATGTTTCAAAAAATGAGAACAGAGACAGGAGTCATGGATACTCTAAAAATATGTATTCCCCTCACACTATATTACTTGATTTTCCTACATCCCATATCCTCATCCACCACATAATATCACTACTTCATTCATTTAATTTAGTTGAACACACTTATGTATTTAGTTAATTAAATGAATAATAAATAAAATACAATTAAAATGATATATTTTTTGACCAAAATTCCCTTTAAGTAAAGGTATAATGATGAAATTAGAAATTTTTATCCATGAAAATGCCTTAAATTATCTTATTAAATGGGTAAATTAGTTGATTTGGAAGATAAATAAAATGTTATGGTATGCAAAACCAGTATTATTATAACATATGATATCCTCGATTGAGTAGGACAACCTATAACATTCATACATATCTTGTTTTGATAAAAAATTTAGAACTCATTAAATATATTATTTTCTATTATAATTAGATATTTAATATACTCCACCACTAATTCAAATTTAAATATCAGTTTCAAATTCATGTTACCATCTTAATTAATAATTATATCGACAGTGAAAATAAGATTAATGACCCATCATTTCTAGAAAACATGAATTTTTTTTTTCTGAAAATACTATTTTATTATAATTATTTAATATAAATGTTAAAATAAATTCATTTATATAATTTTATTAAAAATAATAACACTCCAAATACTAAGTACATTATTCATTATAGTAATTTTATCATAAATGGTTGAATGTAAAAACACCAACATAATTGTGGCATTAAAACATATAAATCATATCATCAAATTATTCTAATTTCATATCCTCTAGAGAAAATCATAAAGAGAAGTTTTAATATAAATTACAAATCATATAATGATATCGAAATTCTTGATACATTTAATAATATACATTTTTCTAATGATAAATTATTATCATTAAAACCAAGATCTACTATACCAAATATGTATATCCCATAATTGAATATATACTATAGATTTTAAATAATTTCCTTAAGATTATGATGTTGATTATTCAATGAAATTATGATCTGTTTTAATAAAAGATTTTTACAAAAATATTTAAAATCATCTGGGTTAAAGGAATTATGGGTGAAAAAAACTTCTTAAATAGTGAATAAAAGTATAAAATTAAAAAATTCATCAATCATTATTCAACCTATCTAATTTCTCATCATCATCATAAGAATTCATCAATGCAACTAAAATTTTATTAGGATATAATGAAATTTAAAAAAAAGAAAAACATGTGATGAATTGTAACTTGTTTCATAGAATTATATTGGATACCTTTTGAAATAGATAATGTAATGAAACTAATCCTCTTTCAGTATGATATTCATGTAAAAAACAATTACTAGAATTTATTCATATAAAAAAATTATTTCATTAATTATTATAAAAAATCTCACTACATTAATTAATATTCCAGATCAAATTTGAAAATTATTCATTATTGTTCATGTTTTTATAAGGTTCAATTGTGAACATTATTTCTTATTCTTTAATTCATTTTTTGTTATCTTCACTCTCTTTATTTGGACATAAATATTTTACATATCTAGGTACATAATATTTTTTTGTTTTTGATGTGTTTCACTATCAAATATTACCTCAACATCACAACCCATATTATACATGGCTATAGGTTTCATGCGGATAAGAATAATCCACTAGTAATCCAATATATTATCAACAGAATATATCATTTCTTTTCTTTAGAATATATACTATATTTATGGTGTTCTTACCAATTACCATTATCGATAAAATAATATAAATTTTAATATGTAAATTGTAATGAATATTTTATAATTCATCTATTATTATTATCATAGATTAATTTAAATAACACTACTAAAAATATCACATGATAATTTAACCTGATAATATTAACAATCATTCTATAGTACCAATGATATGAAAATATATATATACAAATATTTATTATTTTCAAAAATTTATCATGATAAAAAATTTGAATATTGAAACCAAAAATTTTGAATTCATTAAATCCACATGAACACTTTAGAAAAACTCAATCTAACAACTTCAAAACAATATATTTTCATAATTATTATAAAAAATGATTACTTATTGAATTTGATAAAAAAAATTGTTTGATAATTAAGATAATTTTTGTCATATTCAAACTTTATATTTCACTAAGAACTTACATGATGTGAAAACCATTGAAAATTATCATCGGTAAAAATATTTTCTTATTTATTTATCATTCCATGTTCAGCTTTTGAAGAATCTTTTCATTTGTGTCCTTAATTCCTCAAAATAGGGATCAACGCTATTATATTTTATCAGTACATATATTTGTTCTACTCTTAACGGTTTATATATTAATAAAAATGTTGATATTTTTACAACATATCAACCTAATATTGGAAGAATTAATGACTCATTTTTTTCATTAAATTAAATGATGTTATCAATAAAATGTCCAACTTTATTGAATCATGGGTCTACATAATCCAAAAAAAAATTAAAAATGTTTGAACTCTCTTTTATAATGTGACCTATAACAATATAACCTTCTACATGGTCTGTTTTTGATATCATAATTCCAATTAACAAGATATATAACGATAAAATGTATGAAATTAAGAATTTTTTTTTCAAAAAACTATCCAAGAAAAGCAATTTTTTTTAAGGAAATAAATATTAAAATAAAATACATCCATTAGGGATAAATCCGTTGATAATGTATTGGCAATAAAATTATAGCTCATTTGGATAAATGAACTATAAATTGAATTATCATTGTGAATAATGTTGGAGGAAAGGGTATATCTAATTTACATAGTGTCTATAGAATTATATCATAAAATTAATCCAATTATTTATGGTTTTATATCTTCCACATAACTATATGAAGAATATTAAAAGTCTATTATTATAGTTATTATTATTTATTTAATTATGTTATGAGTTTGAAGTGGTAGCATATCCTTTATAAGTACATGTGTACCCAGAATTTTAAATCAATTTATATTATGGTGATTCAAATTAAGAAATCTTAAAATATAACAATAATATTCAACAGGGACATTCAAATTTTAATTTTCAAATTAAAACATTATTTTGATGGTTTTTTATTGAAAAATTTATCGGTGGATTCTTCTAATTCCCATTTTCCTATAAAAAACATTGATATTGAGTTCATCTAAGACCTTACTATCATTTATGTGATTATTCTATTTACCATATGCGTTTAAAATAAAATAAAAATATTATCAAAAAGATTATACTAAATTCCTAATATTATAAAAGAAAAAATTAAATTCTAAATATATATGTTAAAAAAATATTCTACTTTTCATCAATTGGTGGGATTAAATTGTGAATGGGGGTGTTCTAACTCTATTTATACATTCATTCAGTTGAAAGTAACATCCAATATCTTTACTATAATTTTATAATTATTTCATGATCTCTAGTTTTGATAATAATTATAATAGAAGCCTCAAATAATATTTTTTAAATTGAATTTGACTTGTTAAACCAAAATTTGAAAGATATATCATATCTAGGAAGGTGAAAATTTAAACACCACTTTATTCTCTATGGTATTCATTATTACTCAAAATAAAATTATTCAACAAGACAATCTAAATTAGTGTGTATCTTCTAACAAAAAAAATTCATTTTCCATAAATTTCAAAAATGTTTCATATAAGGGAAACATGAATTTTTTAATATTTGTGCAGTAGATTCATTATATGTTTCTACAATATCATTCTACCACTTCTTTAATTATTGATCATATGATACATGTAGACATCAATCTATTATCTAAGAATGTTTCTTCTAGGAATAATTATCAATATAATGAACGATATTTATCACCTAAACATCCACAAAGGAAAATTATAAGCAATCAATACAAAATTATAAATGATATAATAGCTATGCAATGCCACAAAATTATTGAACCAATATTATTACAACCAAAAACATACATTTATCAGATCATAAGTTAAATCTATATAAAATGAATTAATTGTCTTCTAGAATTTTGAATCTTGTGAATGTCACATGAAATGATTCTTATTATTTTAAAATTAATGAAAATTAATTTCTTCAGATGTTTTAAAAGAGACATCAAGTCATTGAAACTATGTTTTTTATGGAATTTAACTCAAAATCTTCATATCAATTTATTTTTTTCTTTCTTTGTTGTAGAATATATATTCAAATACTAATTATTATTTTTTTACTTTCATCAAGATATAAATGATATTTTTTACTTTCTAAATTCATATAATCATTCCAATAAAGAATACAACAATTGGGAAGTAAAATTATCATTTTATACTTGAGTCCATGATTTTTAAAATTCATATTAATCTCATAAAACTATAGAAGGACTTCATATTCCTAAAATGAATCATAGGTAAATTCCAATACCGTGGACATTACAGTATTCTTAATTCCATATTGGAATTTTATGTTTCAAAACATCAGAATAATAATAATTTTTTAATATATAACACATACTTTATATAATTTCTGATTTCCATATATAAAAAATATAGAAAACACAGTAGTTTTTTGGTTTAGTTATCCCTTGTATTAGTTTATTCATAATCATCATAAATATTTTATCATATTGATATGGATGTCATGTAGTTTTGAAAATATCATTATGTTAAAAAAAATTAAATAAATAAATTAATGTTTAACATTGTGTATGGTGGTTCCCTACTATGTTGAAAGAAAAATTTGTCACATTTTTAGATTCATTATGAAGTATCATACATTTTACACTTCAATTTTATTGTATAGATAACTGATAAAATTTTATACGGCATTACTTTTTCCATTACAAATACAAAACTCACAATGAGGAGGAAAATTTTTTCTGTATAAAGTTCTCAAATACATCATTTCCATTGAAGAATCATAAAAATTTTCTAATAGGGTATGTGTAATTGATTCATCTATCTATATATCATTTTTCAATTGAATATCAAAAAACATACCCATACTCATAAAAATGATATTTGTTTTAAGGTAAGGTAATCCAACATTTATCAATATATACATGGATCCCTACACAATAAATATGAAATATATGTATATATTCCTATAAAAAATTGAATATTGTTAATTACAAAATGGAATAATCGATCTCAAAGTACCCCTTCAAAATAAAAAAATCAAAAATATTCTAATCTATAAAAACTGTAAAAATAATTAGAATAATTTAATTACTAAAATTAACTATAATTAATAATTCTTTATATGGGACATCCAAGAGGGGCCCAACATTAATCATAATAGAGGGGTAGTATGATAACAGTAATGTAGCATTAGACCTATGTCAATTGATGGGGAGTAGTGGATGAAGTCAACAGGGGTCATCAAGTAGATGTGATGGATATGAGAATAGGGAGTGGGGTTCAGGGTATATACATGATTTTTTTAAATATTGGTGTTTTTTTAATTTGAAAACACAATTATATTCATTTTAAAATTATTTACCTGTGGTTTTTATTAAAACGACCACTATATACATATTTTTTTGTAAATAATATCTAAAAAAGGGTTTGGGGAATAAAGTTTTATGTTTGGAAGTGTTTTTTTAAATCACTACTAATGAACATATAAAATTTACTACATTTTATATAGAAAATAAGGGATGAATGATTTTAATGAAGAGTATAAGAAAATTAACAGTATCTTAACTTTTTGAAAATTATTTTTATATTGTAAAAATATTGTTTTTCAGTTTATATAGTCCATGATATTATGTAGAAATTTTCTGTATTACATCAACATATATAAGAATAATTGTTGTGTTGTGATTATAAAAATAATATATTAAATTCAAATGTTTCATTATAATATAACTATTGAATTGGTGAGTTTAAATAACAGTAACCACATCATAAAACAATTATAGAAAAGAGAAAACACTGAATGTACTATTTTAAGTAATACTTATGAGGATTATTTGTCTGAACCTCAAAAAGGTGGAAGTATTATATTTTTCTCTTAAATAATCTAAATATTTTCATTAATAAGTGTGTATTGAGATGAATTGTTTATAGTAATAGTTAAAAATTTTAGAAATCTTGACAACATCCAAGTTAGGTGAATCACTACCCATAACTACCACTATTTATTTTTTTACATTTCGATCTTATAAATGGTATAATTATAATAATAAAAATAAAAATAGTTAATGATAGGGTTTTTCCTATAAATTTATGTTATATGGGATGTGGTAAAAAATTAACACAAATATAAAATTATTAAAATTTAATATATTTTTATTTATATAATATGAATTAATTTATTATATAAGAAGATAAAAAAATTTAATAGTAAAAATTTATTTTTATCAAGATATGGGTTTTTAAATATTTCATTTAATTTCATGATTAATTGATAAATATATTGATGTTTAACAATGACTATATTAAAAATTATATTAACATTATTTTAATAATTATTAATTAAAATAAAATAATATTAAGAACACTAAATTTTTAAAATTCCATTTTTCATGAATTGTTTCTAATATAATTTAAATTTTTATATAAATGTTTTTTCATATAATTATAAAATAAATTAGGCAAAATGGAGAAATATTATGGAATAATCACATAAAACAAAGTTAAATGGTAATATATTTTATATTTTTGTAAAAAATAATATCCATGGAAAATAATTAAAAAATGTAAAAATAGGTAAAACTGGTCAAATAACAAGGCTGTAATTTAGATGATATTATTAGAGTAGACTCATTATAGAATAATTTTTTGGTTTTGGAATTTATAAAAATATTTATTTCAATTTCACAATTTCTATCATAGAAAACACTAATATGATTTTAACATTTCACTTCACCAGACTATATTTTCTAATGAAATTTGTGTGATTTTCACCTATAAAGGGAGTTATGCTTCCCCAAATCTAAACAATTGATGTACCGAAGTTGTTTATTTATTAATATCACACAATATAACACCTATGTTAGAAAACATTTTTGACATCCTTTAGATACATTGTGGACACCTAAGTCCATCATTTGGAGGGACGACATTGTTGGGAGAAGTTGTCCAATAAAAATATGCAACAAATTATTATAATTGTTTTTCATTAATATTCTATTATATACACCATGAAAATATTATCCAAAAATATAATTATGACTCATTTATATAATAAGGATTATTTAAATATTATATAAAAACATTATAAATTTATATTCATTTTTATTCATTCTCTATAACATGTTCTTATTTGGATCACCTTTTCTACCTGCATGAATAATGAAATAACCCTTCCATAATGATTTATTATAAGGATCTAAATTATGGTAATATGTGGTAAAAATGTTGAATTTTTTAATTTTTTAATTTTTAATGGAATTATATATATGATTAATTCTATCGATGTAATCATTTTATATAATAGTTTTATTTTACACTAATAAGTCAATTTATAAAAAATCATTACATACCATTACCGAATCTTGAATGAAAATATCATAGAACAATAAAACAATTATAAATACATATATATCATGTGAATGAATAATTATTAGGTTAATAAAACTTGATCAAAATCATAGGATTCAAACCTCCATACTAAAGAAAACAAGGATGGACAGAAATGTTCAACACCATGTGTTTTATTTTATCAATTAATGACAATGAAAATCATAATGGAATTAAAAAATAATACTATTTAATTATAAAAACTCAAAATATGTTTAAAAATGATATATTATAATGGAAAAAAGACTATACTTTGAGTTAGAGTACATCTCACTCAGAACAAAACTATGGTATGGGTTTTCTTGACTCAATCATCGGTTTTTTTTGTTGCACTCCATCCTCAAAGATTGTCTTCATATATGTTTTATATATTCAATAATTAGTCAATTTCATATTTTATTACTTTATTAATTCTGGGGAAATTAAATTTTCATATCAACATCTTATTCCTTTTTTAAATATGTATTTGATAAAACTATAATGTTATTAAGAATAAATATCATTTCAAATATTGGATATTTCTCTTCCACATACATATTCAATAATACCTAAATGTTTATTATTGATTATTTTTAAATAAATATTTTTATTCTCTTACTAACAAATAATATTTATTTTTTATCACTCCCCAGTAGTAAATTATATAATTATTTAACTATGTGGACTTCACTAAAACATTATGAAAATATTAAAAAGATCCCTCACACTAACTTAAATTATTTTTTGTCTCTCAATTAAAATTTATTTTAATATAACCTTAATTAATATTTCAATGTTCTAATATTGAGATTTTTATGTTAAAATTTGTCCATAATTTTTTTTAATTCACTATTGTAAATTATTTTGAATGTTAAGTATAACATTATTTTTGAATTAAATAATTATAAGAAAAGTATTACAAAATTACCATTCCATTTTTCTTTGTATATCAATATGATTTATCATATGTGAAATCGTTTTTCCTATATCATCCTCATATTTTTCTTTTTTTTTATTTTAGGTGAAAATTTTTGTGCCTCAACCAATATAGTCCTTTATTAAATTTTTAAAAGATACCCCCAATGAATGAAATGTACCCAATTTTACTTTCTTGAGTTTTTAATGATATAATGTATTATTAAAATTAAAGTTTTAGAGATATTTATGTCATATGATTTTTTAACGTTTGAGTGTGATATATCTCATCAATGAAATGGATAATGTTTTTTATCTCATAGTATGAGGTTGGAACATGGGTTATTTCATAAGTACTCTATGTTACATGACACATGTAGTTAGCATATGTATACATAATTATGGTATGTAGTTATAATGTTAAAGTATGATACCTTTTTTTGTGTTTAAAAAATAAAAATCATATGTTTTATTATTATTATATTTCCACCACCTTACGATATTATTCTCCCAAATAATGATTATTGTCTAATGCTTCAACAATCACTTTAAATGCTATAATTTATCCATTCATGGGTATAAATTTGATGTCATATATATTTATTGTATGTTATCAATTGTTCAATCATAACTTATTATAAACCCATATGATACCATTCACATTATTAATTATAAATTAGTCCCATTTTTATGTTTTCTCACTGGTCAATCATCTAATCATTTATATCTCATTGATATTATTTTTCCTTACATATCCATTGATGTCACTACCTATTATGATAAATATATATGTAGTAAATTATATACTATCATATTTCTAGGAGGATATTTATATAGAGTTTTTTTGGGATCTTCATGAAATGATTTTTCATAATATTTTTTGCAGTTAATATCAAAAAATCACTAAATAATTTGGTTATGAGATTACATGTTTTATATAAACGAATTATTCTATAATTATTAAAATAATTTTATATAATCATTTATTAATAAGGATTCATAATTATTGGTATAAAAATGAGGACTAATAAATTTTGGATTTTAGTTTTTGAGATACATGAGAATCCATCTTAATGAAACCAAGGTTTGACAGAAAGAATTATGGTTTTAACGAAGATTTTCATAGTGGTAAGGAATGGTGATGTAGAGACTAACATCATAGGATTTGTTTTATTAACCAATAAATTTCATTAAATTCATTTTTTAAATATATTTTTATTTTTTATTTTTTTTATAGACCCTCACTCCCTAATATGGTGTTAAAAACATATTCGTTTGATATATAATTTGGTAACCACTATAACAACCCATACATAACCCACCGATAATTATATGTCCAATAGAATATATTAAACATTAATACAGGCCAAAAATATTTTAGGATTATATTATTAAATAATTTTTAAAATCATTTCATAATAATTTTGAAATAGACAAACTATTTACATTTTTTAAGAAAAATATTTTGTTATGAGTAGACTCCACTTTTATTTATGAAAAAATTTAATTATTAAAAAATATTTAAATAAATAAATAATTGATATTAATACTGTTTTAAATATCTATATTCCCTATGAAAAAATATAAATTTGGTATGATCAAAAAATATCATTATGGGACACAAAATATAGGAAACTCATCGCTCAATTAAAAAATCATGTAATCATATCAAATTTTTTACCCTCAACATTGTACATCATTACCTCAAATAAAATTTAATTAGTTATTAAATAATTTATTTCAAAATTGTTTTAATAATTTTTTTCAAATGTAGTCATATATGAGAAATCATAATCATTATTTTTTGGGATAAATTAGAACTCATGAATGATTCTCCCAAAAACAACCTGCCAACATTAAATGATTACAATCCTTTCGGTAATCCTTTGATCATTTCCCAACACAAAAAAGTCTATAATATTCATTACAACACAGTGAAATTTTTGAAAAAAAATATTGTTATAAAAGGAGAGTATCTTTATATATCCATTTTCAGAACCAATATAACAACGCTTATAAATGGAATAACATAATTAGATACTTCTAACATATATTTTTGCAAGAGAATAAATAATTTCCCAATAAATTGGTGGGTTATTTAAGATCCTCATATAATTATAAAAATACCAATAATCATATCTATAGTAACCACAATGATTATTTATTTCCCTAGATGACTATTGATAATATACTTTTGGACCATTATATAAAATAGAAATTTATTTTACATAAAAACAATGAAATATATTTGTTACTTTTGAAACATTTTAAAAAAATAAATATTACCATATTAATTTGAAGAAAATCATTTTTGAAATGATTATAATTATTAAAAAAATTCAATAATGAATAAACATTATAGTTAGAGTAAAAAATGATCAAATTATTTATGTAAAAAACATTGTATTACATATTTTCTAAAATATATAAGATGCACCCCTTATGAAAATTGTTAAAATACATAATTCCAAACATTCGTTAAATAATTAATGTTTAAATTCCATATACAACCCATGATCATGATATATTCATATTTGGGCCTAGCCCACATAGTTTTTCATTCCATGGGCTCTATCCCTCAGTCATCCCCAAAGATAATATTTATGATGGGAGAGGTATCCATACAACCTTATAAATGGGAGCTTAAGGTTCAGCCTCCAACGTTTAGGGATTTTTCTAAAACCTCCCTTACAAGAAGGGATATCATTCTCAATAACACATTGAATAGACAGTGGATCTCACAAAATTTATAAATTCTTGATCAATCCGATGATCATGATATTGTCCACTTTGGTCCTAGACAACATGATTTTTCATTCCCTTAGCTTGGATCTTCGGTATCTTACCCACTGTAAAGGCCTCATGATGGGAGAAGAATTCAAAAAACCTTATAAAGATGTTCTACATGATTCTCATCCTTCAGTGTGGGATTTGAATATTCCAATTGTAAAGTCCCAGCCCAGGTGCCAAACAACAAATCCCTAATCCAGTTAGTCCCATGACCTCAAGCACACCTCCCCATAAGCTAGAGGCTATCAGCTAGTAGTAAGGGTCTATTATTGATCATGGGAAGACTATACCCTATTTTTTATTTCATAAGAGTAATTAAACAGATAAAAAATAAAAATAATCATTGAAAATATATGACTATAACCAATACCAATATATCATGATAACCAAAGCATGAAGTACAATGTAAAAAAACAAATAATTGATTTGTCATATTTTTTTACATGCCATGTGTTAAATAAAACTCAAAATTAAATAAGCTGACAACTCTAAATAATTACCCTAATCAAATCATGTTCCATCATCCATGATCAAACCCCAATAAGTATTATATCATAAGGCATTTCCCCTTATACTGTCTTATAAAAATAAAGCTTATTCATGTAACAATCAGGAATCTCGAATAGTATGTGAGTACAACTCAGTCAGTCAATACAAACCATGTTTAAAAACATATAGTCAAAAATAGTTTATATTGAGATATAAGAAATTAATATAGTGAAGTTTGTTTATCAAATTATTAAATATTCTCTATTTAAGAACATAAACCCCAATGGTTCCAAAGGACAGCTGAACCTCAACACCTTCTTTTCCATATTCTAGAGTCTGATCTTTCCCCAATGAAATATCACATTTGAATTTCCATGTCACAATTCCTAATAAACAACTGAATTTATATGTCACTATTCACCTTTTAATATCACATAATTAAATGACCATGGTACCATTCATAAAATAGGGAAAAATATCCATGCAACCATTTACTATTTAAAAATATATAATTGGTAGATAATTTTTACATCAATAACAACATATATTAGAATTTCTATATTACACTTATTTATTTCTCAACTGAATGTCCATGTTACCACTAATAAACACGCAATTAACTCAAAAATTAATAATCCTCACCAATGCCATTACTAATACAAAAATTAGTTAAATGAAACCACTAAATTAGTCAACCCAACAATTAACTAATCCCAACAAAACATTAATTTATACAAAAATTAAAAAATCACATCAGTTACCCTACTTGATTAGACAATTATCTAATGAAATAATCTACCCTTCATAATTACACAATTAACATAACAAATCACATAAATAATACAAACTAATTAAAAAAGTAAATAATCATATCAAATACTTTAATTAATTGAACAATTAATAAATCACATCAAATCTATTAGTCAATTGAAAAATTAACTAAATAAATCAAATACATTAATCAATTCTAAAATTAATTTTCAACTTTATTTCTTTTTGTTAATTGAACAATTAACTAAATACTTAAATTACACTAGTTAATTCAAAAATTAATAAATAACGTAATATACATTAGATATACAATTAACTAATAATTATAATAATATTAAATAATTGATGATTTAATTAATCACATAAAATAAATTAACTAATTAAAAAATTGATTAACCATATCAATTTAAATAAGTAATTAAAATTTTAATTAATCTATCCCATTAATTAATTAAACCATCAAATAATCACTTTAATTCCATTAATTAATTCAAAAATTAATAAATATCATGAATCCCATTATTTAATTCAACCATTAAATAATAACATTGCTTCCATTAATTAATCTCATCAATATGATTAGTTAATTTAATAATTAAACAATCACATTAATTACTTTTCTTAATTTATCAATTTATTAATCCCATGAATCTAGTTAAGTAATTCAAAAATAAATAAATAATTTCAATGTCATTACTAATTAAAAAAAATTCATCATATAATTATCCTTAATTAATTACCTAATTAGTTAAGAATTCCATTTCCATTAATTTATTTGTCATTTAATTTGTAAACATGCAGAGCAATTTATCCTTTAATTTATTTAACAATTACATATTTAAATAAAAACTCTAAATATATTATAATTAATTCTAAAATTAATTATATTTATTAATATATCTAGATATTTCATGATTAATTCAACAATTATTTATCTCAAATCACATATCTTGATATCTCATAATTAATTTTACATATAATTATCTCAAATCATATTACATGATATGTATTATTTAACTAATCAATTAATCACCTCAACTCATATATCTTTATATCTATTAATCAATCTTCCATTAATTATCTTAACTCATATATCTTTATATTTCATAATTAATCTACCATTAATTATCTTAGCTATATATCATGATATGTCATAGTTAATTCATCAATTAATTATCTCAACTCATATATCATGATATTTCATAATTAATGTAGCATTAATTATTTCATCTCAAATATGGTGGTGTCAATTAATTAATATACCATTAATTATCTGAAGTCATATATCTTAATATGACTTAATTAATACATCAGTTAATTATATTAAATAATATAAGGCCCCAGATCTATGTGGATTTCCCCGTAGTGTGGTCTTGAAGACCGAGGTTATTGGAGAAGGATCAGTAAATTTTTGGACGATTTTGGTCCGAGAAGAAGGAAATATGGGGGATACACGACATGACCAAGGTGTACATGATGTTTAAATTTCTGATAAAAAATAAAACCATGTGTGGAGGAAAAGTGTTTTTTGGAATAAGTCGCATCGAGCGAATTTATGATGTGATGAGAAGTTACACGCTGTGTACTGTTCCACTACTGGGTGT
This sequence comes from Viscum album, assembly GCA_963277665.1. Classification (NCBI taxonomy): domain Eukaryota; kingdom Viridiplantae; phylum Streptophyta; class Magnoliopsida; order Santalales; family Viscaceae; genus Viscum; species Viscum album. The sequence continues at coordinate 495,246 of CAUJRU010000071.1, forward strand.
TTTAAATGACTCCTAGCCAGTCGGGTTTTTGAAACACATCTGGTTTAGCACACTCCCTCTTGAAACAGACAACCCAGACACCTCTCTCTTCAACTTTTGGTGATTCCTTTATCCTGGATCATTTCCCCACTTCCTTCTTCGATCCATATTCAATCCAAGTTAAGATGTACTTATATTCATTAGTTTTCATAAAACCATTTTCTCCTATTTTCCTTTGATGTGCTGTGGAATTTGATCACCATTGTTCTAAGGTAGTGTCTTTTTGTTGTTGTTGATATAGATGTGCTGCAACATCCTCAGGTATATGAATTTATTGTAGGGAAGGCAGTCATGATCAGTTCCTTTGACCCATTATTGAGTGAAGAAATTCAGAAACCATTCGATGTAGGGGATTTGTTTATATTATATTCTTTTACGTTCAATCGTAGAGTTAGAATGATTGAGCCATGATATCATAGTGTAATTTACATAATAAATATTTGAATTAGATAAATCAATTGTCATTGATCGTAGATTATTGCCTCATATTTTTCTAGATATTGTGATTTCTATGCTTTCACTGTTTAACAAGTCATTCTTGATTAAAATTGGTAATGAAAATAAACTAATATTAATTATAATTATTTTTCAAAGATAAAGAGCCTTACAAATTAATTTGTATGTTATTCTAATTTGATGTTAATTAAATTGATACAGTAAGCATGATTAATCAATTTCCTATAGCTTACCATTTTGGTTTCCTATAATTAGAACCCATGAATAATAGATCAATTAATTCAAGATTAATTAATGATCTGGTTGTTTGATAAAATATAATTCCTTGTAGGGTTCTGAGTTACCATATTTCATGTAAAGTCTATGAGCCTTGTGCTTAGAGTTGTGAGAGGACATTGTGTTTGAAGGTTGGATGCCTTGTTTAAGGTCCATGAGCCCAATTGATATGATGTTTATTTTCCTACTACTTGTGTTGTGATCTGATCTTGGATGGCTAAGGTGATATGTGGGTGCAATGATGCCAATTAGTTGTGCTAGTAGTTGACGTCAAGAGTGGAGAGATGCATCAGTTTACGCATGGGGGTGTCAGTGAGGTCACTGGTGATGATGAAATAGGTTGGATGTGAATTTTTCGATGCTTGTTGAATCTTGATGGTTATTGATTTTATTTAAATTCCCCTCTGCTCAAGGAAGCTGGTTTTACTTACCCTCTTTCCAAAAAGGGGAGATTACACATGGGTTATTCCATATTCTTTCTATTTTTTGGATTCTAAAGGAAGGATGGGTATACGCTCTAGCTATAGGTGGGAATGAATTGATGGGTATTTCATCTACTCAATGGGTTCAGCCCCCTTATGTTTATTTTCATAGAATATTTTTCTAGAATTCCCAAGATTATGGGAAATTAATAATATTGTTAACAATGATTGCATGAATAATGTTATCCCATGATATTGGAGCATGCTGGGATGAAAAGTGGTTGTTTCAATTTAAAGTAAATGTTTACTTTGGTGTGAATCTAATGAAATATAATGTGGAATTGTTAATGGTTAATTAATAATTAATTAATATAATGAGAAATTGATAAAAAAGTTAATTAATGTAATATAATATGAACATTAATTGGTATTTTTCTTATAGGATACCTTGTCTTAGAAGTGGAATCTAGGTGTTCGAGAGAAGTTAGCTATATTTGAGTCTAGGACTAGGTTAGTCCCATAGTGTGGTTCTGAGCTATGGTATATTCACAATTTTTTTGTTTCTATATGATACTCTACCCTGTTAGTTAGGGAAATTGACTCCTAGAAGATTTAGAGCCCTCGGGGGGGGGGGGGGGGGGTTCCCATTATTCTGGTGGGAGGATCGACGACAGACTACCCCCTTTGGCCCTATTCTATTCTATTCGTAATTAAATGTTATAGTAGAAAAAATAGCTAGTTATCCCTATATATGTGCGTAAAGGGATATAATGGCATGTGGTTTTTACAAACACATATATTAGGGATATAGTTTCCTATGGAATACTATAGGTGTAAATTATATAAGTTGTGATGGATTGAGGATTGTTACTCGGTGTTTGTGCTATAACTGACTGAGTATTATTACAAGATGTATGATACATGTTATGCGAGCTGTGGTGGCTCCTGGAAACTAGCTGGGCAATTTGAATTTGGATATGGTGGTTGTGATGCATGAGGTTCATGTTGTGCTGCTTCGCCTAGGTGTCTCCAGACAAGCCTTTTTGGAGAGAGATTCATAGGATGTGAAACGTTGGAGAAAAGTGGAATACTAGTGGGGATGTGGTAACAGGTTACCCTTGAAATTCATTATTATATTATATATATTATTGTAAGTGATATATGATGATATTATCCATAGTGAGGTTGTGAATTTAGTATTACAATTTAGGAGATGAGTTAGTTTCACTTGTTCTTCAATGTGCTTTAGCATTATTTATTTACATTTTCCTAAGTGTCTCTGAGGAGGATCATACTGAGTATATTGTTATACTCACCCTACATATGCATAAACTATTGTTTCTTAAGTTAACTTGGAGGAGGTTGGTGATCTGGCCGGTTACTAGTAGCTTGGGGTTGCAAGAGCTATTCAGCTTTGTGGTCGCTACCATTTATTATGTTCCTTTGGTACTTGTAGTTTCCCATTTCAATTGGGGAAATCATACATGAAATTAAATTTGTGTACATGAGATTTATTTTATATTGCAGTCTATGTTGGATTTGGTTGGTGTCTGTCTTGTCTATCTCTTTCGCATGTGTTATCATAGTGGTTAATGCCTCTCGTTTGTGTGTTTACTATACCCTCATTACTAGTCATCAAACCAATACCTACTAGAGGCCGGACTCATGGGGTCACTATCTCCCTTCTCATATTTTCATCCTAGGAGGGGTACACCTGATAATAGGGGGGTTGTGATAGAGTGGTATTAGAGGTCTATTTGAGGGATATGATAGAGTTTTGTTTTTGAAAAGGTGATGTTTCACAGGTTGGTAGGGAAATGAAATCAGTCATGTTTATTAACCCATGAAAACAATAGATACCAGCTGAGACATAGGCGTTTATGGTCCCCGATTATGTGATGCATATAAATTTATGTTATTAGTGGCTACTAAAAGTGGTATTACTAGTTTCAGGGTAGAAACCTAGGATAAGATCTTGTATCACTCTTCTTTGTGACTGTATTTGAATGAGTCGATCATGGGAGAGGATAACATAAAATTAATGAAAAACAATTAATTAATTTATGTTGATTCTATCATATTCTATGTTTAGGAGCTCAAAATATTTGTTATTTTATAGCTATATCATCAGGTTCGAGTAGAAAATGTCTAGAAGGTTGTGCTAGCTGGTCACTACATGGTAGAGGTTGGTAGAGATGACACTTGAAGGAAGACGCTCTGAGAGTTTCAGCACCACAGTCTATAGAAGTATGAGGGATCTATTTTAGATATTTCCCTGAATGACTAGTTGGAGGCCATTGATATTGCCTTTAGTTCGATCTGTTCTTGAAAGGGGAATTAGGTGTCTTTGGTTGTGATGATGTTGTTTAGAGAAGTGAATATGTTGGGGTTCTCATTACTTGGGGATCGTGAGGTGTTGGAATTCTCATGGGAGGAGTTCTAAGACAATTATCGAGTCAAGTTTATTTCATAAAACACAAATGAATCCAGTCATCAGGAGATTCTTACATTTCAACATTGGAGATCCTGTGAGCAAGAGTTTGGAATAATTTTAAGGAAACATTTATGATATGCTTCGAAACTGTTTCCAGATGAGGACTCCACGTAGATGCATTTCGATGAGGCCATGCATCCAGAGATCCAGCATCAGGTCACACCATTTATGCTGATGATATACCTTGATGTTATGACATGGGTAGAGGACATCGAGAGGACATTGGCCAGAACTGGATTGTCATGATGGGGGAGTCTTCATGATTATTCATGAAGAAGAGCTGTGGTCTAAGGTTATTGGTATTCAGGGCAGAAGAGTTTTTGTTTAGCTGGGGGAAGGTCCTCACACTCCACATCATGTTTCTCTAAGGGGGGAGGCTCTCAGGCCTATGTCAAGGGATCAGGTTCATTTTTTTCTTTTTGAGGTTATGGTCATTAATAGCGATAGTTCCCTACCTTTTAGAGCAGTCATCGTGCACCATATGTACTGCTCCATGTTCTTCAATTGATGCAGTTCCAATAGAGGAAATAACAATAGATTTCACCTGCATTGGATTATCATAGAGAATATGGGGAAGTCATGGGGAATTGTCGTAATATTCCCAATCCTCAGAGAGTATAGTACTCCCATGGTGGTGGGTGTCATTAGGTTTAGAGAGGTCGTGGAAGAGGCCATGATCAGATTCATGATTTTCCGTTGCATGGGCCAGGATAGCGATACATTATTCGAGGTATGATATTAATTTTTTCTACTTGGGATTATTCCTTGTTTTATTTAAGATCAATGCAATAATTCATATCAAATTCCCTTGTCCATTATTTGGGACCTAAAGTAGAGAGGATTCCTATGCCCTTGTCATTGACTATGCCAGTTATAACTCAACCTGAATTTTTTGATGTATGTAGAGACTGTGAGATAAAACTAGGGTAACACTACTATTGTGTAGATTTCATATATTTAATCATACATCCATACGATGCCATAATTTTCATGGATTTGTTGTATTCTGTGCTGACTATCTTGGATTGCTTCAGAATATAAGTGGTGTTCATCGATGCTGATAGAGAGCCAACTGTTCTTGTTAGCGACTGAGACCCTTAGTTGGGTTAGAGGAGTGTTAATTCCTTATCATCCTCGATGGATGAGATTATTCCAAGTTCATAATAGGTTTTTAAGATGGCATTTCATAGGGTCATAGAAGAATACCTTGATGTATTTCTAGAAGGAGTTGTATCATTACCCATCGACAAGAGATCGAGTTTAGGTTTGCGCTACACCCAAGATGATCTCCTATTTCAATGTTTCTATATAGAATTTCCCTTTATGAGTTATGATAGATATGTATATATCCTCATCATCTATTACAATGCGATTTTGTTCGGCCGAGTGAGTCACTATGGGGCACACCATTTATGTTCATGAAGAAGGCTGAGGGCAGTTTGCAGTTGTGTTTTTATTATCATCATTTAAAAATGTTACATTAAAGAATTTTTATCCTATTTTTGGATTGGTGATTTTTTATATAAACTGAAGAGTTGAATTTGGTTCTCAAATAATGAATAGTGGTCAAGATATCATCATAGGCGTGTTATGTTTGAGGATATCCTGAAGACTTCTTTCTATTGTCATCATTGGAATTACAAGTTTGTATTAATGATATTCGGTGTGATGAATGATTTAGTTGTGTTCAGGGGATTGATGACCTCTATGTTCCATGAGTTCCTAGATATGTTCGTGGTGGTTTCATAAATGAAATCATTCTGTACTCCACGTCTGATGAGGAGCATCCAGAGCATTTTCACGCCATTTTGGCTGTTCTTCGACAACATCAACTATTTGGGATGTTTTCATAGTGTGATTTTTGGGCTGGATAAGTTTTTTTCTTAAGTAATGTGGTGTCTCAATTAGGAATAGTTGAAAATCCATAAAAAATTAGATGAATTTGTGTCTTGGTAATTCCCCAAGATAGTAGTAGAGGTGTGATGTTTCCTTAGTCTCTTAGGTTACTACAAGAGGTTCGTAAAAGATTTCTTTCAGGTTGCGACTCCTCTGACAACATTGATCAAGAAGTATCATTCTTTCTTGTGGATAGATCTGTGTCATGTAGCCTTCTATTATCATTATGATAAGTTGGTACGTGCTCCAATTCATTATCTAGAAGTAAATGGAGTTCAATTTGATTTTTTCTACAATTCTTCTCATATGGGGTTTGGCTATGTTCCAATGCACCCGTGATCAGTTGTTTCATATGGTTCTCAGCAATTTCGTCCCCAAAAACGTTACTATACCACCCATTATCTTGAGTTAGAAACAGTGTTTTCTCCCTGAAATTGTGGAGACATTATCTCATTGGGAGCACTTTTTTTTCACTGATCATAAGTTTTTGAGGTATGTTTTCTCTCAGCATGACATGATCTTGTTTCATCATCAATAGACGGTGTTCATATAATAACACGATGTCAAAATATCCTATACACCATAAAATGGGAATGTTGTGGCCGATGCACTAAGCAGGAGGTCAAATAGAGATGTAGTGGGTGAATTTGGTGTTTCATAGAAAGTGATGGAAGAACATTCGTAATTATATCTCGATATGGTGGATGTTGGGGGAAGGGGTTCTATTTTTTAGATGATGGTACAGTCATCTCTGGTGCAACAGGTGGAAGAGTACAATTAAGGGGATATAGAGGTGGATTTTTGGAGAGACCGAGTTATTTTTGGAAATTTATCTAATGGTTGGTTTGAGGATAAATAACATTGGTTGTTGTATCAGGGAAGGATTTTCATTCCCCTAGTAATGCATGAGGTGGTTATCATAGAGTTCCATAGAACACCTTTAGTGGTTCATCATACCCTGAAAATGATGTAAAGAGGATTGAGGAGTTAGTTTTAGTGGCCTGGGATGAAGCATGCAGTTGTAGAGTTTGTGTCTCGATGTATGGTCTTCCATAAGGAGAAATATGGGACCTATGTCCCCAGTAGTTTTCTCTAGCTATTATATATTCCATAGTGGATGTGGGAGGACATATCAATGGATTTATTTACTAGTTTACCATGATCTCAAAGAGTACAAGATGTTATGTCGGTGGTAGTGGAACCTTTAATAAAATAATCCCACCTCATAGTGATCAATGAGTCATTCTCAGTGGAAATTTTATTGAGGTACTATCTGGAGGAGGTGGTGAGACTTCACAGAGTCCTAAGGATGATCATTTTTGATCAAGATTCTCATTATACCTATAGGGTGGGGATGGGTCTCCAGAATGTTTTTTGGTTCTCCTCTATGCCATAGAACTAATTTTCATCAATAGATATTTGGTTAGACATAGAGGACCATCCAGACAATTAAATACATGTTGGGCTCTTGGGTCCCAGATTTTGGAGGTTTTTGGTTGAGGAACATACCCATGTTGGAGTTCTATTACAACTAAAATTTTCACTCCACCATCGGTATGGCACCATTTCAAGCCTTGTATAGATGACGTATCCATTCTATGTTGTGATGGACTGGGGTCTTAGTGTAATAATTTTTCAGATTTAAACTAGTCAAGAATATAAAAAAGAGGTTTTGGGTGATTCATGAGAGGATGAAGACAGCACAGGATTGTAAGAAATCATATGATTATCAAAGGAGGAAACTATAAGAGTTTTATCTTGGGGATCATGTAACACCCTCATCCCAAAATCTTGGATACATTGAATTATTTCAAAACATTTTCATGATTACAAGAAATCAAGTCCCAAAGGACCGATTAGTTTAGTAGACTTGGAAATAGGATACATACAAAATTTCAAAATTATAACTTGAAAAGAAAAAGAACTATAATTTATTCCATTAGAAACAACCAAGATTCTTAGTTTATGCCTACAAGCCACTCATAACTAACTTCTTCATATCCTGGGAAAATGAAACATAAGAAAGGGGTGAGCCAAAATGCTCAGTAAGATTATGCAATATAACAGAAGATAACATAAATATTAGGCATGGTGAATAACTTATAACACATTCCTTTACAAATAATAAACATGAACACTTTATGGAAGGAATATAAGATGAGTAAATAATTCCATAATAAATCACAGTCATGGGTATTCCACTAGTCAAATAAACGCATTATATATCAATATCTATTCTTATAATGATGGAATGCATAATGTCGGACATCATTACAACATTATCAAGGCCTCATGCCAACGATACAAATAAGATTTTGTCACGGCCTTGTTCCAAGAAACTAGTTTGTCCCATGATACCTATGGATGCATCTATAAGCTATATGGGGATCCACCCATCACGTACTAAGTCCAATGCATTCCTCATATGAAAAGTTTGAAACATAATATAAACATTCATATTAAAACTATCATTTAAAATGTAAATATGTTAACCACAAACCATTACTGGTATAAACATAGCACATCCACAGTCAATAATAACTCATTGAATACAATATGGATGGTTGTATTATAATAAATCAATCTCAATTGAGAATAATGAAGGATATTGACATAGATAAAAATAATCTTCAAAACTATTTGAGAGAAATATACCCCTTTTCTTAAAATCATTTAAAAGTTACTATTTATCAGGAAGCGTTTAAAATAGAATTTTGATTCAAAGTGTCACATAAAATTTTCAAACATCAAAAAGACTATTCATTTTAAAACATTAATGTCCATTTAAATAAATCCATAAAACCATTTTTAAAACATGGAAATTAATGAGTATGATTTAGAAGAACAAATGTTTCAAAAATTTAAAATGATATTTTTGTTAGAGTTCCTAACCAAAATAGAGACACCTGAATTCAAATAATTGAGGTAATAAAAATTTTATAATATCATGAGAATAAAGGTATTCATGATATACTATGTCATAGTACATTATATAAAACATATAAAAGTGAATTAGTATATAATTACAATGAAGTCTCAATGGAATGTAAATTGATATGAAATCCCTTATAAAGACTTTATACTTAGGTTAAGAATAAATCAATGACATATAATAATGTGTGAAAAATATAAATACACTCGATATGATTGGATATTCAGTGTAAATAAATCATAGTACATTCACACATATTCTGTGAAAAACAACACCAATGACTCGGATGTTTAACTCAATGAATGGAAATTGAGTTAAGATTAATCTTGTCATGTTCATATCAATGGATTGAGAAATTATAAATGGAGTGATTATATGTATCAAAGGTATATCCACACAAATGGGAGTGTAAATTAATACATTAATAATAAATAGAACTTCCACACATAATCATTGAGTAAAATAATCAATGAAGTATGCGTAAAGCCCAAAGTGTGGAAATCAAAATTAGAAATTCCCTAACCGATTTGGTGACATATGATAAATACACCCCATGAATGATTGATTATAAAATTAATATGTAACTACCCATAAATTAATTTATATTACATAATTAATTCAATCATGGGCAGTATATACCCCACACAAAAGGAAATAATGGCTATATATCATGAATCTTACGGAAATAAGAAGTGACATGAAAACCATGTTGTAATCAATCGAGTCGTATAAACAAAAGTTAATAACCAAAAAATGAATCATATAATACCATGAATATAATTATAATAATGATAATATATATCAAATTGAATTAAACAATACACCCCATGCAATAAATAAGTGGTGAACAGTGGAAATCTAATAGAATTAAAAGTGAGTTAAAAAACCCCTTACCTCAAGCCTGACTTGTCTTTTATGTTCCTTGTTCTTCCTGAATTATAAACATATATTAATGTATACTTTATTAAGAAATTTTTTTCAAGTTTATTATTCCTTTAATATCACTTATTACCTTCCTATAAAAATTAGTTAATTATTTGAGTTCATATTGGATAATTTATCGATGTTTGGAACTTCAGTCAAAAATGAACTTGTTATAATTACAATTTGTCCATTCGGTCAAAATTACATTATCTAGAAAATGTGATTCATGATTTATATATCATATATATATATTATATATCTATTATATTTATGTATTTATAACAGTACATAACATTTGGAGATAAGAAATGAAATGCACCGTTCATGTAGACGGTAAGCCCTACGTACGCATGAACGCTACTTTCATTTCTATTTTGTATTCTAATTGAATTAAAACATAATGATAAATAGGTATATTATAATTCTAGTATAATTTAATATATAATATAATTAACCCCATCATTTATACATCCAACATAATGAATTAACGAGTCATATAACTTTGATGGGACGATAGTCCGCACTTCCTCAGATGAAATTATCATGTTTACCCATAATGGAAACCATAAAGGTATGCTATAAATGGAAAATAAAAAAGAATAAAGAAAATATAAAATTAATATATATCATATATAAATAATTTTCTATCTCAATGACCACCATGAGAGGTAGTTGGAGATAGTTGAACAATCATCATTTCATGACGCGTTAGTTTTCCATCCATAGAAACAGTGTGTTCTTTATCCATTAGATGGAGGTGTGTGCAAGTATAGTTCGAATCCATCTCATAACAACAATATAGTATATTTAGGATACCTGTGTTATTATAAAATAATGGTAAAAAAAGTGTTCAGGGTTAGGGTAAGTAAAATAAAAAAAAATTAGTTAAGAGAAACCATTACCTTTAATTTTGGTTACCCTAATTGGTATGAACAAAAATGACTTTTTGAAGTGACTTCTGCCTAAGGTAAGGCTTCTAGGTAGTAGATAAAAATCTTGAGAGATTATTTTGGTAGGTTTTGGACGAGCCAAGGGTCTTGATTGGTGTGTGGAATGGGTTAGAATTGGTGTCATTTTATAAGGGATAGGAGGATCTCTTTTGGAAAGTTTAAAAATGTTTTTTTATTATAAACTTATCCTCAGTTTAAAAAGGTCCAAAACTCATTAAAGATGAAGATAATATGACTCATGTTTGAAATAAAATCATCCCACAAGAATGGTAAAAGTTTTGTATATATTTTTAATATTAATAATATTATTTATTTGAATCATTTATTTATGAGGAAAATACTGCATCATTATTGTATCATAAATAATTTAATTTATTTGATGTCTAAAAATTATAAAAAAATACCATTATGTTAGAAATATTTTTTTCCTTCCAATGAAGAATTATAGTCTAAAATATGACATATATTACCCCATGTAAAAATTTATATACTAAATGATATTTGTCAATGTCATTTTTGTCTTTACTTTATGTTAATTAAAATAAAGTGTCATGATCATTCTCAAGTGGCTACATGGGGTCCCAAAATCGACCCAAATATTCCCATGGTCATCTCTGGCCCATTAAAAAATGATAGGACATGTGTTAAGGTAATTGTTTATTATTATAATATTTTTTAACCTTGAATTACCCTATTAAACCTTAACCGCGGTAAATAAAAGTCAAAAGTTACTATTCAAAAAACAAATTTCATTTTATTGAAATACATTTTACTTATTAATAAAAACCATGTATCTCAGATTTTTGAAATTCAATTCACTGAAGCGGTGAAATTTCATTATGTGAAAACCTTAGTTTTTTTAACTACTACTAAGTGATTTTACTATTCATCAAAAATTGAAGTTTATCAGAAAAATACCCAAAATTTATCCTAATCTATATTTTATATTCCAAATTAAAAAATGATTTCTATTTTACCAAATTCAAAACATAGAATTTTCATTAATTAATTTAAAATCAATTCCCATGTTCAAAACAAATAGCACGTTTTTAGGAAACAATAACTATCAAAACATTGACAGTTGTTTATGTATAATTTCAAAGGGAAATTAATTCTATTTTCCAAAATTGTATTAAATTGTAAAAATATAATCTAATTATACTTTCAAACCATTCAAATGTATAATTGAAAACTATAAATTATTTTATGAAAAAAAGATGTTTTAAATTAAAATTTAGTAATTTTTACTATTCACCCATATATGAAAGTTATGAGAAAAAGGCCAAAAAATTATTAAAACTAAATTTTTATGTCCTGATTTTAACAAGAAGTTTATTTTGTAAAATTTAATATATAAAATTTTCAAATTTTATATTTAAAAAGGGATCTCCATTAAATTTAAGTAAAATTACATTTTAAAAAAATCATCCTTTATCTGAAAAAATAAATTTGTTCTTATATTATGTCTATGAAAAACATAATATGGATGATAAAATTATTTGGAATATATAAAATTTAAAATTTAGATAATACTACTCATAACTGCTTTTGAACGGCAAGTTTGGTTGGTTGTCGTGTGTTCGAACTCAGTGTTGTGTGAGGTGAAAGATATTGAATTACATTAAAGAGATAATTTACTATGAAACCTTGGGGTGTTACATTCACCCCTCCTTCATTAAATTTTTTCCTCAAAATTTATTTTCAGGATTGAAAAAATTGGGTTTTGACATTTCAAAATATCTTAGTTGAAATCCCACATTGAAAAAGGATTGGTGATGCCTCTATTCTAAAATAAGTAAAGCTAGGTGTGAAGGTTAACGAAAATAGAACATACTAGGGTTCCATGTAGAAAAACATAGATATGGAAGAGAAAACTAATCATCAAGTTCTGATGGAGGGTGATCGAGGATATTATTAAGAGAAGTTAGTGATCTGTAATCCATAAACTTGTGATGGGTTGAATGGTCTTTGATTACCCAGTAGGAAAAGTAACCAAACAACATTTTTGTTTTAAGTCACTTTTCATAATGATGATAATTTTTTTATGATATTGACTAAGAGTATGATGATATATACTTACCTTACAAGTATAGTTTCATCCATTAAAAAATTTCTACCACAAACACATCTTTTCTCCAAACGATGAGCATTAAACATGACTTAGATACACCTGAATTGCTACAATAAACTTAAACAGAATCACATAGTCTACAAAGTATGAAATATATATTTCCATTGTAATTAAACACTAACCAACACCCAAATGGTTGGTACATGATCATATGATCCCCCAAAAGGACAATCCTTTATAGAAAAAAATACTACTCATAGTGTCCAAAATTTAAACTAACAATTCCCAAAGATCAACAAATACCCTTCATTGAAAAATTGTACTTAAAATCCTTCAATATATTCCTAAATAACATTGAAACACATAACTCAGAAGAATTTGATTGTGTAGTCTTCCATGTAAAATTGTATCTCCAAATAACATAACCTACTCTTAAAGTCAAATACTTAAATAAAATTCTCCTAATCACATATTCTCTATGATAGGTTAATAATTTCCATAAATAACCTAAATCACTATAAATCCCCAATAAAAGTAATGAAAAATATACACCATTACTCTTCAAATTAAATCCCATTGTATTCTATTTTCCTTAAGCATATAGTGTTCCCAACAAAGCGGGCCTCTTTCAAAATAACATTTATCACTTAATCAACAAATCATTTTCCTAAACTAAGGATATACATTTGATAATACATAATGTCCCAAATCAACATAATAAAATCGTTGACTAAAAATAATTAGTCACACTAAATAGGGACTTCATGTCGTCCAGTACTAGGTGATATATCCCAATCGCACTCTGGTTGTGGGTTCTATTCCCACATCTTTGTCCGGCGTGATGGGTTTTCACTCAGTATGAATCTTGTCCTTTCTCAAAAACAATATTTTATTTCATTACGAAAATGAGATAAATTCATTAAAATAACCGTAACATAATTTAACCACAAATGTTATCTCATATATCTCATTTTCATCACAAAATTTAACAACTTGTAATTGCATCAAATTCAAGGATCATATAAAACCTAAGGGTTATTTTTAACTATATCCACAAGAGAAAATCTAATTCTTCCACAAATATCATTTTCACATGATAAAATGCATGGTTACACATACAAGAGAAAATTCATCCAATGTAATCCCATAAAAAAAGAGCACTAATACTTTTAAATATTTCACCAACTATTTATTTCCACAAAGCTTCATATTTGACGAAGAGGGTATTCAATAGAATAGAGAATTCACTTGTGTAATGGCTAGTTCCACTAAATTTATGGAAAAGGACTGTAAATAGATTCTTGGGACAATTTTTATTTTCAACCATAGTACACTTCATTTTTCCTCGACAATTCTTTACTTTTTGTCCTTGCCCACAAATAAATAATTTCTTTGTTCTGTTGAGACACATTTCTGGGTGTCTCCTTCCACATTACCTGCATGATGGAAATTTATGTTTCTTTTTTCCATGGTCCCCACTGTGGAGCTCTTGTCATTCATCACCATTCTCTTCTTTGTTGAGTCTCAGAGTTGGTTAATTTATATTTTTTTGATCATATTTTTGGAAAACTGAGTTGGCATGAACACGATATCTTTTACTCTTATCAACATTCCATTTTGTTACTCATTTCCACCACCATTAACTACCTTGTAAATCATGATAAAAGTTACTATGACATCCATGGAATCAAGCAATTGAGTTAAACCAGAAAGCATTGTCTAAGTAACAATAGTTATAAAATCATTTAGAGAATATCCTGACATTATATTTTCAATTTGAAACATCTTAGGATAAACCAAGGTCATTTATTCACATCTTATAATAAAATAAATCAAATACATTAGTAATGAAAATATAAATTATCCTAAGCATATATCCCAGGAGTGTCGTAACCAAGACTACTGCAAGTCTCATTGTCATGTACCAGGATACCCCAGGTCAAGCCCAAAACTCCTTGTCGGAGTTTTCCCTCATAGGTAAATCAGTGGAAGAGCCACCTCTACCTCATTGTATCTAGACAAGGTTGTATTTCTTTGAAAATACAAAAAATATATACAATACCAAAATTCTAGGATGTTCTTATATACTAATCCTCAACGTCTATCTTAGGGTAATGTGCTCCAATCAGAGTTTATCTAAATCTAGTTTCCATGGTTTGTACTAATCTTCATTCGATACAAAATTTAACACCCTGACCCAAGAATATAGGATAAGGTTCATTATTATAATACATTGGCATGATTAAAAAGAATAATATCCTGAAATACCAATCAGTTTCATAGTCTTTGTAAAAAGATACATACATAAGTTCAACATTAAAACACGAAAATAAAACAACACTAATTTATTCCATTAGAAGCATCTAAGCTTCATAAATAATTCCGTAAAGTCACTCATAAATAATTTCTTCATATCCTATGAAAATGAAACATAATATAGGGGTGAGTCCAAACACTCAGTAAGAGTAAGCAATACAGTAGAAGATAACATAAACATTGGCAGAGTGAATAATTAAAAACACATGCCTTTACAAATAATAAAAAAGAACACTTTATGGAAGGAATATGAGATGAGTAAATAGTTCCATAATAAAACATAGTAATGGGTATTATAATATTCTAATAACAACATGTATTATCAATATATAATCTAATAATTATGGAATGCATAATGTCGGACATCATAACCACATAGTGAAGGCCTCATGCCACGACTACAAATAAATTTTTTTCAGGGCCTTGTGTCAGGACACTAGTCTATCTCATGAGACCAACCGATGCATCAAGGAGCTATAGTGGGATCCACCCGTTACTTACTAAGTCTAATTCATTCATCATATGAAAAGGTTGAAACATGATCTAAACATTCATATTAAAACTAGCATTAGAAATGTCAATATTTTAACCACAAACCATGAATGGTATAAATATAGCACATCCACAGTCAAACATAAGTCATTCAATACAATATGGAAAATTGTATTATAATAAATCAACCTCAATCGAATATAATGAAGTATATTGACATAGATAAAAATAATCATCAAAACTATTTTATAGAAATATTCTCCTTTTTCTTGAAAACATTTCAAATTCAATATTTATCAGGAAGCCATTTAAAATAGATTTTTGAATCAAAGTGTCCCATACCACATTGAATCTTTTAAAATTAATATTAAATTTAAAATATTAAAGTCCCTTTAAATAAATATTTTAAACCATATTTAGAACATAGACATTAATGAGAAAGATTTAGAAGAACAAATTGTTAAAACATTTAAAATGATATTTTAGTCAGAGTTCCTAACCAAAATAGACACACGTGAATAAAAATAATTGAGGTAATAAAAACATCATAATATCATGAGAATAAATGGATTCATGATATACTATGTCAATGTACATTATATACACCATATAAAAGTGAATTAGCATATAATAACAAAGAAGTCTTAATGGAATGTAAATTGAGATGATATCCCTTATAAAGACAGTATCCATAGGTTATGAATTAATAAATGAAATAATTATGTGTGACAAATATATATAAAATAAATATTATTGGATATTAATTTTAAATCAATTAGAGTACATTCACACATATTATTGTAAAAACAACACAAATGAATAGGATGTTTAACTCAATGAATAGAAATTGAGATAATATTACTCATATCAAGTTCATATCAATCACTTGAGAAAATATCAATGAAGTGATTATGTTTATAAAAAGTATATCCACACAAAGGGGAGTTTGAATTAATACATAAATAAAAAATAGTGATTCCACACATAGTCATGGAGTAAAATAATCAATGAAGTATGTGTAAAGCACAAAGAGTGGAAATGGAAATTAGAAATTCCCTTACCAATTTGGTGACTTATGAAACATACACCCCATGAAATAATGATCATACAATGAAGATGTATATACCCATAAATTAATTTATATTACATAAGGATTACAATCATTTGAAGTACATACACCACAAAAATAAGGAAATAGTGGCAATATAGCATCAATCACACTGAAATAAGAAGTGAGATGAAAACCATGTTATAATCGATCGAGTCGTAAGAACAACAGTTAATAACCCCAAAATTTATGACATAATAAAATTAATATAAATAGAATCATGAAAATATATATCAAATTGATGTACACAATACACTACATGCAATAAATAAGTGGTGAACAATGGAAATCTTACAGAATTAAAAGTGAGATAAGAAACCCTTTACCTCAAGTCTGACTTGTCTTATATGTTACTTTTTTCTTGTTGAATAATAAAAATAATTTAATTTATACATGAGTAAGAACATTTTTTCTTGTTTATTATGCCTTTTATATACCTTATTACCCTTCTATTACAATTAATTAATTATTTGAGTTCATATTGAATATTTTATCGATGTTCGGAAGTTGAGTCAAAAATAAACTTGTTATAATTACAATTTTTCCATGTGGTCAAAATTCAATTATCTATAGAATGATATAAATGATTTAGATATAATATTTTTATATATTATATATCCAGTATATATATTTATTTATAACATTATGTTCCATTTGGAGATAAGAAATTAAATGCACCGTTCATGGTGACGGTAAGCCGTACGTACGCATAAACGCTACTTTAATTTATATTTTATATTTTACTGGAATTAAAAAAATATTATACATATGAATATTATAATTAAATTATAATATCATATATAATATAATTAACTCCATCCTTTATACGTCACACATAAGGCATTAACGAGTCATATCACTTTGAGGGGGCGGTAATCCACACATCCTGAAATGAAATTATCGCATTTACACATAATAGAAACCATAAAGGTTTGATATAAATGGAAAGTAAATAAGAATTTAGATAACATAAACATAATATATATCATTTATAAATATATTTCCATCTTAATTTCCACTTTTATAGGAGGTAGGATATAATTGAACAATCATCGTTTCGTGATGCGTTAGTTCTACATCCACAGAAATGGTGTGTTATTTACCCATTAGATTGAGATGTGTGTAAGAGTAGTTATAATACTCCTCATAAAAAAATATTAGTATATTTATAATACTGGTGTTTTTATAAAATAATGTAATATAAAGAGTTTATGAGATTCATAAGTAAAATAAAAAAAATAAGTTAAGAGAAACCATTACCTTTAATTTTGGTAACTTTCTTTGGTTTGAACTAAAATGAGTTCTTGAAGTAACGTATTCCTATAGTAATGATTCTAAGTGATAGATAGGGATCTTTAGAGCTTATTTGGGTAGGGTTCAGATGATCCAATGGGCTTGAGAGGTGTGAGGAATGGGTTAGAAGTGGTGTCCTTTTATAAGGGAGAGGATGTGCTCTTTTGGAATGTTTGAAAATGTTATTTTATTATAAACACATATTCGGTTTCAAATGGTCCAAAACTCAACAAATTCAAATATAAGACAACTCATGATCTAAATAAAATAATAAATTAAAAATTGGATAGGTTATTGATCTTTTATTAATATTAATAATCATATTTATTTAAATCATTTATTAATGAGTTGAATACTACATCATTGTTGTATCATAAATAATTAAATTTATTGGATGTCTAAAAATTAAAAAAACACCTTAATTTAGGAAATTTTGTTGTATTTCTAATAAATATTTATAGTCTACAATATGCCTTATATAACCGTATATAAAAATTGATATACTAAAAGATATTTGTTAATGTCATTTTTCACTTTACATTATGTTAATTAAAATAAAGTGTCTTTATCACTCACAAGCAGCTCCATGGTGACCTATAAATCGAACCAAGGTTGATCATGGTATGATATGACTCATTCAATAAGGTTAGTACCATTTTTAATGTAATTTTTTTATTATAATATTATTTTTACCTTTAATTTCCCTATTAATCTTTAACCACACTAAATAAAAGTAAAAAGATACTATTCTCACAAAATTATTTTCATTTTATAGAAATTTTTTTTACTTACTAATAATAACCATGTATGTAGTATTTTCAATATTTAATTCATTGAATTAGTAAAATTTCATTTAAATGAAAAAGTAAATTTCTTTAACTACTACGAAGTGGTTTTACTATTCATCAAAAATTGATGTTTTTCGAAAAAATACCAAAAATTAGGCCTATGATATATTTTATATTACAAATTCAAAAATTATGTCTATATTATGAAATTAAAAACATAGATGTTTCAGTAATTAATTTAAAATTAATTCCCGTTGTTAAAACAAATTGCGTGTTTTAAAGAAACAATGACTACTAAAAGATTGACAGTTATTTATTTATAATTTCACAGTGAAATTAATTATAATGACCAAAATTGGATTAAATAGTAAAAATATAATCTAATTACACTTCCAAAACATTCAAATGTATAATTGAACACAATGAATTACTTTTATTAAAAATGTTGTTTTCATTTAAAATCTAGTGTTTTACACTATTCACTGAAATATGAATGTTATCAGAAAAATAGCCCAAATTTTTAGAAACCAAATTTTTATGCCTCTATTATAAATAAAAAGTTTATTTTGTCAAATTAAATATATAAAAGTGTCAAATATTGTATTTAAAAAATGTTCTCCATTAAAAGGTGGTAAAATTGCTTTTTTTTGAAAAATACTTCCTTTATCTCAAAAAATGAATTTGTTTTTATATTTTTTCAAAGAAACACATAATATGGATGGTAAAATTATATGGAATTCATAAAATTCAAAATTCAGTTAATATTATTCATAACTGCTTTTCAACGGCTTGTTTGGTAAGTCGTCGTGCGCTCGAACTCTGTGTTGTAAGAAGTGCAATATGTTGACTTAAATTAAATAGATTATGTACTTTGAAACCATTGGTTGTTATAGATCACGTGATTTTGAATGTGATTCCCCATTGTTGGAGGTGATGGTTTGGTCATGGGAGTAAGTTGTCTCCCTATTTTTTTTGGGTATTTCAAGGTGTTGGATCGCGTTGCACATGTGGCATATTGAGTAGCTCTTACCCCATAGATGAGCCAAATACACAATGTTTTTCAGGTTTCACAGCTCCATTGTTATGTTCATGATTTCTCTTAAATCCCTGATTGGGACAAGATTGATGTTGACGATGATGTGAACATCGAGGAGCGGCCCGTAAAGATCCAAGACTGCAAGGAGAAGGTGTTTTGTGGGCGTACTGTCCGCTTGGTTTTTGTCTTGTGGTGACATAATGGCATGTATGAGAGTACCTGAGAATGTGAGTCATAGATAAATGCTCATTACACCAATTTGTGTGGTGTTTTCCTCTTTTCATGTAATGATGTTCGATTTCGGGTTGTAGACATTTCATGTCTATGATATGGATTTCTTTTGTTGCTTTTTGTGGCTTGCTCCCTTTGAGAGGTATCTCGCCAAGAGATCATGTAAGAGCTATTTGTGGTTTTTGTTAGGTGTCCCATGGTTATTTCTATGTGTTTGTGCTTCTTTTTGTGGTGAGATTTTTGATAGGTATCTCTTGGGGTGGTTGTTCGGGCAACCACTTTTCTATTTCCACTATAGTTTGGTTTTAGATACTATAGGATGAGATTGTTTTGAGAGGTATAATATATAAGGGATCAGATCTAGGTGGACAACCCTTTGTTTTTTTGAAAGACCAATGTTTTTGGAGATGTTTTAGAGGATGTCTGGAGGAGTTCAGTCACGAGATGACGGGAATAGGGGCTAAACAACGTGACCAAGGGTTAAATGAAATTTACCGTTAGATTTTCTAACAAATTAAAACAAAGAGTTAGGTGATGCATTTTTCGGAATATATACCCTTGAGGTATTACACAACATGACACGGGGGTACATGTCATGTACAGCTCCACCACTGGGGGTTTTATAATAACACCCAATCGCTTGGGTTTTTCAAACCCTATGACATGAGCGCACCCCTCTTGATCAAAAATGACCCGGACGCATCCCTCTTCAACATTTTGGGATTCCTTCATCCTGGATCAGTTCTTCGATTCCTTATTCGATCATTATTAAATACTATGTAAGGTCTACCTCCTTTATTTGGTTTTCTTTGATCCATTTTCTACAATTTATCTTTTCCATGAAATGGAATTTGATATCAATGGTTCTAAGGGATTTCCTTTTAGTTTTTGTTGATATGGTTGTGCCATGACATCTTCGGGTGGATGTAGTTATTTGGGGTATGACGACCATGATGCACTCTCAAGTGAAGAACATCAGAAACCTTTTGAGTTTGGGGATTCATTACATGTCTATTACTTTTAGTGAAATCATATATTGAACATGATTTAGCCATAAGATCATAATGAAATTTTTATAACAAATATTTGAACAAGATAAATCAATTGAAATATATCGTATGTTATTGCCTATGGTTTTTCTAGATTGTGTGATATCTATGGTTTCCTGGGATAACATGAAGTTCTTAACAGAAATATTTGATGAACGTAAACTAGGATTAATTTTAATTATTTTAAAGGATAAAGAGGCATTTAAATGAATCCGTTTATTGATGTTGTAATTTTATTTTAACCAATTAGTGATATATTACTGTTTTGGTTTTCCATTGTTGAAAAAAATGAATAATAATTTTGTTTATTTAAGATGGATACAATAACTAGTTGTTTGAAAAAATATAAAACCTTGTAGCGTTGTGAGTTACCCTTTTCTTGTAAAGTCCAAGAACCTTATGCTTGGAGCTATGAGAGCTCATTCTATTTGAAGGTTGGATGCCTTGTTTAAGGGATAAGAGCCCAGTTGATATGATGTTTTTTTCATGATGGTTGTATTGTGACGTGAGACTGGATGACTATTGTGACATTTTGTGGTAAGGAGGCACATTGGTTGTGGTAGTAGTTGATGGATAGAGTGGCGAGATTCATCAGTTTATGCATGTGGTTATCAGGGAAGAAACTAGAGATGATGAAATATGTTGGATGTGAATATTTGGATGGTTTCTGAATCTTTTTGGTTTTTTATCTGCTTTACTTTACCCATTACTAAAGGTAGTTGGTTTTTCATACACTCCTTCCAAAAATGAGAGAAGGGGTGATTGGTATTCAATGTGCATTACTTGTTTAGCTTCTCACTAGATGATGGGTTTATGATATTTCTATTTGTAGCAAATACTCGATGAGTATTTCATCTACCCACCAGGTTGAGCCCCCTTGTGTTCAATAACATATAATTTTTTTCTAGAATGCCTGAGAATATGGGAAAGTAGTAATTCTATTAATAAATGATTGAATGAATTATGTTAACAGATGGGATCAAACCATGCTAGGATGAAATGTTGGGGTTTCAATTTAAAGAAAATATGGACTTTAGTTTGATGCTAATGACATATAATGAGAAATTTTTAATTAATAATTAATATTTAAAGAATTAATTTATGTAAATTCAAACAAATAAAAAAGCGATTAAATTAATGTAATAAATCTCTTTAAATTATTTTTTCTTAAAGGATACCTCATCTTAGAAGTGGACGTCTAGAGTTCGAGAGATGTTTGATGCAGTAGAGTCTAATACTAGGTTATGACCATAGTGTGATTTTCAACTATAGTATATTCTATAAATTTTATTCTTCAATATGCTACTCCACACCATCAGTTAGGGAAACTAACACCCTAGAGATTCTGAGACCTAATGGGTTGTTTTCCCTAACATTCTTGTGGGATGATGGATGGTAGACTACCCCATTTACCTACTCTCTTATCATGGTAGTTACTTGTAATGGTAGGCACAATGAATAGTTTTTCCTTTTTGTGTGTGTAGAGGTATGTTATGGATTGTGGTTATTCACAGACATATATTCAGGAAAGACATGTTTAGGATGTGCGATGTTGAGGAAAAGTGGGAAACAAGTGGGGAAGTATTAGCAGGGTACCCCTGATATTCTTAATTATATTATATAATATTGTATGCAATACTTAGTGAGAGTACCCATGTTGAGTTTGGAAACTTATTATACCTTTTTAGGTGATGAGATAGTTTCACTTGTGTTTTTCTATTCTTTAGCATGTTGTCTTTACTTTTTAATGAGAGGATCTGGGGTGGATCTTATTGAGTATAGTATTATACTAACCGTACGTATATATAATCTTTTTTAGGTCACATAAAGAATTTTTGAGATTAGGGTAATTACTAATTTCTAGGGGTTGCAAGAGATGTTTTGATTTGTGGTTTCTTCCACTTTTTACTTTCCTTTACTACTTGTAGTTTTCCCTTCTAGTTGTGGTAGTTTTTCATGAAATTACATATGTGCACTTTGGATTTCACTTTTATTGCAGGTTGTGTTGGAGTTCTTTGGTGTATTTATTATCTCTCTCTTTCACATGTGTTCTGTTAGAGTTTAATGCCTCCCATTTGTGTTTTTACTATACCCTCAGTTCTAGTCTCCAACCTAGGGCCAACTAGTGGCCGAACATAATGGGTCATTATACCTCTTATCACATTATCATCCAATGAGGGGTATACATTGTGGCGGGGGGGGGGGGGGGAGGGAGGGGGTTGTGACAACTCATATATCTAGATATCTCCTAATTAATATACCAATAATTATCTCAACTCATATATATTAATGTCTCATAATTAATCTAACATTATTTTTCAGAAATCATATATCATGGTATCAGATAACTACTCTAAGATTAATTACATAAACTCATATATCTTGATAACTCATAATGAATCTACCATTAATTATCTTAAATTAATTATTTCAATATCTCATTATTAATCCCCCAATTAATTATCTATATATCAAATCACAAAATATCTTAATTAATCCAAAAATCAATAATAAAAATGGGAATCCCTTGAAATTAAAAATTATTTATCCTATTAATTATCTAAATGAAAATCCCCATAGTTTTAATGTCAATTCACCAATTAATTATATATTTCAGAAATTAATCTGTGCAATCAATTATCTATTATCTAAATCACAAATCCCCAAATCTCATTATTAATACAACCATTAATTACAAAATTGGAAACTCCTTAAACAAATTATTCACTCTCCCATTAATCATCAAAATAGAAATCCCCTTAATCCCATTATCTACTCCTCATTAATCATGAATTTCAATAATAAACCAACAAATAAATTGGACATGGTATATAGTATATTTAAATTATTAAAATTGCTAAAGAAAGGTAGAAATCCTTAATCATACATACACTTAGTAAAAATCATGTTTATTAGAATTGATTATTAGAACACTATACTCATTTATTTTTATGAATAACCACCAAGACTAAATCCCCAAAAATTGAGCAGCAGAACGATATAGATCTAGATACGAATCTTAAAACCCAAAATTAAGAATAAATAAAATCAAGATCCTTAAAATCTATAGCTATATATCAGAAAATATAAAATGATATATCTAATACAAAGGATTACATTACTAATATAATGTAGAATGTATGGGGAAGAATAATGGAATAATGAGAGATGAATTCATTTAGTAGGATATAAGAAACCATTGATCCGAGATTTGATTTAGAAGGGATGGAGATCTAGAGGGATCGAAATTCATCTAGAGAGATCCAAAAATGTGAAATACATCCTAGGGTCAATGTAAATTCAAAATAGGTTATTTATGGGGGTTTGGAAAATATTAAAATGATATTAGGTGACATTTTTAGGTTGTGCATAGTTTTTTGGGTTGAAGTGCACCGTTTGGGAAAACCATGCACCAAATGCGCAAAACCCAATATCCAACTATATTTTATGAATTTCAACCAAACATTATATAATCTATAAAATATATGAAAATTATTTAATGCAATAAATTCTAATAGCATCAATCAAGCCCATGTCTTTTCCAAAAATGGTCAGGATCTCACAACCTTCCAACCTTATAACGGCTCATCCTCAAGCTATACTCCCATGATAATTTAAGATTCCAAGAAAAAATATCAGGCTACTGGACCCACATATATGCCTTCCTTTCCCACATCTCCTCCTACTCACGATCATATTTCCACAACACATGAAATTTCAGCATAGTCATTCCCCATAACACTTTGTCACTATGATCTAACACACACATTAGATTCTCCTCAAAGGAAGCATCGGTCTCAAGAACAAAATCATCAACATACCAGAAATGTTCCCAAATTCACTATTCCAGTAAATAATAAGAAAATATCAATTATTCTCACTCATCTATCATATAAAAACCACATATAAAGAACTTACATCCACCACCTCTAATTATCACCCAGTTATTCTCTGAGTAATTTTAAAATTGACGCTAATGGTTCTTCCCTAGAATTATAATTCCACAACATCAAACACAAGGTTTTTATACAAAAAACTATTTATGACTCATCACTCACCCCCATTAGACCTTTGTTAACACCATTTTTTATGAAACATAGCGACCATGGTATTCGTCTACCTTTAGTTCATCCTATGAACCTCATTTGTAAACTATCGATGTGATAACATCCAATATCTAACACAATATATACCACTTCATAAATAAAACATCATGGGGACCTGTATCCAACCAATACACATTTAGTTATCTAGGTGTAAAGACAAAAAATTCTTAGAATACCTAACAAGATGTCAAGGAAGGGGATATAATAATTAAAATTTAAAAGTAGACTAGGATGTCACCAATGAATAACACAAAAATTTATCTGTCACCAATGTTACCACACATTATTGAAACACCTTAACGTGCCAAAACTCTCATGCTTCCCTACCCTCAAATATCACACCATAAAAATCCAAAACCAGATGATTCATTGCACAACTTGAAACTGAGTTCTATAAAATTGGAATTCTCGCCACCCAAACCATCCACATCAATGTAAAAAAATACAACACAAGGGAATCCTATTTTATATTTTTATAATAGTTAATAGTAAGGATTTTCACAGGACCATAACCAGTATTACCCCATTTTTTCCAACTCTCGATAAAAATGGAGGAAATATCACAACCCTTAACCACCCAATATATTTTTATTGGTTTAAAAGGGTAAACACATTATAATTATAAATTTTTCTCATTTGTACAACCATTTATTCTCATCATGAATTTATTTATAATATCTCTCAATTTCATGTTAATCACCATTTTCAGTTGAATTTCGCATGTAATGAAAAAAGGTTCGACTTCATCTACATACTAAAAACCCATTTTACCATGTGTTCTTAAAATGATTCATTTCAAAAAATAATCTTGATTTCCTAGAATGATTCATGATACTAAAATATCTTTCCTTACTTAGAAATGAGTTAATTATAAAAAAAATCTTGAAATACTAATCACATTAAAAATCAAATTTCTCACCCAAGGTGAAATAATATTAAAATATAACAACAAACAACAATAACAAAAATCCAACCTAAGGAACATGGTTTCTCCCATGTACATTGGGTAGATAATCCCATGGATGAGCTCATAACCAAGCCCCAACCATTCTTATTATTTTTTATACATTTTCCAAGGAAACTATACAAAATAATAAGAAACCATTCTTTTGATACGAATTTGTAACATCCCAACCTATGTGCCACACATTTGTATCTTGAACCAGTCAGTCACATGAGCTCAAGCATGCCTCCCATAAGCCAGAGTCTACCAAATAGAAGGAAGGGTGTATTATATTTCATGAAGAGATTATAACCTTATTTCCTTTAATAGAGTAATTCTCCTATCAAAAAAACTGACAATAACTGATCATATGACCATAAATAATACCAATATTTCATTATAAAGGAATGATTATGTTAAATTTAAAATCTAAACAATAAATGTGTATTTATAATATATGTTCCAAGTGTTAGATGAAAGTCAGAAATTAAGTTACTAACAAGTCTCAAGTAGGTCCCAAACCACGTCTAGTTCCCTCTTCCAAGATACATCCCCAACCTGTATTCTAGCCCCCAGCCATTTCCCTTAACTTATCATGCAATAATAATGTCGGTTCAGGTGCTGATCATGCAACCCAAGTTTGGTGTGAGGATAATGCAGTAGGCCACAAAAAACGGTGTCTATAAAAAGAAATTCAACAATAGTGTATGATGTTATATTAGAGATAAATAAAATTAATAAATATTTTTTTTCACATTATCAAATCTTGTATATATAACCACATAATCCCCTAGGTACCTAAGGACACCCGAAACTCAATAAATTCATTATCCCATGCCAGTGTATGATCTATCCCGAAGGGATATAAAATTTGAATTTCCATGTCACCATTCTTAATACATAGATAAATTAATATGTTATCATTCACCGTTTAATATTAAAAAAATCCAATGATCATGTTACAATTTATAATTCACTACCAAATGTCCATTTTACAATTCCCCATATAACATTACATAATTGAATGGTCATTTTACCATTAATAACTATACACATTAGAATGACCATGTTACCATTATTTATTTCATAAATAAATGGCCATGTTACTATTTAGAAGAAAATAATTAATTCAACAAATAATAATACACACCAGTTAAATTAGTAATTTAAAAAATATAAACAAAAAAAATTCTGTAGTTAACCCAAAAATTAACTAATCACAACAATAACATTAATTAATTCTAAAATTAATTAATCACATCAATTTCACTAGTCAATTAAATAATTAACTAATCACATCATTTACTCTAGTTAAATAAATAATTAAATAATCACATAAATAACTCTATTTAATTAATTAATTTTCTAATCACATCAACAATATTATTTAGTTAAAAAAATAATTAATCACAACTAATAGATTTATTTATTCTTAAATTAATCAATCACTTAATGTCTTTTAGTGAATCCAAATATTAACTAATAACATAAAATACATTAATTAATCAATCAATTAATTAATCACTTTAATTTTATTTGTTATTTCAACAATTAACTAAAGACGTCAATTACTATAGTTAGTTAAAAAATTCACTAATCACATCAATTACTCTAATTAGTATGATAACAAAAAATCAAATAAATAATATTAATTAATTTGATAATTAATTAATCACATAGAATTCATTAATTATATCAACAATAAATTAACCATAACAAATTTTTCAATTAATTAACCAATCAATCAATCAGACACACTGATACCTTTACTTACTATAACCATTGAATAATCAAATTTCTTCCATTAATTTATTCATTAATTAAATAATTGCATCAGTCCCATTATTTATTCCAACTATTAAATAATCACATTAAATCCCTAAATTAAATCACCAATGAACAAATCTCATCAATCCAATTATTTAATTCAATAATTAAATAAAAATTTTCTTCCATTAATTAATTTATATTTTATTTAATTACATGAATTTTATTAATTAATTCTATAATAAATTAATCCTTTTATTATCATTTATAATTCAACAATTAGTTTATCATATAATAACCGTTAATTAATTCCATGATTTATTATGCATGTCAATTACATTAATTAATTTGGAATTTAATTAGTCAATATACACAAAATACTATCAAAAAATTTATTTAAAAGATAATTATTCAAATAAATAATCTAAATATCTTATAAATAATTTTACAATAAATTATCTCAATTCATATATCCCAATATATCATATTTAATTTGATAATTAATTATCTCAAATATTATATCGTGATATCTCAAAATTAATTTTAAAATTAATTATATAAAATCATATATCTTGATATAACCATTTAATTATCTCAACTAATATGTAATGACATCTCATAATTAATGTAAAATTAATTATCTCAACTCACATATCTGGATATGTTATAATTATTCTATAATTAACTATGTCAACTCATGTATCATGACCTGTCAAAACTAATTAATAAATTAATTATTTCAACTCATATATCTTGATATTATATAATTAATCTACAAGTAATTATCTCATCACATATATCTTAAAATCTAATAATTAATCTTCCCTTAATTATTTCAACTCATATTTCTTGACATGTCATAATTAATACATTAATTAATTATCTGAACTCATATATCTCGATATTTCATAATTAATTTACAAATAATTACCTCAACACGTATATCTTGATATATCATAATTAATTTACAATTAATTATCTCAACTCATATATCTTGGTATCTTCTAATTACTCTAAAATTAAATATCTCAACTCATATATCTTGATATCTTATAATTAATCTACTATCAATTACCTTAACCCAATTACATAATATATCATAATTAATCCACTAATTTATTATATAAATCACAAATACACAAATCACATAATTAACACTCCAATTATTTATCTAAATGGTAATCCCATAATACACATAATTAATGCCCAAATTAATTATCTAAAATGGTAATCCCTTATTCTCCTAATCAATTACCCAATTAATCATATATTTCAACAATTAATCCAATTAATTAATTGACCACTATGTTAATACAAAATACCCAATTATTTTGGCTAATTAAACCATTTATTATCTAAATGGTCATACCATAAAAACATGATTAATTGTCCAATGTTTTCATAAATATGGATTTTCCATTAATACATTGATTATCCACCCATTAATAATAAATTTTAACCAAATACTCATAAATCAAGTTTTCATGTTAACTAATCTAATTCAACTAATAAAATTGTTAAAAAATTATAGAAATCATAAATCATGCTTAAAATTAATCAAACTTACAAATATTGGAATTGAATATTATACCACCTACCTAAATTTTTTGATGATTAAAAACCAAACAAAAATACAAAATAATTTAGTGCACAAAAATGTATATCTAGATCTGAATCTCAAAACCCTTAATGAAGATTAAATAAATTCATGATATTGAAAATTGTTATCTAGTTATATAATACTTGAATGAGATCCAACAAAATAGTCATTGATATATCCATTTTTTGGGATTACGTCTCTAAAATAAAGCCGATCAAACAAGGGACGAATGAGATAATAAGAGAAAAATTCACTTACCTGGAAGGAATTTGTCTTTGATCAAGGCTTGTAGTTGAAAATAATATTGGATAGGAGGGAAACAATGCTTTTACCAGAAACATGAAATACAACCTAGGGTCTAATTTTTTTCCATATAAGTGAGTTATATGGGTTTGGGTAGTTTTTTAAAATAAAATAATTTGACATTTTTTTGGCCATGCATGATATCTTGCGATGGGGAGCACAATTTGAGAAAATTATGAATAGCCCCATATACCCCCACTTTTAAAACATTTAACCATATCAATCAGCAAATGAAATC
The DNA here is from genome assembly GCA_963277665.1 of Viscum album. NCBI lineage: Eukaryota > Viridiplantae > Streptophyta > Magnoliopsida > Santalales > Viscaceae > Viscum > Viscum album. Next base: position 524,976 of record CAUJRU010000071.1, read on the forward strand.
CCAATTGGAAATTAAATCATAGAAGGAAAAAATTATTATCTTTAATCAAGACTGGGTCTTCCCGGCATGGGTCGGGATGTTACATCATGTATGAGTGAAAATAAACATACGTATTAATATTTATTACCCAAAATAAAATGTAAAATAACCTCGATATAATAAATAAATATTTAGATTGAGTACATTAAAATTGTGTTTTTATAAAAAAATCCCTTACCTCGAATCATGGATAGCTTCATACGACTTGTACTGTCATAAATAAGAAAATCATTTTAATTAACTTATATACTCCTAAATAAAAAAAATTAAATTACATATCTTTTTGGTAATTTTTTTATTTTCATTGTCTTATAATAATTACACTTATTTAATTTTTTATAAAGTTTAACTTAGTTTTTATATTTTCATATTTCATGTTTTTTGTTTTGTGATTGTTCAGTTCATGAACTCTAGGAAACATCAGTATCATTATAATTGTTAAAATTATTTTCCCAAACGCCTAATAAGATCTGAATGTTTCATGTTAATAGTTATACACAATACTAGAATAACATTAATTTCATACTATATAAAATACTTATATTTTTGTAAAACATCCCTAATAAGCCAATTTTTGACTATGAGAAATAACAATTATTGTTTACTTTAAATAACATATCTATGAGCAACAGGTAATTATTAAAGAATTGTGAAAACATTTCAAATTCATCATAACTACATAATATTATAATTATTTATGTTTTTATAATCATTAATAACATTCACCTTTTATCATCGTTCATGTTTGTTTTAAAAAACCCCCATCATGAACATGTATTGAAGACTAAATTAATAATAAAATTTTATTTTATAGTTATATAATAGATGTTAAAATATATTAATAATTTGAAAAACATTTATCAAAAGAGAGAAGTCGTATTAATAAATAGCTTGAGGATTAAAAATTAAAAAATACTGGTTAGTGGTTAATATATAAAAGGGTCATGATATGGATGTTTTTATGTGGATAAATTCTATATAGACCACTATTTGTTACGAATATTGATATTATAGTGAAATTATATTTATATAACCATCATTGTTTTATAAATTTTAAATTTATTCAATAAATTCATTAATGAAATCAACAATGTATGGCTGTAATGAAAAATTAAATATGTCGTTTAGAGATGTGGTATACCGCTTGTACACATTAGTGAAGTTTCATTTTTTAATTGATTGAATGGAACAAGATTAGATATGTATTTATGTGTATAGAACAAGAATTATGTTTTAAATATTGTATTTATTCCTTAAATTCTTAATTGTATCTAATCCTATGAGGCGGTGATGAAAAATGAAATATGTTTTCCATGGATACGGTAGTCCTCACTTATTCATTGACACCATTTTAACGATACTTTTTATATAAATAAATAATTGAAATGTTTTCCACCATGAAAATGAAATATATCTATAGTAAAACAGTAATGAACTAAAAATTTATAAAGGAATACACTTTTTAATTAATAAATTCTTTATTAGAAGATGTAATTATAGAAAACACATAAACTAATTACATTATTTGGGAGCATTATAGATTATAGGATTCCAATGATCATTTAATATCATAAACCATGATAATATATCCACTGTAAATTGACCATTATTATATGTATATAATATGGGTTATTATAAAATAAAATTGACATTGAAATAAGAAGTGATGGCCACGATGACATGGATTATACCGTATGAATTCCATTTATTAGAACATAAAAGGGTGATGTAATTTCTGGGATTTTACCTTTAGTAGAACCAATATAATAATCAAGAAATAAAGAACGATTAACTATATTTTTGAGAGTAATTATATCACATTGAGATCACTGACGAAATAATGTTCACATAATCACACCATTAAAATGGCTCTATTGAACACCTTACCCTTAGGGTGAACAGTAGTTTAAAAAAGGGTTTTTTATTTATAGTTTATTAACAAGAATTTTTATGTTTTACTTGAAATAATTTAATTATTATGTTTATACAGTTTCATTATTACTTTATATATTTGATTATATATGAGTTTATGTAAATTATATTTCAATATGAGGAGACAAAAATCATATATTTGAAAGAATATATGGATTTGAGAGTCATTTTAACACATTATTAAATTTTTAAATAAATATTATTATCATTATAAGATAATTTTTAATTATATTCATATAATAATATATTTTAATTAATTCCAATGTAATAATAATATGAGTTATATAAAAATTATTATTGTTAAAATAAGTTTATTATAGGAAATTAGAAAATTTATTTAATACTGAAAAATCCAATATTTAAAGAATAATTTTTTGAAAGAAATATTTTTTTTGAAATCAGTACATCAAAATTATCCATTGCTGAATTTTTCATTTTTTTCTATGAAAATTGAATATTTGGGTTAAAATAAATCAGGGCATATATGTATGGTTTGTTTTATAAAATTATAATATAATAAAAGTGATATAATAATTACTATAAAAGGAATTAAAAAAAATATATTACTCCAATAAAATAATATTTTTATGAATCTAGATTTTGAATTTTATAAACATTCAATGACTCCTACAAAACATAAATAATATTTTATTTGTTTCAAATCCATTCTTTTGGAACATTAATAACTCACACAATACTATTGGTATTATATTAAAATTTATAGTTCATGGAATAATATTTTTTAAACCGATCCCCTTTTTTGAAACCATGGATGAATTTTTTTATTATTTTACCTTAAATACTTCAAAACCAATGTTCAGAGAATAATCCATAAATACACTCTTATTTTATATGGTCACCCACAAAGTCACTTTCACATATTCTCTCAACACCCAACGATTATACAGATTCTCTCTATATCTCACTCTAAATTCAAACCTTGATTTTGTTATGATCTTAATAATCTCCTCTAAATGTTTTATAAATACCCTCTAAAGGAAATGGGTTGATCTCATATTCATTTTTATGAAAGTAAACTCTTTGTACAATGCATTATTGTTTAAAAAATTTGACGTTGTAATATTTTTTTAAACATATATTTATTTACCTTATGTTTCACATAAAATGATATACCACCTTTACCTATCATTAAAACCTCCCATGAATCATTATGTACCCCCATTAGGTTTCAATATTTATCCTGATATTTTCCAAGCCATCCTTTTGTGTTATGAATACCAACACAAATTCCCATTAAAGGGTATTCACCATGATATTAATATAATTTATTTATTGGGTGGTCTTATTCATGTAACTGAAACTTCTTAATCATGGGATTAAATTTTCTTAAATGCAACCATATGTTGTATGATCCATGTGGGACACAAATTCATGTACATTTTATGAATATTAACAGTAGGAATAAAATTAAATTGCTCTCCAAAGGATATTTTATTTCATTATTCTAATCAGATACTATATAAAGTAAATGCGAAGTAACCCTATTAGTTTTGTTGTCTTGGTGGTTAGTATTGACTTTTGCTTATGATGCCATGTCCTATATTCTTTCCAAATTTTATATGTCCTTTATGTTAAAATTTTATATCATGAATCAATGAAAATGTTTATGATTATCACTTCTTCATGTCACCTATATATGCATTTTAAATCAAATAGATTTTCTTAATCTTGTTATTCATTTATTTTTTCTCTTATAATACATAATATCTCTTCCCATTCATATGTACATCCTAGGTTATCCTATGCAGTTTTTGAAGTGTTATGGAGTTTTTTCACCATAATCAATAGATATAAATAATGTCATCATATCATTGGTCCTTGTTATTTGTCTCTGTATTTAACTTCCCACATTCAATAGGGATCTTGATTTTAGTTAATCGTATTATGTGTGTTTTAATATAACTAATCTTGAAATAATATATATAGAATAAAGTAGTTTTCATAGTTTAATACTTAGTAATGAATTTTTTATTGTGATTTGAATTATAGATCATTACTAAAACCCCTAAGTATATGGATTAATATATTCAATGATCCTTATATTTTGGTAAACTATAGTGTAAGTGGTCTTTTTAATAAAATCCTTGTTAGGGTACTACATTTGGATGTGGCTCTAATACACCTATAACTAAAGGAAATAACCATAAAAGGGTGAATTTGGAATTAACTCAATCTTCAATTAGTTCAATATTATTAAGACTTTATATAGACCTTTCTTGACACTCCCAATGGATATTATTTGATAGATTCACTAGATCATTATGGTCCATTATAAAAGGAAAAAATAGTACCATTATGTTTGTTATAGAAAATAGATGATAGAAAACATACTCTAAAACCTATAAATTTATAGGTTAAATAATATATATAGCTTTTGAGTTATCAGTTCAATTTTCAAAGTTTTCATTTCATGTGTGGAATATTTTATAAAATTTTAATGTTATTTTATTATCATTTTAAGTCATTTTATGGAAATAGAAGGAACCACGATTACGTCCATTGTGATGGTCAATGTGATTACCACTGAAACATTATGTAAAATGTCATGTGGGATGGAGTGAATAAACTCTAGAAAACACAGACTCAATTAACACCAATTATGACAAAAATAGTGATTCATGAATAAAACCCACCTCCCCCCAAGAAGAAGAATGATTTATTTTTACTATAATTTGATAAAGGCCTTTTTATTTTAGTCTATTGTTGGATCCATTCATGAAGGAGTGATGGATAAAATCCACAAAAAATATCAACTATTTCATTCAATTCATTGGGAAAGAGAAGTTCACACTAACTATTAATCATATAGTGGGACAAGATAATAAATTTTAGATTTTGATAAAAAATAAAAAAAGGAGGATATAAAATTTATAAGGTGGAAATAATTCTAGAGGTTTTTTTGTAAACATTTTCCATTCACTCTCGAACATAAAACTGAGGGGGGCTTACCTGGCCTCAATAAAATTGATAATGAATTCATTGAGGTATAATAGTTGAATTTAAAATTTATTGAATGATATTCCTCCATATTTTTCAATTACCCTAAACATAATGTAGATAGTATATTTATTGAGATAAACCCTATCTAATGAAAGGAATTGGATATTCAAGACATTGAAATCTAATTTGTGATTTTTAATGCCCCCATAATGTAAAAATATGTATTGGTGTATTTCAAGGGTCTGGTTGGTCTTGAGATAGAAAATGAAGAATGAATTTTTATTAATGTGGTGTGATGGATAAATCTAATGGATGAACAAAATTACAACTAACAACTTTTTGGAAGGGTGGGAAGTTGCATAATAGAAAATTCTTACAGTGGAGAAGAATATTTTTCACTGTTGTAAGGAAGGGAAAGTCTCTATAGAATGATGATGGTAGAAACCCACTAATTAGATGAGAGAATAGAATGATTCTGTCAAATCATAGAATACTGTCTAATGTTGTAACAATTAGGAACACAAGCACAAAAAAATTGCACACGAAGACAAGGGTTGTCAAAGATAACTAACCTGAATAGTCTCTAAGGATAAAAGTGAAAGTGAAAGATTATTTCATAAAAATTAAGGAGGTCGATATAGAAATTTAAGTAGTGATATTTATTCTAATAATTCATTCATGGAATGAAAACCTAAAATTTTATTGTAGTTTCAAACTCATTCATATGAAAAAATATTAGATAAAACAATATAAACCACACATTAAAACATGGATGATGACTTTTTGGTGATGATAACCAAGGTGTCAACTCTTACATCTATATCATATAACTCATTGTCTTTTTGAAACCATGTGATTAATTTACAAACAACCATTTTATAATCTTTAAATTATAATTTAAATATATTTTGTGGATTAATTTTTTTATTGTATATATCCAACATAAATTCTTCCATGATTAAAATTATCCTCCATATCATAAATCTTCACATGATTCTATACATGTGCATAGAGGTGGGTGAATCAAACTTGGAATCAATGTCTTATGAATGTATATTATTTCCTTTTATGAAATAGTATATGAATCAAATGATTTAGAGATACTAAAATATCATCCTTTATGAAATTCACATTAAATGGAAATTTGATGATGCCTTTCCCAAATAAATGGATGGGCTTACACTAAGGTGAGAGGTTGAGTTCTCAATTGATCATAAACTTATATAATTTATAATAATAAAGAAATTATATTGAACTAACATTATTATACATATATAGACTAATATAAAACTATAATATAATATGGGTATTTTGTTTATGTGACAATGTTCTTCACAATAGGTCACACAGATCAATATCATTATGAATAAGGATATGGCAATGTGCCCATACATTGATTATCATGATCTTAAAAAATATCATGATAACATAAATGTAAACTCCAAAATATATTATGAAATGTTTGATTAGATTCATGGAGCCTATGACTTCTCCCAGGATGATCTTCGGTCAATATATTATCATGTAATTATGAAGAAAGAGGATATACCAAAGGCTCATTTCGTACTATGTTTGAGAAATGCGAGTTGATAGTGATTTTTTTGACTCTGTAATAATCTAGGAATAATATTAAACATAATTTATATAGTCTTTAGTAATTACCTTGGAAAATATGTGGCAGTCAATATAGATGCTATATTTTATAATCTAAAATTAAGGACGGATAAGAGGAAACATGTAATTCTATACTGAACCACCATCAAAGTAAAATTCATATTTGATGTATTTTAAATGTTTTTTTTCATATTGAGAAATAATAATTCATGTGTATGTTTTCACAGAAAAGTGATATATATCAATCTTACAAAAAAAGGGGAAATTAAAGGATGACATAAACTGACATTTGTGTTGATGTTCCAAAAAATCGATGGATTTGATGGGTATTATAGTTCATTTGAGAGAACTTTCTCAAGCTTTTTAAGCCCACAAATAATTATAACTCTAAAGGGGCAAATGGATTTATGAATTGGTGACTGAATGGTTCAATTTATTGAGTTATAGAAAATGATATTAACTATACATATGCTAAAATTACCCACAAGAGGGGAAGGATTTTTGATATAAATTGATTTGTTCAATTGGGATTGGGGTTTCAATAATGTATAATGAAAAAATGATTTCATATTCATTACACCAACTAAGGATACATGTGAGGAAATATGAAATTCATAATCTATAATTGGATATATTGATCCTATCATTATCTAATTTGAGGCATCTAATCTTTAGGGAGATTTGTGACATATATACATTTCATAAAAGCCCCAAGTAAATATTCACTTAGAGAGAGGTCATTCTCAAACAATACAAAATACTAGATTTGATCATGGATTATAATAGTTCAATCTATTAACTTCATTTATAGGTGACTGAAGTGGAAAATTATCATAGCATAAATGACCCTTCAACCTTATCCATGACGTGGAATAAAGTCGTTAAAATATTCAGGGATCTAAAATGAATGGAAAAGGAAATGATTAATTTTCATTTATCCTACCTTTCTAAAATACCAGATCCTTCATACAATAATGACATGATTAAGGCGGAATAAATATTTTATGAGGTTCAAAATTATTTTTCCAATACTTAGTATTAGAAATTTTTGAGAGATGGATTTGTATGATCGAAAACATGGATATTTCCCCATCAGAATAGGAAATGATGATGGAACATATGGATGACACACCTAGATCATCTAGAACTATTTAACATGTAAGAAATAGCGAAAATTATCATATTAACAGAATTAATTTAATTATATAAATATTATTTTGGAAATATCCACATCAATATTATCCAATGATAATCTTTTCATAATTTTCTGGGATAGTAAAATTTGTTTGTAAAATGTAAATATGATGTAAATTTAGTTTTTAATTTTAATGTTATAATGGACCAATGATTATGTAATAATTTCTATAAAATGAATCTATGATAAAATAAATATTTCCCCATTAATTTATTTTTTCGAAACTAATTTCATCCAATTTATAATCTATTAATGAATCATTAAAAACCAACATTTTTGTAATGTTCTGAAAGAACAAAATTTTATTTTATAGCATAAATGACACACAATGAAAAATTTATAATATTATATAAAAACAATATATATATATATTTTAATATTAATTTAATTTATTCAATAGATTATAATTTTGAAAACAAAAAGTTTCTTCGATATATTTCATTTCCCAAATGACTATTTTTTACTGAACAACAATATATCATTAACATTATTATTTAATGTTATAAATATCACCTCCCCATTTTAATGATTGTAATGAATAATACTAACTAAATTTTGAATATATATATATTTTTAAAAAATTTATAAGTTATATATTATAAATAAAATAAGAATCATTTAAAAAAATTAAATGTTTTCTATGATACATAAGTTTTTGTAAAACAGGGTTTGTTCGCATGTAGAATGCAAAATTTTAAATTTAATATTTCTAAAATATTAAAACATATATATGAAAATTAAACATAATTTTAAATATTTGGGAAAAAATATTAAATTAGGGTGTACTTTTATGATTTTTATGAGAATTTTTAGTTTTTTATTAATAGTGAAAAATATTGGTTTTTATTTTAAAACAACCATTTTATCAAAATTATTTATGATGTAAAATTATATTTTTTATTTGTTTCAAAGAAAAAATATTTAAATTATGAATATATTTATTAAATTTAGTTCATTAGAATTTGTTTCATGTTGAATTTATATATAAAATATGTGTAATCATTAGAACATTTAAACATTAAGAACCCACTTTTCATCCCATCTTCCGGATTACTTTTAATTTATAATTTTTCACTTATGTGAATTTAATTTAGAAAAATGGATTAAATACAAAGAATAAGAATAATTTAAAATTTATAATAAGGTCAAATTAATTTTTAACTAAAATAAACGGTGAAAATAATAATAATTAATTATCATGGTTATGGTAAAAATGGATTTACCAGGGGTGAATCTATAAAGATATGGGTTAAATTTACATATAAAAAGTATAAAAACTATTTATGGCCATATATTATAAATTAAACCTCAAATATTCAATTATTTTCTTTTGGGACCCTTTAGACTATGGAAAATATGAAATCACTAAATTAATTTAAAAAATATTAATTGTGTCATTTCCCGCACATTTAAATGGGAACCCATATAATATCCAATTAATAGAATAAAAACACATTGGTTTAGAAAAAACCTACCCAAATAACTTCTCAATGTCCACACTCTCATATTTTAAGCATTATTTTGTGCATAAATTCAACCATTAACAGATTTAGTGCAAACTTACGGGGATACTCGAATGGTAGGTAATGTTTTTCAATGAGAGAATACATATTATGTCCTTATCTTCACCCATAAATTCATTTCAAATCTTGAAGATATATTAAATACAATATATTCCATATATGTATATATATTATAAGGGTAAATCCTAAAAACAATCACACACCCATCAAATGGGTTAAAAATCATCATTCCTGTGTATGACTGACTAACACCTTGTGAATCGATGTTAATATTTTTCCCATTTTCACTTCTAAAGGGTGGTTATGATGATGAATCTAAATAATACATATATATAATAATAATAATAATATATAATATCATCCATATGGAGTCATTATATCATATATACCTTTTTACCTCCCATTTCTTATAATATGCGATAATGTCACTCATCTATAAGATACACTAATGCCTCGCTAAACGATGTGATTTTTCATTCTCTAACACTTTGTAAGGAGGGTGATAAAGATAATGATATTGATTATAAGTGATATAAATTAAATAATTTTAATTATAATTTAATATATATAATTATGTAAAGATTATATATATCATATTCATTCCTTCTCCTTTCACTTGTATATAATTAGAAGATGATTAGTGATATGGGGAGTGATTTTCTTTTTGCAGCAATTTATGTTGGTTCTGCACAGGGAAAGAAAATCCATACTTGAAATTGCATCAAATTTCCCCAAAGGATGTATGAAATATATAAATGGGATGTTCATAAAAACATATTATGCTAAGGGAGGAGTTATATATTCATAAAGAAATAATTTATCCATTTTTAATTTTCAACGTTACTTTCACCTGAATAACTTGTGGCATTATCTCAATAGTTTTATTAAACATTTTTGATATGAAGTAATGAATAAAACTACTTTCAAAAAGTTTTATTTTTATTCCTGAATAAATAATTATAATACAATACACCCCTTGTTTTTTAGGATCCACCTCAGTTGTTATGGTGAAATAATACCGCCCTCGCTACATTAAGGTTTATTGGTTTTCTATAAAAACCCTTGGCTTAATGCATTGGTTTAAAAAGTGTCATAGTTATATGAAGTTGACTCATTAAAGAATGCACCAAGTATTGACTAAAGAATTATATTCTTATATACCATTTCTGGTATTATATTATCAGAATATATTGCTATGTTCCCTACCTTCCCACCCCTAAATCATTTACTCACCCCCTTTTGCGATTTTTGGGGTGCATTTTTCAACACCTTTGACAAGTGTGATGTGGAAATTTCATAGCACCATTATATTTATCCATCAGATTGATTTAATTTAAATCCCCTATATTGTTATTATCCTCCCGATACACATGAGATTCAGTGAAATCTATATTGAATTTGAGGACACATGAGACAATTCCCCCATAACTATTACTATGTCTGATCTCTAAGGATTTATGTAGATTATGTTTTATCCCAACAAATAAGAGGTCAACATTGCATTTGGGGGTAACAAAAAATTACGAGATTTTATGTTGCATGAACTATGATGTTATCTTATTATGACCTTATAGATTCTTTATTTTTTTCTTGTGATAAAGGAATAAAATTTTCAATATGTTTCATAGAGTGTTAGAAAATTCTTTTTAAAAAAATTCCAAAAAATTCCTTCCACCCCATTACATCAATAACTTCCTCAATAAACTAATTATTTATTAATATACTCCACTGATAATATCATCCCTCTATATAATAAAAATCTGGTAGATCCTTCTCTTACTCACTTCATTGAAGGATGGAGAAGATCCCTTATTTGGGGATAGTCCTTTGTTTCATGATTAATGGTTTAGAGTATCTGTTAAAATTTTTAAACCTTTCTGCATAAAGGACTCTATAACATATTATTTGTATTATTGGGATTTGGACTATCCTTTGGATCTAGGTCTCTATTCCGGAACTATGTTAGTTGAGAAATTATCATCATAATGTTCTATATTACTACTCCCATTCAGTTTGGTATCTCATTGGATAATTCACCACACAACCCATTAAAATAGTTTGATACTAGATTAATCATCTATACAATCATCATATAGAATAAAAGGAAAATTCAGGATGAAAATTTTTGAACTCTTGAACCCAATAAGGGATTCTAATGGAATTAAATATATAATATATTAATTAAAATTATTTAAATGAAAAATTATTATCTAGGTTTCAATATATTGTATCCATGATCTATTTCATAACATAAATTCATATGGGTATTTTTTTATTCCTATAAAAATGATTTTTATTGAGATTATTAATTAAAAAACAATTTCCCTATGGAGTTTCCATGTGTGTAGTATGGCCCATTTTCATGCACTAGTTATTAGTCGATTCAAGATCAACACTGTGTTTTCAGGTTCTTACTCAATGTAAATCTATGCTAGAGTCATATCCACTTATAGTATCTATATAGGGATATTTTTTTAGATAATCCATTTATTTTAATGTTACAAAAATTTAGTTATTTTTTCATATACATTGTCTTATATCTAAAGATTTACCTAGTATTTTCTAATCCAAATCAAAAAAATAACAAAACCTTTTCTTTTATACCAACTACAAAAACCCTTCACATTATTACACATTAATACATTATTTATTACATATTATTAAACTAAATATAACCTAGAGGATCTAGAATTATAGTGTATTTGGGACTTAGGAACATTACAAAACATAAAATATGAATAATTTTCTATTTATTGAAATCATCTATTAAATTATCAATCTCAAAAAATCATAGGATAAGATGGGGATATAGAAAAGAAATGGGTGATATATTATTCCCAGTATGATAATTAAGATGGAATAAAATAAAGTGAATGGTACACATTAGACAATAATAATTTCAATGGTGTATAAAATGTGTTGGAATCATAAACATGGACAATGAGACTTGTTAAATCATAATAATCATAATGGTGACATGGAAAATGTGGGAACAACTTAAAAGACTACATCATAATCATTGGTCAAGGATAACTATCATGACATCTTGATGGAAAATTTCCCATAAAAGAACTAGAATCCCACCCTATTCCTACATTATGTCTCATGAGGCTAAACAATAACCAATTTATGTGAGTTCTATATTTTTTTCCAAACCATTCACATTTATTTAATTCCCATTCTTATGTTTTCCACATAGATCATACAAACTTGATTCATTAATCATCATATTTTATTGAACCATCAAAGAGAGTGGAATAAATAATTTTTGTTCTATGTAAAAGAAGTTTATGTATAAAAAGGTGAACAACCTTGATAAAAAATGTGTGTGTAATTAACTACACAATTATTTTGGCATGGAGAATCGCAGTGAAATTTCAGAATCATTACAACATCACAAAAATATTTATAAAATGGGTATATGGTATCGAAAAGAATCTATAATAATTTAGAAATAAAATGGGAATTAATAGGGATATGGAATTATATATTACGAAATGTTGAATTGGAAATAGAAGGTGTAAGATAATAAATAAACCTCATTAATAGAGTGATGGTGAGGATCCATTAATTGATTGTGTGATTCCAAATGATTTGAAGAAGCTTATTTAGTGATTGAGGGCACCTTTGGAGGGTTAAAGAGAGGGTATGTCAAAGTAAGGATTTTATAAAAAGATTTTTAGTGATGATAAATGGTAGATCTACTCTGATACATCTTAAATGTGTGGAGGAATTATTCATTATTTTTCAAACATAGGTTTTAGACTCTATATAATAAAATAACCAAAACCACCAAGATCACCATGGGTTTTCCCATTGTTTCTTCTATACAGATGTGGTATTCCAAATTTTATAATTTAATGGTCTTAGATTTTTAAAATAATACCCATGTTGATGTGGAGTGAAATCCTACACTTCATGAAATGATTTGATACATGTAAAATATTTTAATGGTAATAGATAATTCATAAGGAATTTATAAAATTATATAAATAAATTTAAAATCCCATTATTTAAATGGGAAAATATTTATGTTGTCATGGATACCATTTGTAGTATTTAATTACTCACTTTTGGGTCATTATGTTGTCATAAAACAGACTGTATATTTATATGGAACTTAATGATTTCCTAAAAATTAGACTATATTGAAAAAACTATGAAAAATTCACTGTTGGATATTTTGGATATTCTGATTCAAAAAATAATATTAATTTTTGGAAAATAATTTTCAAAAATATGAACTTTTTTACTTTTTTTAAAAACAAAATACATTTATTGAGTAATGATATGTTTATTTGCAATAAATATTTTTGAATCATTATAGAAATGAAAATTGAAATTATAAATACTATCTAATGATTTCTATTTTATTAAAATGATTTAATAATAAAATTTTAATAAATTATTATTTATTTAATCAAAATTAATTGAATCATTAAAATTAATTTATGAATTTAATTTTAATAATAATTAAAAGTTCTATTTGAGATATATTGTATGAAAATCAAAATCATTAATAAAATAAGGATAAGAAAAAAATATGAACATTATTTTATTGAAAAGTTTAGCATAAATTCTCATATAATTAATGTCTATAAATATGTATCCCTTTAATAAACAATAAAGCTACCTAAGAGTATGATGTGTGATAGTGAGAGATTCATGGTGTGGTTCAACACACATGTTTTGGTCCATGATCATGATGAGCTTGAACTTCTACTATTAACTTTATTACTCATGCTCACATTGTTGGATCCGAAATTGGCCTTAGAAAATAGTAATGCCTAGATATTCTATATATTGTGAATCTCTAACAAATGGGCCTCATAGGGTATAATAAGAAAAAATAAGTTCATATGATTTCTATAACCATAATACATAATGCATCATTTAAATTAGTCTAATGGGAGACTTATACGAGTTTGGGATGTTGCACATCCTTTCTACAATGATCAGTGATAAAAGAAATGCAGCTCAAGCATATATATACACAACCATCTCCATGATAGTAATGTACAAAATTTTTAATAAACATTATTAATTCTTGGTTTAAAATGTAAAATTTATATTCAAATATGATATTTATGTCATTACTAGTATTCTGGGGATGATTTGAAAATATAATATGGTCAAGAATCAAAACATTCATAAAAAAACATACATGAGAAAATATGAAAATTAACACATGAAAAATGAAAACAACGAATGATAATCTATGAATGGGTAATAAGATTTTATAATAGTGACATATATGATATTATATATAGGAATAACATTCTATAATTGGTTAAAAATTATCCAAATTTTGTATACACAGGTTTAACCCCCTTCAAAAAAGATACCTAAGGTAATGGATTTCAACCATTTTTCATTTTGTTGTTGCATATTGTCATATTATGCACCTAATTACATTTATATGATGTATATAATTCCAATTTGACATGAAACATATTTGTTATTTAATTATTCATGGTATGATAAATTTTAAATTTAATATATTTATCAAATAGTATTTTAGATTAATTTAACTAAGTCATATTGAAAAATCAAAACATAATTTATTTTCAATTAGTTATATTACATCATTATTTTCATTAATAATCTATAATTATGTGTATATTGAATTGTTTTTATCTATTTTTGTATTTACACTTGTTTTATATGTATTTATAGATTATACATATAATTTACTTATTGATTAATTCTCACATGAATATTATAATCATATTATGTGTTGCTTTACAATCTCATTATAATCGTGAATTGTTTATTAATTAATTCGTATTAAAGTTAATTAAATGATAATTTATTAATAAACCCTTTATTATTATGATCCCCTAGTCCTTATTGATTTTTAACATGTTTTAATACTATGTTTTGATAAGTTCTAAGTAAAATGTTTTGAGAAAATGTTTTTTTTTAATTCTAACATCGTATCTCTATACCGTTAGAAATTAGTTTTCTAAAAACTCTTTCAATATATTTTATTTATAATTTTAGAATAAATTATTAAAGGATATTTTTAACCATTTTTTCATTTTATATAATTTTCACAAAGGAATCTTCTTTTTTCATTTCGAACAAGGCACGTATGCATCCTTTTTGAAAAAGGAATTTAATTTTTTTACATTCATGGAATTTTTGAAATTAATCACCATCATGAAAATAGTTTTTTGATGCATTTAATGAAACTTTATGAGGTATTTTTTAGGTAAAATGTTTTTTAAATTTTTTTTACAATTAATATGGACTTTTAATTTTTTTTTCAAAAGGATAAGGATATTGTTCTCAATAATGACTTTAATGAACTTCTATGTATAATTATTTCAATCAATACGGAAAACCCATTTTATTTTTCCAATGGTTATACATTTTATTGATATAATAAAAACTAATTTTATTGATGGTTTATGATAATTATATATTGGTAATAAATTGACATTCACATCCATAATTCATTTTGATATTCAATAATATTCTTTTGAAATGTTCACTATACTGTGATCTTTAGACATTAAATTCCACCGAAATATCCATATTATTTATTAAGGATATGATTATTTCCTAAAATGTATACCACATTTTCACATGGTGTTTACCTTTATAGTTGTTTAATTATTTTAAGTAATATTGATAAATATAAATTCTTTAAGAAATAATGATATTTGATAGGGAATATTATCTAATAATGAAATAATGTATTTGATATATGAGGAATTATTTTATAGGTATTACACAAGTTTGGTACCCGTTAATGATATCACATCAATTCATTAGTATTCACATAGAAAAGATAAATAGTTTAACCACAGTTAATTTGGTTTTTACATTGTATGTTTTAAATTTTCTTTTGAAATGTATTGATAGTAAAGGATTTGTTTACCAGGGAAACATTGTGTCCCATATTATGTGATTCCATTATTCACAATTCAATTGTTACTATCTGGTAGATTTTCTCCATGAAATTGTCTCCAGATATATATATATATCAATATCATTTAATTATTTTTCTTTATGAAATTAATTAAATGGAATGGGTATTGAATTATTTACATTCTTATATTGATTATTCCTTGTCAAGTTATTTAGTGTGATTGTGTTCTTAGTTTTTTATGTTTCTAAATTAACTTTTATGCATCCAATTATTTAAATTTAAAGAATGATCAGTTATTTAACTTTCCATGTTGATTATTCTTATTGATTCATTATTCATTCTATTGTACTTATGACTTACTCAGCAATTTGGGCTCCACATAATTTTTCCCATCCCCAGTATTCTATCATGGTTATTGGGATTGTTATTCCTGATTAATATAAAGGGTATAAAGGTATTATAAAATATATTATCTCTATATTCTTATACTGAAATATAATTTAATATTCATGTATCTGTATGTATTATTAATAATACTACATTGATCTATAATTTGGAATTATATTCCACATATATTATTCCAATTAAATTATAGCAGACACTAACTCTGTGATACTTTATTATAGGTCGCTACAGTGGTAACATCCCAGGTAAATGAATAGTAATACATATTTCATATTTATTAATATTTTTGAATTAAATATTAATATTACTTTAAAGGGGTTTCTATGTTCGATAGTGTACTTGATACACAACAACGGGTTTTTTGAAAACATACATGGAACACTAATAATATAATATTATTATTTTAAATAGTAGTTTACTCCTAGTCATTGTATTGGTGGGAATAAATTTAAATTACTATAATATGATTATAAATGTTTGTTAAATGTATTTACATTATCCAATAAAAAGTTAGAGGCTTAAAATGTGAATGAATCTAATTTTAAGCATAATTTGCATTAAAAGGCCGATTTATCGCCTTTTAATGACGAACCCTCTTTAAATATATATTTTGTTACTTTAATACATTCTATATGACCAAATAAATTCTTCTCTAGAATGGGGGCATCAAAATTTAATTTCTGTAAATTTATGGAATTTTTCCGATAAACTACATTTTTTAATGAATAGTGAAAATATTGTATTTTAATTCAAAACTACATTTTAATATAAATCATTTATATGGTTAGATTATCTTTTTAATTAGGTTTAATGTGTAATTAAAATATATTTTTACTATTTAATCCAATGTTGGTCATTTGAATTAATTTCACTTTGAAATTGGTCATAAACAAGTATCAATCTTTTGATAGTTATTGTTTCTTAAAAACACGCTATTTGTTTTGATAACGGGAATAAATTTTAAAATTAATTAATGCCACATCAATGTTTTTAATTTGTAAAAATAGACATCAATTTTTAATTTTAAATATCAAATATTTCTTAGGCTGGATTTTTTGTATTTTTCTTTAAAACTTCAATTTTTGATGAATAGTGAAACCACTTTGTGGTAGTTAAAAAAACTGACTATTTCATTTAAATGAAATTTTACCACTTCTTTGAATTGAATTTCAAAAATCTGACATAAATTTTTGTTATCAACGAGTAAAATTAGGTTCAATAAGATGAAAATAATTTTTGGTGAATAATAACTTTTGACTTTTATTTACCGCAGTTAAAGGTAAATAGGGTAATTCAAGGTTAATAGAATATTATAATAATTCAAAATTACCTTAAAACTTGTCCAAACCTTATTGGTTGAGTCATTTACTACCATCGGCATCTTTGGGATTAATTTGGGACCCCATTGAGCCACTTGGGAATGAAAATGACAATTTAGATTAATTCACTTACGGTAAAGGAAAATATGAAAAAAGGAAATATAATTTAGTAAATTAATTTTTATAAGGAGTTATATAAATTATATTTTTGTATATAAATATTAATTGTAAATCCAAAAATATTTCCTACATGATAGTATTCTTTTATAATTTTTATACATCGAATAAATTAAATTATTCATGACACAATAATGATGCAGTATTAACCTCATTAATAAATGATTCAAATAAATAAGATTATAATGATTAAAATATTATCCAAAACATGTCCAATTTTGATTGGATGATTTTATTTCGACCATGAGTCCTCTTATATTGACTATAATGATTTTTTGACCTTTAGAAACTGAATATAATTATATTATAAAATAATATTTTCTCACATTCCTAAAGAGGCCCTCCTCCCCCTTATAAAAAGAGACCATTTCTAACCAATTCCACACACCTCTCAAGCCATTTGGCTCAACAAAACATTGTCCAATTAATATCCCTACAACTCTTTCTTCCTCCTAGAAGCCTTACATTATGTAGAAGGCACTTCAAGAAGTCCTTTGGTTCAAAACAAAGGGAGTTACCCAAATTAAAGGTAACAGTTTCTCTTAAATTGTTTTCTTTTATTTTACTTCTCCAACCACTAAACTATTTTTATTTCATTATTTTATAAAAACACCAGTATCCTAAATATACTATTATGTTGTTATGAGAAGTATTATAACTACACTTACACACACCTCCATCTAATGGATGATGAACATAATGTTTCTGTGGATGGAAAACTAAGGCCTCACGAAATGATGATTGTTTAATTACATATTACTACCTCTCATGGTGTCCATTATGATGGATTCGTATTTATATATAACATATATTATTTTTATGATTTCCTTATGCTTCTATATTTCCCATTTATAGCATGCCTTTATGATTTCCATACTGGGTAAATACGATAATCTCATTTACGGAAGTGCGGACTACCGCCCCCTCAACGTGATGTGACTCGTTAATACCTTATGTGGGATGTATTAAAGACAGATATAATAATATTATATATGATATTATAATGGAATTATAATATACCTATGTATATTTATGTTTTAATTCCATTAAAATAACAAATATAAATGAATGTAGCGTTCATGCGTACGTACATCTTACCGTATCCATGAATGGTGCATTTAATTTTGTATAAATGAATAATTAAATATATATATATATATATATGATACATATGACATCCAAATCATAAATATCATTCTGGATATAATGAACCTTTGACCACATGAAGAACAAGTATTTATAAGAAGTCCATTTTTGACTCAAGTACCAAATATCGACAAAACGAACATTATTAACTTAAATGATTGCATAATGTTTATAACATGGTAATAAGGGATATAAAAGGAACAATAAAATTGAAAAAGATTCTTAAGAAAGTATAAATTAACTTTAGTTTATTATTCATGTGATTAAAGAACGATCGAGTCAAGTCGGATATGAGGTAAGGGACTTCGTCTCAATCTCCTTTCATTGAGGCATTTTTAGTTTTATACACGACTTTATTTTATACGGTGTATAAACCCCTTTGACTTTTCATTTTATTCAAAGGGAATATTTTTATATGAAGCGTTTTACTAAACGACAAAAAGGAATGTTTTCTAATGTTAGCGGTGACAACGACCTTTCTGCTATCGCGAGTATTATTTTATCTTTGGATTCCTTAACAATCTGTAACGTTTTTAAAAGGAAAAATAAATACCATATACTCTTTTTACGTATTTTGGAATTTAAAATGATTTTGATAGTGGATTTATTATTTCTGTATCTCGAAATGATATTTTATTATTGCAATGTGGAAATTTTATCTTTCCTTTATGCTTATGTGATATGTTATGACAATGTTATGGTTCTTGGGCATTATTTACATATATGGGTGGTTCTGTGAAAATCCTAAGGCACGTGAGCCCAAGATAGCTCTCCAATGCATTGGGTAACGTGACGGAGGTAAACATGAATGTTTCTCCTAAGAGATTTAGGGAATATACTATGATGTGTATTTCAAATAAACTCCCTATGTAGTTGTGATAGCTATAATGTAAGTATGATATGGATGCCACAAGTTACTTTTATGATTAATTATTTCTTTGTGTCTTTCACAAATCATATGATTTCATGAGATAAGTAAATTATTTCATGTTTTGTATTTATTTATGAACAAACACTACTGGAAAATAGACCTATACCCATGGTTCAAAACCGTGGGTATAGCCCCCAAAACCATGGGTATAGGCTATACCCACGGTTCTGGGAACCATGCGACTGAACGGCGTCGGTATAGGTCCCTGACCAATACCCACGGTTTTGGTCAAACCGTGGGTATAGGTTTTTTCCACCATGTCAATACTCTATAGCCACGGTTTGAAAACCGTGGGTATAGGTTTTATAAAATAGCGGGTGTCCGGATTCGATCTCGTGACCTCTTCGCCGCTAACGAACCACCTTACCACTTCCCCAATGTCGACTTTACGTATATGTATATATATTTTGTTAAATATATTTATTTAAACCATGGGTATAGAGGGAAGAACCGTGGGTATAGAACTCCGGCCAAAAAAAAAATTTCCCACGGAAAAAAAAAATTCCCGCGCAAACACGGGAAACCTATACCCACGGTTTGTCAAAGCCGTGGGTATAGGTTTCTAACCAAAGGCTATCCCCGCGGTTTTGGGCTAAACATGGGGATAGATCTCACCTATACCCACAGTTTATGGCCAAACCGTGGGTATAGGCCTGTTTTTGAGACCCTATACCCACGGTTTTCTTAAACTGTGGGTATAGGTTCTGTAAAAATGCCTATCCCCATGGTTTTTTCCAAAACCGTGGGTATAGGTCCATTTTCCAATAGTGAAATGTTCTCATTCTTTTTTTAATAACTCCTACTGAGCTTTTTATGTTCATCCCATGTTTTTAAATGTTTTCACATGGCATTAAGATGAATAGGGTCAAGGATTGGAACATGGAAAAGTCATGTTGTCTAAAACATGGAACTAGACATGACTCTGTTTTTCAAGAGTTTTTATTTTATAAAAAAATGGAAACTGTGTAGATATTTATAACATGTAATATTTTGATATGTAATAGTTATGTCCTAATTCTCTAAAACTCTAAACCTGAAAAGATCCACAATGTGAATTATTCATTTAATTCAATATTCTGTAATGTTTAATATCGTGTCCTTATAGTTGGTATCAGAGGTCAGTTTAGATAACTTTAGGTGTTAGGGTATTGTTAAAGTAATATACGTAATGTAATTTATGTTAATATTGACATCATATAGCATTTTCAGATTACTATGTTTCTTTGCCTGAGATATTTTTTTCTTCAGAATGGTTTTTCGTAGAGGAAACAGGGCAGCTGTGTTGGGACGACATCAGGAAGAAGACAACCTTCATAATTAGAAACTTGGGATTGTCGGAATCGAAACTGAATAGTTTGTTACAGTGATGGCATGGTTGACGTAGGCTATAAATGTTGGTGGTATCCATGTATGAGATCAGCCAAATCAACCACAGAGAAGCATGTCAGTAGTGGAGCATTTCATAAGGAAACATACCCCATCATTCAGAGGATCATAAAAACATGTGATATCTGAAGAGTGGATTAAAGAACTGGAGAAGATTTTTGATTTCATGGGTTGTTCAGAATATCAAAAGGTTAGTCTTTCTGTTTACCATTTTGAAGGTGAAGCAGATCAGTGGTCGTCGATGTTGAAAAATATCATGGATAGTGAGGAGATTGATGTTATCAATTGGGATAAATTCAAAGGTATGTTTCTTGAGAAATATTTTCTTAAGGTGGTTCATATTATGATGGAAAAACAATTCCTATAATTGAGGCAGGAGGATGAATCAGTGGTTGCTTATGAAGAAAAATTCACTCGACTGGCAAGGTATGCTCCGAATTTCATACGAGATCTTAATATTAAAATTGACCATCTTTACTCAGGATTAATTCCAAAGTATCAAAGGTCATTAGCATCTCATGAGTTAAAAAGTTATGAAAAAATTGTTGGTTTTTCGAAGAAGGTGGAAATGGAGTTTTCTAATGATCATGTATTCTTTGACAGACAAAAGAATAAGAGGTCGAGGTGGCAGACGAAAGGGAAGAACTCTTCAAAAAAGTATAATGGTAGGAAAATTAAGTTAAAAATTTGTGAAAATTGTGGTAAAAAGCATGTTGGGGAATGTATATTGAATCTTGGTAAGTTCTACTGATGTGGTAAAATGGGACATGTGGCTCATAATTGCACTAAAAAAGATCAGGGTAATGATAGGACAAAATCTGATTTACAATCAGTAAAATGTTTTAAGTGTAATGAAATGGGTCATTATACAAATGAGGGTCCAACAAAAAACTCAACTGAAGGAAATCTTCCAGACTACAAGAATAAAGGGGTGGTGAAATCCTTTGCAACTACTTTAGAAGATGTTGGGCCATCAAATGAAGTTTTGTCAGGTACACTATTTGTTTGTTCAGATTATGCCAATGTGTTGTTTGATTCAGGGTCTACACACTCTTTCATTTCTGAGAAGTTTTCTACTAAATTGTGAATTCCATATCATGATATGAATACTTAACTTACGATAAAAACAACTCAAGGAAATATTGAGACAAAAAGAAAACATAACAACATCCATGTCCTTGTGTGCCGAAAGAATCTACCTACAAACCTTATTGTTTTGCCTCTAGTAGAGTTTATTGTTATATTGGTCATGGATTGGATTTCTGTTTATCATGCTAAGATTGAATGTATGTCTAATGAGTTTTCTTTTAAGAATGATTTTTAGTTTGTATACAAAAATGAACCATTGTTGTTGATAACATATCAGGACGCTGAGAAACTAGTAAAAGATGGAAATGAACATTACCTTGCACATATTTTTGAAAACAAAGGAACCATTCAGATTAATGACGTGTCGGTGTTAAATGAGTACCTTGATAGTTTTCCTGATATGTTTCCTGGTATTATACCTGATTGGGAAGTTGAATTTACAGTTGACATAGTTCGAGAAGCTAAGCCAATTTCAAAACCCCCTTATCAAATGGATCAAATTGAACTTTTAGAGTTAAATAAGTAATTGCAGGAGGTATTAGATAAGGGTTTCATTCAACCTATCACATCACCATGGGGTGCTTCTGTCTTGTTTGTTAAAAATAAATATAGTTCAATGAGACTTTTTATTGTTTATAGAGCATTTAATAACATTGTAAAGAAACGTAAAATTCAAGGGAAAATTTTTTCTTAGTTATCTTTGAGATTTTACAAGAACGATGTTTCTGACGGAACCTGATTCTGCGGCCTGTTGTGCCCGAAATCATTTTCCGAAGATTATCTCGGGGTACGTTCAATGAACGAATGAGCGGGTTTTCCTAACTTTTGAACCAGTGGTCGAAATCGAAATCTATGGACACCGATAGAATCGCAGTGCCGATAATTGTTTAGGAACACCTTTTCTGGAGTTGCGTTTTCTTGGGAGTGGTTATTAAATGTTGGGTTAAGTAAATTAATAAAATAAAATGGGGCAACCACTTTATTTTATTTAAAGTTGTTTAACCTAAGCTAAGTGGTTGAAGTATGACCCACTATATCCTACTCCACTAGGTAGGATATTTGTTGGGTGGGGCCCACACGAGCTCCACCTTTTCAACTTCCATGAAACCCCCACCTTTAATTAGGTAACGCACCTACACACCCCCCATAAAATGTAAGTCAACTCTTGCGTTTAAACTGAATAATAAACGCCCCATTAATTGGGCGGTTTAAACTCCTCAATTAATTTAATTAATTTATTGATTCAAATTTTGAAATTCAAAACGTTTCGCTTGTGTGTTAATAAAATAAGACATGTCTTATTTTATTAAAGGGGTCCGTGGTGTTGGAGAGCTGGGGGAGAAATCACTCAAAGCCTTGAAGCACTCCTTCCTCGATGAAGAACGCGAAGAACGTGAAGAACGCCAACCTCCGATAAAGGTCGACAATAACGCACGATCCTCGGAGATCGACGACGCGACACCTATGAATATTTTCCCCACTACGCCACGATCCCCCTTCAGCGAAGACTTCTTCCGTGACGTGCAATTCTGCGATGAACGTTCATTCAACTTTTTCTTCAAGGTAGGGGTTATTTTATTTTTTTTGGTGTTTACTTCATCACTGATTATCATCTTTATTTGAGCTACCTGATATCGCAATAATGAGATGAGGTCAGACCACATGAACACAGATGACCCCCCTCCCCCCTTGATTGATGATTTGTTTGCGGCATGAACAAGGAAGAATGGTACCGATGCACCACGCGGAAAATAATAAAGATTGGGCGAAGAAGCGCGGCATCGTCGCACCGCGCCGGAGAACGTCGAAGAGGCCATGGCCGGAGCGGGGATGCGACGAAGGGGTGCGGCGCCGCCATGCTGCCCCGGTCGGACCGAGGTCGCAACTTTTGTTCGTGGCGGAGAACTAAGTGGCGGCTGGCTTCCGGCTGCCGGCACCGGAGCAGGAGAGCGGGACCCCAGCGGTCCCACGGCGGCTGCAACCGGGCGGTCGGACCAGGCCGGCTGGCTTTCGAGAAGGGTCAGGGGTTGTAACCCCCAGCTGGCCAGCAAGAGCGCCCCCCCCCCCCCCTCATGGGGGTCGCGGTTTCACACAGTCGGGAAGCGCGCCCCCGACACCCCCTTCCGCTCGGCCATTACGACCGAGCCACCTGGCCACACTGGCCCGACCGAGCGATCCAAGCCAAGCCGGGCCAGGCCGCACCGGCTAGGCCGGGCCACGCCCACCGGACCGGGCAGCGCCGTAATGGGCCGGACCCGGACCCGGGTCGGGCCGCCCCAGGGTGTATCGGGCCGGGTCGGACCTGGCCCGAACCCCCTATTCGTGGACCTCTTCAGTCTTTTGCCCATAACATGGGCTGCGGGCCTATGATCGACGCACTGTCAGCTACGATGTGATACTTGGATTGCGACGGTCGTTTCGGTACAATACACTCAAGGTTTCTGAGAACATTGGGTTCGGCCGGGTTGGTTCGTCAACGAAACAAACCGGGCCCTCGAAGCAGAAACACTTATAACATGAGCTCCGGACATCCGATTGACATGCCGTAGAATTTTTTGGATTCCTCTTAGTGAGATGGGTCTTTTGGCTTACTCCGCTCAGTTTTTGGTTGCAGTTGGAGTATGGTCGGGTTGGTTTTGACTTAAAAACCAACCGGGTCCCTAGGACGAAAAAGCCAATAACTCTCAGACCAGGAGTCCGATTGACGCGTTGTCTTTGACGTTGAGTTCCTGTTGATGATATGGAACATTGGGATACGTCAAATCCAATCTTTGTTTCAGTTGATGTATCATCCCCTCGTCTCGTGGAGCAGACCTTCCCGAAACGATCTTGCTGTGTGCGGGAACCCTAGAGCTGGCTGCGACTACAACGATAATGAAGCTTGTACGAGAATCCTTCGTGGGTTCGACAGCGATGACTACAGCACTCAGCGATCCTTGATGGATCAGTGTCTACTGATCCTGTATGGGTTAGATCCTGTGTGGGTCAGCGATCAATGGTCCTATGTGGGCCAGCTCATACCGATCCTTTGTGGGTGAGATCCTGTGTGGGTCATTGCGGGGTTTAGTACCTAATGATCCTTTGTGGGTCATTGCGGGGGTTAGTACCTAATGGTCCTTTTTGGTTCATTGTGGGGGTTAGTACCTAACGATCCTTTATGGGTCAATGTGGGGGTTAGTACCTATCAATCCTTTGTGGGTCTGACGACTTAGATGAATCAATGGCTACATCTAATCAACTCTATCGTCTTACGAAGAAGTATACATGTGGATCTGAGTCTTGACTTTCAATCATTATCTTCGATATGATTGACGTGCTTTTCGATGTGGATTATGTTGTGATATCCTGTGTGGACATGTATTAACTTGGGCTCGGATGCTGGAGCCGAACTGGAATTGATGACTTAGGTATATGTATGGGAATATACATAAGTAGTGTTGGATGTTACTATGTGATTGTATCCTTCCTTTGTGGGTTATCCTTTGTGGATTCTGGGAGACCTTCAGGGGTCTCGGGGTCCTTGCTGAGTAGCTTATACTCACCCCTGCACGGGCTATTCCCGCACTACGTTGTGTTGGATGCAGACGAAGGACAACGCTGATCATGGTGGAGGCTTGTGGAGCAAGCCGGTACATGGAGGTGGACCACTGGGCGGGACGTACACGGAGCGGACGGCTGGACCGGTGGAATTAAGGAGGCCATCTCTACCCACCCTTCAGGTGGGACTTCTTGTGGACGGCACGACGTTGCGGCTGTACTTTTCTGTTGCTGTACTTTCTTTCCAGTTGTACTTTACTTTCAGTTTGGGTTTGTATTCTGGCCCACTTACTTTTCTGTACTTACTTTTGTACCCAGTTTTACATAGTGTTTACTTCTTCTTGCTTACTCTGTGGTTTTTGTTTACTTAACAAAGGACCTTCCTTCCCTTCTTTTGTCGGGAATTACGCCTTGGTGCTAGTCGCCATCCCCTAGCCTGTGTAAGGCGGGCATGGGGTAGTCACGGCATGGGCCCTGAGGATGGGTCGTGACAATTGGTATCAGAGGAGTTCGGTTCTACCGCATAACTCAAGACTCCAATATTTCTTCTATGTGAAGCAATAGTGTTAAGGGTATTGAGTGTGGTTATCAGTCCAGGGAGTCTAATATTGGTGTGGCGGCCGACGTATCCGTACACCAGGGCCCTGACTTATGATTTCTGACTCAATGCATGAAAACGTTGATTGCATGTGTGTTTTAAAAGTTTTCATTGTGATTACATTGTGTCAGCTCAATAGGTATACTTTTTTGACTGTGGCACACCTGTTTCTTTTCAGGATGGCCCCACGATGGCAGCTAGATAGGGTTACGAGTTTTGTACTTGACGACAGCCCACCGAGCGATGAGGCCTCGGTGTAGGGACCTTTGACAGCAGAGGCACCGGCAGTACCTCTACCCACCGAGCCACTGATGCTACCAGCCCCATCCGCTTATAGTGCACATCGCCTTAGTGCACTGCACGAGTTTCAACAACAGAGACCACCCAGGTTCCATGGGGAGATGGACCCCCAGGCAGCCAAGGATTGGCTGGAGGTAGTTGTATGAGTTTTCCGATTGGTAGGGACACCAGTAGACCTCATGGTGATCCTTCCAGCGAGTCTCCTGCACACGGCAGCAGGTAGATGGTGAAGCTTGATTCTCTAGGTGCACGACGAGGCATCTCTCCTCTGGATAGACTTTGAGAGCCTCTTCCACTCAGAGTTTGTCCCAGCCACCCTCTGTGGGGTGCGCATCCAGGAGCCACTATAGCTTCGGCAGGGCAGCTTGTCGGTCGCCCAGTACCCGGTGAGATTTACCGATCTCTTGCGCTATTCACCAGACATGGTACGAGACTCATTCTTCGGGGATCGGACATTCGAGCCGAGATTGAGGCATGAGATCAGGGAATCACTGATCTCCCTCAGCATTCCGACACAGGCAGGGGTACTGCAGTGAGCTCTTCTCATCGAAATCTTTCCTGATGAGCCTACATCAGCAGCGAGACCTACCGCAGGGCGGCACGTAGAAGAGTCTTCTACAGCAGGTAGTCGACGGATGAAACATGGGTCCAGGTAGACCAGACCATAAGGAAGACGACCTCAGGACACTAGCTCAGAGGTGCGGGGAACACAGCACAGAGCCAGTCTTACAAGAGTCAGACAGTGCTAAGGATGCGGCGGGCAGGGCAACATGGCTCGTGACTTCCTGACCCACCATGCCGTGGAGCCGTAGGCAGTTGAGGGACCACCCAGGAAGAGGTAGAGGGTCGAATGTGGCGGTCCGTAGGGAGCAGGCGGATGAGGCAGAGGAGCTGGACAAGTAGCAGGTGGTGGGAGACACTTTCAGGCTCTACCACCACCTCCACCAGGAGGTCCATCCCGACCACAGGGAGCTGGCGGGCAGAGACAGGCACAACTCCAGGAAGCGGAGGCCTACGACCACAGCGCGCCCGAGATGATTCGAGGTATTATAAGTGTCTACTCCACCCTTTATGTAGTTCTTATAGACACAAGAGCGAGTCATTCTTTCATATCCAATGCCCTTGTTCGGATCTCAGAGATTTCGATGGAGTCGTTGGCTCGATCCTTATGGCTAGAGACTCCTACGAGAGTAGACTCGACGATTACGCACTGGTGTAGGCAGTGTGAGCATACTTTAGGAGGCGAGAGCTTCGGCTGGGATCTTCTTGTAGCGGCGTCGAGGACTTACGACTTCATCTTGGGCATGGATTGGTTATCTACAGTCCATGCTCAGATTGACTGCATTAGGCGCAAGGTGCGGTGTGTTCGCATCGACGAGAGCAGGTTCACCTTCATCGATGAGAACAGAGCCTTTGCAGTATAGGATGGACTCTCGCATAGGAGAGGACAAGCCCATCACTCATCAGTTGGCTAGCCTCATCCTAGCAGCAGTTGACGTGCAGATTCCTGGTTTTCCTGCAGTGGTGGATCATTATGCAGACGTTTTCCCCAATGAAGTCCCGGGGCTACCTCCTCGCCGAGAGGTAGACTTTTATATTGACATGTACATCAGGAAAACCCAGATATCCACTCAAGCATATCGGATGGCCCCTACTGAGCTTCGAGAGCTACGGGTACAGTTGGAGGACTTACAGGGCAAGGGATTCATCTGACCCAGTGTTTCACCCTGGGCTTCCCTGATATTGTTCGCCAAGAAGGCGGACGGGAGCCTGCGACTTTGTGTCAACTATCATCGCCTGATCACGGTGACCGTGAGGAACAAGTATCTTCTACCATGGATTTATGACCTCTTCTATCAGCTCCAGGGAGCACGATGGTTCTCAAAGATAGACCTTAGATCAGGCTATCATCAGCTCAGAGTTCGGGATGAGGACGTGCAGAAGACGACCTTCAAATGTCAGTATGGCCACTATGAGTTCTTTGTTATTCCTTTAGGCATGAACAATGCTCCAGCAGTGTTCATGGGCCTCATGAATAGGATTTTTCATCCATACCTCGATCGATTTGTCGTGGTCTTCATTGACGACATTTTGATTTACTCGACCACTGAGGAGGACATGCCTACCACTTGCGAGTTTTACTAGACACACTCTAAGAGAACCAGCTTTATGGAAAGCTCTCAAAGTTTCAGTTCTGGATACGTTAGGTCCACTTCTTAGAACAGTTCATCTCTGAGGTGGGAGTTGTGGTATATCCTGTGAAGATCGAGGTAGTGCTAGCTTGGGAGCCACACAGGAGCGTAACAGAGGTGCGGAGATTCTTGGTGCTAGTTGGGTACTACTGGAGATTCATGCCAAACATTTCCAGTGTTACGACACCACTCTCATCCTTGAAGAAGATGGGAAAACCCATTGTGTGGTAAGACAGATGTCAGCAGAGATTCCAAGAGCTGAGATAGATATGGACCAGCGCACCTATCTTGGGGCTACTGGTGGAGGGAGTAGGGTACGTAGTCGACTGCGATGCATCAGGTACCGGACGCGGATGTGTCCTGATGTAGGAGTTGGCCGTGATCGCCTATGGATCATGTCAGTTGAGGTAGCATGAGCTGAACTATGCTACCCATGACCTGGAGTTAGCTGTAGTGGTCTTCGCTCTGAAGATGTTGGGACACTCTCTGATGGGCGAGCGCTTTACAGTCTATTCTGACCATCTGAGTCTCAGGTACATCTTCTCGCAGAAGGACCTGAACCTGAGATAGCGATGATGGCTCGAGTTCCTCCAAGACTATGACTTTGAGATAGTCTATACTCCTGGAAAGGGGAACATAGTAGCCGATGCTCTCAGCAGGAGGAAGGGCATACAACTACTTGGGGAGGTGACAGAGTAGCTAGAAGCTTTACAGATATCCTTCGTGGATAGTGATGGAGCAGCCTTTCTATAGTCACTCACAGTCACTCCTCCACTTCTACAGTGGGCCAGAGAGGCGC
This sequence comes from Viscum album, assembly GCA_963277665.1. Taxonomy (NCBI): domain Eukaryota; kingdom Viridiplantae; phylum Streptophyta; class Magnoliopsida; order Santalales; family Viscaceae; genus Viscum; species Viscum album. Next base: position 554,996 of record CAUJRU010000071.1, read on the forward strand.
AACGTGGGGAAGATGACTGTGAGACGTGGCGTGCATAGATATCCTGAGGATAGGCACTTGATGGATTCTCTATGGGAGGTGAGGATGTCATCCTTTTCAGAAGATATACCATGGTACCAGTTGCTTTACAGGAGGAGGTACTGAGAGAGTTTCACACTTCCCCTTTAGCGGTACATCCAGGAGTGGAGAAGATGTAACCAGGACCTCAGACGATAGCACTGGTGGCCGGGTATGAGGAAGGTTGTGGCAGAGTTCATTTCACGATGCCTCACCTTCCAGCAGGTGAAGGCAGAGCACCAGGTACCAGCATGCTTGGTACAACCCTTGGAGGTCCTGGTGTGGAAGTGGAACGGGTTATCTATATACATCGTGAATGTACTTCCACTCTTTTGCAGAGGTCATGACTCCATTTGGGTGATTGTCGACCGACTCACCATGTCGGCTCACTTCATACCCATCAGAGAGCAGGGCACAGTGGAGGGATTGGGACACCTCTATGTTCAAGAGATTTTACGGCTTAATGGTGTGCCATCATCTATCGTTTCCAATCTAGATGCTCGTTTTACTTTCTAGCTTTGGAAGGGGTTGTAGGATGCATTCGGGATGCACCTACGTCTGAGCACCGCCTTTCACCCTCAGACAGATGGTCAGATGGAGAGGACCATGCAGACTCTCGAGGAAATGCTCTGTGCATGTGTCCTCGAATTTGGTCGCAGTTGGGAGGATCACCTACCCTTGGTGGAGTTCCCGTACAACAACAGCTACCACTCCACCATTGGGATGGCACCATATGAGGTGTTGTACAACTGACCTTGAAGATCATCGTTGTGCTGGACAGACCCTGGGGAGTCAGTACTTGTGGGACCAGAGATGGTCAAGGACATGATAGAGAAGTTCCAGGTCATCCAGGAGCAGATGAGGATAGCTTAGAGCCGGCAGAATTCTTATGCTGACACGAGGCGGAGGCCACTAGTGTTCGAGGATGGAGACCACGTCTTCTTGTGGATCTCACCTCGACGTGCATTACAGAGATTTTTCCAAGGCAGAAAGTTATCTCCGCGCTTCATCGGACCATTCCAGGTCCTCAGCATGATAGGTGAGGTGGCTCATCGCCTGGCTCTACCACCTCATTTGCACAGGTTGCATGACGTCTTCCACGTATCTTAGCTGAGGAGATATGTGCACGACCCGACGCATATCATTGACCATGGGGACCTGAACATTGATGATGGGGAAACTTTTACGGAGGTCCCACTGGAGATCGTGAATCGACATGAGCAGGTCCTACGTCGATGGTCCATTCCTCTAGTGCGCATCTGATGGCAGCACAGGAACCTCCAGGAGAGCACTTGGGAGCGGGAGGCTCAGATGCGTGCTCAGTACCCACATTTGTTTCCCTAGTTCATTATGTATCTTTACGGGGATTTAAATCCCTGAGGTGGGAGTAACGCAATGACCCGTAAAATTCAATGGAATTTTTTTCTTAATTTTATTTGGGATTTTAAAAGAATGCAGTTTCTAACGGCACCTGATTCCGAGGCCCGGTGTGCCCGGAATCATTTTCTGAAATTTAGATTGGGTACGTTCAATGAATGAACGAGAGGGTTTTTCTTAACTTTTGAACCGTTGCTCAGAACCGAAATCCGAGGACACCGATGGAATCGTAGCGCCGGTAATTGCTTAGGAACACCTTTTCCAGAGTTGTGTTTTCTTGGGTGTGGTTATTAAATTTTGGGTTAAGTAAATGAATAAAATAAAATGGGGCAACCACTTTATTTTATTTAAAGTTGTTTAACCTAAGCTAAGTGGTTGAGGTAGGACCCACTGTATCCTACTCTACTATGTAGGATATTTTTGGGGTGGGGCCCACACGAGACCCACCTTTTCAACTTCCCCCAAACCCCCACCTTTAATTAGGTAACGCACCCGCACACCCCCCTTAAAATGTAAGTCAACTCTTGCGTTTAAACTGAATAATAAAGGCCTCATTAATTGGGAAGTTTAAGCTCCTCAATTAATTCCATTAATTGATTGATTCAAATTTTGAATTTCAAAACGTTTGGCTTATGTGTTAATAAAATAAGACAATTCTTATTTTATTAAAGGGGTTCGTGGTGAGGGAGGGCTGGGGGGAGAAATCACACAAATCCGTGAAGCACTCCTTCCTCGATGAAGAACACGAAGAATGCGAAGAACGCGGACCTCCGACAAAGGACTAAAAGAACACCGGATCCTCGAAGATCGACGACAGGACGCCGAAGAATCTCTTCCCCGTGAAGTGACGATCCCCCTTCTGTGACGCCTTCTTCTGCGACGTGCAATTCCGCGATGAGCATTCATTGAACTTTTTCTTCGAGGTAGGGGTTATTTTATTTTTGTTCGTGTTTACTTCATCGCTGATTATCATCATTATTTGAGCCACCTGATATTGCAATAATGAGAGGAGGTCGGACCGCACGAACACAGCTGACCCCCCTCCCCCCTTGATTGATGATTTGTTTGCGGCATGAACAAGGCAGTGCGGTGCCGATGCACCGTGTAGAAAATAACAAAGATTGGGCAAAGAAGCGCGGTGTCATCATGCGGCGCCGTTGAAGTCAAACAAGACACAACACCATCATGTCATGGCACTATCACGCGACGACGGAGAACGTCGAAAGGACCGCGGCCAGAGCGGGTCCGCGGTGGAGGGGCACAGTGCCGTCGTGCCATTCCGGTCGGACCAAGGCCGTGACCTTTGGCCATGGCGTAGCAAGATGCGGTGGCCGGATTCCGTCTGCCGGTGTCAGAGCAGGAGAGCAGGACCCCGGCGATCCTGCGGCGGCAGCAACCTGCCTACCGGATAGGGTCGACCAGCTTCCGAGAAGGGCCGGGGGTTGTAACCCCCTGCTGGCCAGCAGGAGCGGCTCCCCCTCATGGGGGCCGCGGTTTCACACATGGAGGAAGCACGCCACCCGAACCCCCTTCCACTCAGTCGTTACAGCCGAGCCACGCCCTAATGGGCCGGACCCGGACCCGGGTCGGGTCGCCCCAGTTCGGGCCGGGTCGGACCGGGCCCGAACCCCCTATTCGCAGACCTCTTCGGTCTTTTGCCCATAACATGGGTTGTGGTCCTTCAATCGATGCACCATTAGCTACGATGTGATCCTTGGATCACGACAGTCGTTTCGGTATATTACACTCAAGGTTTTGGAGAACTTTGGTTTTGGCCGGGTTGGTTCGTACACGAAACCAACCAGGCCCTCGGAGTGGAAACGCTTATAAAATGAGCTCCAGACGTCTGATTGACGTGCCATCGACTTTGATGGATTCCTCTTAGTGATATGGACCTTTTTTCTTACTCCGCTCGAGGTTTTTATGTAGTTGATATATGGTCGTGTTGGTTTTTGACTTAAAACCCAACCGGGCCCCTGGGACGAAAAATCCAATAACTCTCAGACCGGACGTCCGATTGATGCGCCGTCTGTGACGTTGAGTTCATGGTGACGATATAGAACTTTGGGATACATCAACTCTGGACTTTGTGTCAGTTGATGTATCAGCCCCTGGTCTTGTGGAGCAGACCGTATCGAAACGAGCTTGTTGTGTGTGGGAACACTAGATCTTGTTGCGACTACGACGACGATGAAGACTGTACGGGAATCCTCCGTGGGTTCGACAGCGACAACTACAGCACTCGGCGATCCTCTATAGATCAGTGCCTACTGATCCTGTGTGGGTCAGATCCTATGTGGGTCAGCACTTAGTGGTCCTGCGTGGGCCACGCATACCGATCCTATGTGGGTCAAATCCTGTGTGGGTCATTGAGGGGGTTAGTACCTAATGATCTGTTGTGGGTCATTGCGGGGGTTAGTACCTAACAATCCTTTATGGGTAATTTCGAGGGTTAGTACCTAATGATCCTTTGTGGGTCATTACGGGGGTTAGTACCTAACGATACTTTGTGGGTCATTACGGGGGTTAGTACCTATCGATCATTTGTGGGACCGACGACTTAGATGAATCAATGGGTACATCTGATCATCTCTATCATATTACGAAGAAGTATACATGTGGAGCTGAGTCTTGAATTTCAATCCTTATCTTCGATATGATTGACTTGATTTCCTATGTTGATTGTGTTGTGCAATCCTGTGTGGACGTGTTTGAACTTGGCCTTGGGTGCTGGAGCCGAACTGGAATTGATGACTTAGGTATATGTATGGGAATATACCTAAGTAGTGTTGGATGTTAATTTGTGATTGTATCTTTCCTTTTTGGGTTATCCTTTGTGTATTATGTGAGACCTTCGGGGGTCTCGGGGTCCCTACTGAGTAGCTTATACTCACCCCTGCACGGGCTATGCCCTCACTACATTGTGTTGGATGCAGACGACGGATAGTGCTGATCGTGGTGGAGCCTTGTGGTGCAAGTCGGTACCTGGAGGTGGACCACTGGGCGGGACGTACACAGAGCGGATGACTGGACCCATGGAGATGAGGGGGCCATCTGTACCCACCTTTCAGGTGGGACTTCTTGTGTACGACACGACATTGTGGCTTTACTTTTCAGTTGTTGTACTTTCTTTCCAGTTGTACATTACTTTCAGTTTGGGTTTGTATTCTGGCCCACTTAATTTTCCGCACTTACTTTTGTACCCAGTTTTACATAGTGTTTACTTCTACTTTCTTGATCTGTGGTGTTTGTTTACTTTTCAAAGGAAATGCCTTCACTTCTTTTATTGGGAATTACTCCTTGGTGCTAGTCCCCGGCCCCTAGCCTATGGAAGGCAGGCTTGGGGTAGTCATGGCACGGGCCCCGAGGATGGGTCATGACAAACATCACTATTAAGAATTTGTATCATTTTCCTCATATCAATGATTTTTTTGATAAGCCCTAGGGAGCTCAGTATTTTTCAGAGATTGACTTGAGTTTGTGGTACCATTAGTTGAAAGTAAAGAAGTAGACGTTCCAAAGACTATTTTTCATACTAGATACGACCATTATGAATTTTTAGTTATGACTTTTGGGTTAACCAATGCATATGTTGTATTCATGGATCTTATGAATATAATTTTCCGTGTTTTCTTGGATAAGGTTGTGGTTGTGTTCGTTGATGATATTTTGGTTTATTCCAAAAGTAAGGAGGATCATGAAAGTCATTTAAGGGTTGTCTTACAAACCTTAAAAAAGAAACTATTTGGAAAATTCAGGAAGTGTGAGTTTTGGTTACAATAAATTTCTTTACTTGTTCACATTATTTCAAAAAATGGCATAACTGTTGATCCTACTAAAACAAAAGTTGTTAAAGAATATCCAAGACTAACAAATATAACCGAGAATCATAGTTTTCTTGGTTTGGCAGGTTATCACTAGAGGATTGTTGAAACTTTTTCATGGTTATATAGTCTAATGACTAAGCTAACTCGAAAAGGTTTTAAGTTCATCTGGAAAAAATAATGTGATGATAGTTTTTAGGAATTGAATAGAAGTTTGGTGAATTCTCTAGTTTTGGCAATGCTTTCCAGAAAAGGTGAGTTTGTTATATATAGTGATGCATCGTTGAAAGGACTAGGTTGTGTCCTAATGCAAAATAATCAGGTAATTGCTTATGCTTCACGTCAGTTGAAACCACATGAGGTAAATTAACCTACACATGATTTGGAATTGGCTGATGTTGTTTTTGCTTTAAAAATTTGGAGGCATCATTTGTATGGAGTGAATTGTGAAATATATAATGATCACAAAATTTTGAAGTATATATTCACTCAGAAAGAATTGAACATGAGACAAAGGAGATGGTTGGAATTATTCAACGATTATGATTGAATAATCCTTTATCATACAGGAAAATAAAATAAAGTTGGTGATGCTTTATGTTGAAAAAGTAATAATTCATTAACCATGTTACGTTTGGAAAGAGATCATTTGGTTTTTGATTTGATAAACATTGGCCTAGAAGTTGTTGTTGCAAGAAATTATTCTCTTTTGTTTTAGGTGTTAGAGAAAACATCTATATCTGACAGAATTAAGAAAGCGCAGAAGGAAGATAGGTAGTTGCAGAAAAAGGTTATGTTGGTTCAGAAGGGTATGTTTCCTGATTTTAACGTTGATAATGATTATGTTTTGAGATTTGGATAGAGATTATGTGTGCCTTGTGATTCACAGTTTAAGAATGAGTTGTTATGTAAAGCTCATAGTTATCCGTTTTTAGTTCATCCTGGCAGTACTATGATGTAGAGAGATCATTGAGAGTATTACTAGTGGGATGGACTGAAAAGAGATATTGCTGATTTTTCTGTGAAGTGTTTGACTTGTCAGCTGGTTAAAGTAGAGCGAGAGTTACCGAAAGGAATGCTTCGGCCTTACCGGTTCCAGAGTGGAAATGTGAAAATATATCCATGGATTTTTTATGGGATTACCAAATAGATCTCGAGGTGACAATGCAATCTGGGTTATAGTTTACCGATTGACTACATCTTCTCATTTCCTTCCTATTAGAGATACTTTGTCTCTAAATCAACATTCTCAGTTGTATGTTAAAGATATAGTCAGGTTTCATGGAGTTCCCCTATCCATTTTTTCTGATCGGGTTCCCAGGTTCACTTATAACTTTTGGAAAGGCCTTCAGAAGTCATTAGATACTGAATTAAAATTTAGTTCAGCTTTTCATCCTCAATAAGATGGGCAGTCAGAACAAAAAATTAAGAACATGGAGGATATGTTACGTTCTTGATCAATGGATTACCAGGGAAGATGGGACCAACATCTTTAGTTGGTTGAATTTTCTTATAATAACAGCTTTCATTCTAGTATAAAGATGGCTCTATCTGAGGCATTATATGGAAAGCATTTTCGAACTCCAGCATTCTGGGATGAAGTAGGTGAAAGGAAGCTGATGGGACCAGAATTGGTAGAAGAGATGGCAGAGAAAGTTCAGTTGATTCAGAAGCACATGAGAACAGCTCAGAGAAGACAGAAAAGTTATACAGATATCCAGAGGAAGGATGTTTCCTTTGATGTTGGTGATCATGTCATTCTCAAAGTTTCTCCATAGAAAAGTGTGATGTGTTTTGGTAAGAAAGGAAAGTTGAGTCTGAGGTTCATTGGACCTTATGAAATTATGGAGAAAGTTGGACCAGTCGTGTACAGAGTGGATTTACCTCCATGTTTATCCTAGGTACAAATTTTTTTTCACGTTTCGATGCTAAGAAAGTATATACCAGATCAATCTCATGTTTTGAGCCCAGAGATAGTTCAGTTGGAAGAGAATCTCTCTTATGAAGAACAACCAGTTCAGATTCTTGACCGTAGAGAGAATGTTTTGAAGAATATGGTATTTCACCAGGTAATGGTTTTATGTAAAAACCATATAGTTGAATAGGCAATGTTGGAATCTGAAAATTCTATAAGGGATTAATAACCCCACTCATTTTGATAAGTGAATAAAAATTGCGAAGACGCAATTCCCAAAAGGGGGGAAGGATGTAACATCCCAGGTAAATGAAGAATAAGACATATTTCATATTTATTAATATTTGTGAATTAAATTTTAATTTTACTTTAAATGGGTTTCTATGTTCAATAGAGTACCTGATACGCAACAACGAGATTATTTGAAAACCTACGTTGCATACTAATAATAAAATTATATTATTTTAAATGGTAGTTAACTACTAGATGTTGTATTGGTGGTAATGTATGAAACTAACTACTATATTATTATAAATGTTTGTTTAATTTATTTAAATTATCCAATAAAAATTTAGAGGCTTAAAATGTGAATGAATATAATTTTAAGCATAATTTGCATTAAAAGGCCGATTTATCGCCTTTTAATGGAGAGCCCTATTTAAATCTAGTTTTGGTTACTTTAATAAATTCTATATGACCAAATAATATCCTTATTATATAATAGAGACATCAAAATTTAATTTGTGTAAATTTATGGAATTTTTCCAATAAATTTCATTTTTTAATGAATTGTGAAAAAATTGTATTTTAATTAAAAACAATGTTTTAATATAATTTATTTATATGGTTAGATTATATTTTTAATTGGTTTTAAAGTATAATTAAAAAATATTTTTACCATTTAATCAAATGTTGGTAATTGAAATTAATTTCACTTTGAAATTGGATATAAACAAGTATCAATCTTTTGATAGTTATTGTTTCTAAAAACATGCTATTTGTTTTGATAAAAGGAATAAATTTTAAAATTAATTAATGCCACTTTTATTTTTTGAATTTGGAAAAATAGACATCATTTCTGAATTCGTATTTTCAAATATATCTTAGGCTGATTTTTTTGTATTTTTCTGAAAAACTTCAATTTTTTATGAATAGTGAAACCACTTAGTTGTTGTTAAAAAAACTACTTTTTTCATTTAAATGAAATTTTACCACTTTTGTTAATTGATTTCTGAAAAATATGACATGAATGGTTCTTATCAGAAAGTAAAATGTGGTTCAATAAGATGAAAATAATTTTTAGAGAATAGTAACTTTTGACTTTTATTTACCGCGGTTAAAGGTAAATTGGATAATTAAAGGTTAAAAGAATATTATAATAATTAAAAATTACCTTAAAACTTTTCCAACCTTATTTTTTGAGTCATTTAAGACCATGGTAATCTTTGGGTCGATTTTTGGACCCCATTGAGCCACTTGGAAGTGATAATGATAATTTAGATTAATTAACTTAAGGTAAAGGAAAATATGAGAAAAATAAATATCTTCTAGTAAATTAATTTTTAGAAGTGGTTATATAAATTATCGTTTTGTATATAAATTTTCATTGGAAATATAATAATTTTTTCTACATGATAGTATTTTTTTATAATTTTTAGATTTTGAATAATATAAATTATTCATGACACAATAATGATGCAGTATTGACCTCATTAATAAATTGTATAAATAAATAAGATTATAATGATTAAAAAATTATCCAAAACATGTCTAATTCTGATTGGATGATTTTATTTCAACCAGTAGTCATATTATCTTCAACTATAATGATTTATAGACCTTTAGAAACCGAAAATAATTATATTATAAAATGATATTTTCACACGTTCCTAAAGAGCCCCTCCTCCCCCTTATAATAGGAGACCATTTTTAACCAGTTACACACACCTCTCAAGCCATTTGGCTCGTCCAAACTCTACCCAATTAATATATATACATCCCTCTCCTCATACTGAAAGCCTTACCTTAGGTGAAGGAACTTCAAGAAGTCCTTTAGTTCAAACCAAAGAGAGTTACCCAAATTAAAGGTAACAATTTCTCTTAAATTGTTTCCTTTTATTTTACCTCTCCATCACCTAGAATATTTTTATTCCTTTCTTTTGTAACAACTCCAATATCCTAAATATACTAGTATGTTTTTATGAGAAATATTTTAACTACACTTACACACACCTCAATCTAATGGATGAAAAACATAATGTTTCTAGGGATGGAAATCTAAGGCCTCGTGAAATAATGATTGTTCAATTACATATTATGTCCTCTCATGGTGGACATTATGATGGAAATCTATTTATATATGATATATATTATGTTTATGATTTCATTATGCTTATGTACTTCTCATTTATAGCACGCCTTTATGGTTTCCATAGTGGGTAAATACGATAATCTCATTTGAGAAAATGCGGACTATTTCCCCCTCAAAGTGATGTGACTCGTTAATGCTTATTGTGGGATGTATTAAGGATATAGTTAATAATATTATATATGATTTTATACTGTAATTATAATATACCTATGTATCATTATGTTTTAATTCCATTAAAATAAGAAATATAAATGAAAGTAGCGTTCATGTGTACATACGGCTTACCGTCGCCATGAATGTTGCATTTCATTTCTTATAAATGAATAATTCAATATATATATATATATGATATATATTATATCAAAATCATGAATATCATTCTGGATATAATGAAACTTTGACCACCTGAACAACATGTATTTCTAAGAAGCCCAATTTTTACTCAAGTACTAAATATCGACAAAACGAACGGTATTAACTTAAATGATTGCATAATGTTTATAACATGGTAATAAGTGATATAAAAGAAATAATAAAATTGAAAAAGGTTCTTAAAAATTATAAATTAACTTTATTTTATTATTCAGGATATTAAAGAATGATCAAGTCAAGTCGGACATGAGGTAAGGGACTTCGTCTCAATCTTCTTTCATTGAGGAATTTTTAGTTTTATACACGACTTTATTTTATACAGTGTATGAACCCATTTGACCTTTAATTTTATTCAAAGAGAATATTTTTATACAAATCATTTTACTAAACAACAAAAAGGAATGTTTTTTTATAACGTAAGTGGTGACAATGACCTTTTTGCCATCGCGAGTTTTATTTGATCATTGGCTTCTTTAAAAAGACGTAACATTTTTAAAAGGAAAAACTAAATACCATATACAATTTTTACGTATTTTGGTATTGAAAATGATTTTCAGAATGGATTTATTTATTCAATATCTTGAAATGATATTTTTTTATTTCAATGTGGAAATTTTATATTTCTTTTATGCTTATGTTATGTGTTATGATCACGTTATGTTCTTGGGAATTATTTACGTATACAGGTGGTTCTATGATAAACCTAAGGCGGGTGAGCCCGAGATAGATCTCCAATGCATTGGGTAACATGATAGAGGTAAACATCAATGTTTCTCCTAATAGATTTACGTAATATACTGTGATGGGTATTCCAAAGTAACTCCCTATGTAGTTGTGATAGCTACAATGTAAGTATTATATGGATGCCACAAGTTACTTTTATGGTTAATGATTTCTTTTTGTCTTTCATAAATCTTATGATTTCTTGAGGTTAGTAAATGATTTCATGTTTTTTATGTATTTATGAACAAATGTTCTCATTCTTTTTTTTATAACCCCTACTGAGCTTTTTATGTTCATCCCAAGTTTTGAAATGTTTTCACAGGACATTAAGATGAATAGGGTCAAGGATTGGAACAAGGAAAAGTCATGTTGTCTAAAACATGGAACTAGACATGACTCTTTTTTTCAAGAGTTTTTATTTTATGAAAAAAATGGAAACTGTGTAGATATTTCTACCTTGTAATATTTTGAGATGTAATAGTTATGTCCTAATTCTCTAAAACTATAAACTTGAAAAGATCCTCAATGTGAATTATTCATTTAATTCAATATTATGTAATCTTTAAGGTCGGGTCCTTATAATAGTTGTTATTATAATATATTTAGTAGAAACCATGGGAACTAGATTTAGGAAAAAATATATTTGTGAACATATCCATTTGGTAGGCATTGATTATTAGTATAGAAGAACATTTCTATGTTCTGGTATGGTACATATTTTTTCGTTTTTAAAAGTATTTCACCTTTGTATGGATACTAATAGTTAACGTGGTTGTAGAATAAATTTACCTAGGGGTAATAAAAATAAAAATGGATTTTTTTGGAATGACTTGATTTTAACTTAGTACCCAAAAACAGGTCATACTGCATATATGATTTGACACTCCATGGGGATACTCAAATGATAATTACCAATTATTTTAAAAAAAATTAAGATGTATTTTAATAGATATTTAAAATTAAGGACATAATGTAATTATTATATCATAAAAGGACCATGGTAAAAGAAAAAAAATTATGTGTATTTATATTTTCATTCAAGAATTTGATTGTAGAAGCATTTTACCAAGGGTGTTTTTTCTATAAGAATCATGAATCATCTAATTATTGTGTAAAATATTAGGTGAATTTGTGTATTACATAACATAGGACATTGGAATACAATCATATATTAATTAGATTATGATTTATCATAATTTTGAAGATATAAACACATATTTTTAGGTTTAATGTTTTGAGAGTCTACTGTGGTTAAGGGAATCTGTTGGAAATTTCTACAATTTAAATGATATAGTGAAACATTTATTTGAGTAATAATACATTTAAATTTTATAGACATTTGCTTAAAGATTTATATAGCCATTAGCATACAAACATTGATTAATGACATTGTAGGATGAGTTAAATAAGAATTTTAGACATTGTAAAAAAATTTGGGGTGAAAACCCTATTAAATATCTAATATAAAAATTAAATTTATTTCAATGATACCATTCATATTTTTTTGGAGACATTATTTTAAATATGTATATATAGTTTATAACAATGAAAAATAGTATTCCGGGTGACAATAAATTATATTTGAAGGGTCTACGTCACTTGAACATATGACGAAAAGAGATAATAATTTGGATCCTTAAATTTCTCTATATGATGTCCTGGTTAATATTTCATTAGTTAAAATAATTGATTAATAAATAATAATGATGACCCAACAGAGTTTTTCTTAGATTTTAGTGATAAAATTGTTGGATATCTTTTTATATTCATATTAGTTTCGAAAAATTGTTTGAGAATGAGGGAAAGACATTTGACTCTTTCATGGATCATTCAATCTGTTGAAAGTAGTTTTTTTGAAATGTATTGTCTCAAGAATAATATATGATTGTTATTTATTTTTATTCACAAAAAATACCCTTTTAGTTTTCAAAATTATAATACTTTATTTACATTTTAGGAATTTATTTCATTGTATGTTTACCTTAGTAGTATGTTATTATATTTTTTATGTATATTAATTGTTTTTGAATGTATTCTAGAAACAGTTTACATACCCTACTTTTATAAGTGTAATGTATGTTTTGAAAGCCTGAAATTTTTATGAAAATGTATGGGTCATTTTCATAATGATGTTATAAAATAATTGAAGATAAACCTTAGATTTGAGAGAAACCCTACATTTAATGGAATAAACATGTGGCTAACTAACCATACTTTTGTATCCATCCTTATTTCATCATAACTACTTTTAAAAAAACAAACTTTGAAAAACCTACTTTCAGTGATTTTTCATCACATGGAGGAACCATATGTCTAACTATTCAATGAAGAAGTTTTTAATTTAGTGATATTTTAGTTGATTTGTTCAATGGTCACTTTGGATAAAAAATATCTACTTTAAGCTATTCTATAATTGATTAAATGGATTTTATTTAAAGTAATTAATCATTGTTGTTTCTAAAGAATGTTACGACTCCCTTGTATGACTTGAATTCAAATGGCTATGAATTTTAAAGATATATTCTTTGATCTATTCCATAAAAAAAATCATTGTTTCTCATTATAATTAGAGGTTGTATATTCATTATCTATATCGAATATGCTAAATAAATTATTAAATAAAAGATAACGATAATAAAAAAAATATACTGAATTTCTATATTTTTATAAAAAACCATACTTTGGAGGCATAAATGTTTCAATATCATTCTGTGAAAACTGTTGACTAACTGCTACTACTATTATTTATATATTTATATTTTATTGAAGATAATTGTCAAACAAGATCTCATTGAAGCTGTTATTTAACGAAGATAATCATTATTGAAGATTAAGATCCGTATTATGTTAGTTGTTGGTGCAAATTTTAAAAAGACTATATTTATTCAATCAAATAAAACTCTTTATGTGCAGAACCATAATAAAAAATTATATCTTATTATTCTCTATTTATCTACTCCTCAACTTATATAAATAATATAATATTTCATATTAGAATAAATTGAAATGAATATTAAAATCATGAAACAATCTAAGATTATTAAAAATGAAAATTTCACCCCACTCATATATATCATTGTGCTATTACAACCTAACAATTTGTATCAATCGTATTGCTTTTTTAAAAAGTATATAAGAGTTATAAATCTCAATTCCCATGGTCTATTCAAGAAAAAATATCAAGGACATGTCTATGAAAATAATGGTACTTGTCTGAGATACTTAATATAATGGTGATAATTATGGATTTTTAAATCTTTAATGATTATCTATCTAAATAAGTAATGTATTTAATGTATACAATGAAAATTTTCAATCCTGGTACAACCCCAAAAAACCATAAACATGGGATGCTACCAAATATGATGGGTATGTATTAATTCAAAATATATGAATGCTATTATATGTGGAATTGGTTTATTTGAATTCATTAATGTATATTGATGTCCTAATATTTAAATAATTGGGGGGAAAATATTGATGATTTCTATGAAAGAAATGATAATGTTAAAAAATTATGGAATTCTACTATAATGACGATGCTTGACACCTTCAAAATGGATGATGGAGAAAACATCACCCATTTTAATGGGATATTGAGAGAAATATTCATTGTTTTTCAATACATAGTAACTAAAATTATACAATATGGTCATGAACTGAAAGTACTCATATTACTACACTCCAAATGGAAAAAAATATATAGATATATGAAAATCAAAATCAATCCATGAAATGGTAATGAAAGAACTAATTAGAACCTTGATGATGTATAAATAAAATTAAAGATGATGATAAAAAATGAAAAATGTGAAAGAAAATATTACCAATAGTGTTACATATCAGAAGCCTGAAAAAAGGTTAAAATTTAATGTCAAAATCTCAAATGATTCTGAGTACTCAGACTTTGAAATGGAACAAGGATAGCTAATCAAAAGAATTATAACATTCTACTTTAAAAGAAGATTCTTTAGGGAGGCATTCAAGAAACATAAAAATGGTCAAAAGTTGTTTTATTCTATGAATGTAAACCTATGGGACATATTGGATGATATGTCTAACAATTGAAAGAATAATAGAGAATTATGGAAAATAATGAATTCAAAAATTTACTTTATAATGATAGAAAAATGATAGAATGTAATAAATGTTACTTGGATTGTATTTGAGGACTCTAAATCTTCTTCCTTATTTGACTTTGAAAATTAGCCAAAAATATGAAAGAAAAAATGTGATTTATAGATGGGGAAGATTATGGGGTACGATATCATTGTTTTTTTAATTTTGAATCTAAAATACTCTCTAATAGGGAAATAACTTCTTACTACTCAATTTATTATTAATAATATTAATCATTAATAGAAAAGAACAAATCTCTAAAAAAAATATTTACAATGCTATTTTATATTAAAATGATGTTATGCCTAAACAATATTAGGAATTAAATGATAAATTTATAAAATAATTCTAAAACTATGTTGTTCATGAATAAAAAATAAAAAAAATTAATAGATGATGTAGAATCATTCATGATTTTGTCCAGTATAATAACTAATGGTGAAAAATATCCAAATGTGATTTTAGGGAAATTTTTAATTAAATAGAAAACAATATAATATGAAAAAAGTTTAAAAATCATAGTTATATAAGAAATATTTATTATCATGATCTAACAATGATACCTATTTCTACTATGGAAGTAAAGAACACAATACTAATTACTAATGATTAAGTAATATTTAAATTAGTATAATTGAAACATTATTCATTTCTAGAATAATTTCTAATGTATGTAATGAAGAATTTGTAAAATCTAAAAAAATATGGATTCTAAGATCTCTATTGGCTGATACAGCTAGACCCAAGAAAATATGGTTAATAAAAACTCGTATTTCTTTATATTTTATTGGAAAAAAGTTTATAGAAAAAAATTAAATGTGGTATATGTATAGTGTCTACTCAAGAAACAGTATTTAAGACTCTTTGAAATTTCACAAAATAACAAAAATATATGGAGGGATTATATCTTTTAGAGACAATACTAATGGAAAAAATGTTATAGTTAGATAAGTTTGAGATCCAAAATCAATTTCAATAATAAAGTGTTCTATATTCATGGTCTAAAGAAAATCAAGATTTTTATTTTTCAACTATGTGATGATGTTTTTTATGGTTATTTTTATTATAGATCTTTCTCATTCTTTAATGATAAATTACTTAAATTTAGGGAACCTAAAAATTAAACTATTCATACATGGTATTTTGATTACATTTGAAAATAAGAATTGAACATTCAAAATACTGGAGAAAATGAATCATGGATTTATCAAATGAGGTATGTAAATTGTAATATATTTACTTTATATATATTTTCCTTGAAACAAATCATTTCTGATTTGTCTAGTGTTAAATTTGATAATGATAGATTCTATGATTCATGCCAAATATGAATGAATCAAAAGTAATCATTCATATCTATTAATGAATTTTTTACATCCAAACCTCTTGAAAATATCCACATGGATATCTTTGGTCCATCAAGAGTATTATGTTGGTATTTCATGTTATATGTTTATGTTTTCAATATTGATTTATCAAGACTATCATGGTATTGTTTTATAAAACAAAAAAGTGTAGTTTTGTAATCTTTTAAAACTAATTTATTGTTTTTCAAAATTAAAAAGGATATAAAATAATTTCATGATGAAGTGATCATGGTGGAGAATTTCTGAATCCTAAAATTAACTATTTTTATAAGACTTTGTTATTAATCACACCATCTTTGCACAAATAATCCCACAATGGGATGTAATTGTTGAAAGAAGAAATTAAAATATTCAAGAAACGGAAATTTATATGTTAAAGGAATATATTCTTGTTTCATATTTCCTGGAATAATATACAAACACATATTTGTGTATTATGTATGTGTTGTTATTTTTTGTTCCACAAATAAAAAACATAGTATTGAATTTTCAAATATTATGCATAGATAATTAGAAATGAGTATGATTGGAGAGTAAAATTTCATTATTGTATATAAAATATACCATAAATATTGTGGAAATTATTTATAATAGTGTAAATATATTATAGATTTATTGAAAAAATTTGTACTTGAAAAAAGAAATAATTATATAAATATAATTTGTATTAATGCAAACAATGGTATGCATGATGCTGGAAAAATATCTGGGAATAATTTAAATCAAGGTATGATTGGTAGTATGTTATATATTTCTGAAACTCCACCATATATATTGTTTTCTATTTTTCCTTATTCTAGAGTTCAATAAAAACCAAGAATCTCATATTATAGCTATGAAAATGATTTTTAAATAGTTAAAAGGATCTGTTTTTCAATCACTACATTATCTATATTCTTTGGATATTATATTTATTTCAAATTTAGATGATGATTTGGGAGTAAGTAGACTTTATAGGAAAATGATATCAGGAACCTGTTACTTCTCATAAAAATCCTTAGTTTTATAGTCAATTAAGAAGAAAAATTTGTTTTTAATCAAATAACAAGGCAGAATATATATCTATTGGCAGTTTCAATACAGTTGTGTTGTGGATGATGTTACACAAATTACTGTATAGTGAACAAAATTTTTATAATATAACTATTTTATGTGACAATAAATGTGAAAAAATTATTTTAAAGAATACTCAAATTCACTAGATAACCTAGAATATTTATGTATAACATTATTTTTAAGATATCATGTTATTAAAAGAGATATATCTTTAGAATTTTTGAATACTAAATATGAACATGCTGATATTTTTAATAGAGAACTTCCCATAGTGAAATTTTATTTTATTAAGGTGGACTTATGGATATTTTTTTTAAATAAATTTTTATTAATAAAAGTATTTATTTATGGGTTATTTTTATTAATTTTTTTGATTCAATTGATATTTTTAAAATTTTTTAAATAAAAATAGTATTTTCTTATGATCAAGATCGTATTTTCAAAAATCAAATAATTATTACATTCAATATTTGGATCATGAAAATAAAATCATTGTTACAACAAATATCAGAAAACCCACATATCTCTTTCACAATAATCCTATGTATTTGTAACCATTCAACATCCATAACAATCGAATTACCCATGAATCCCTATAATATCAACCTTCAACATTCAGATTAAATGAAATTCCAATGATCAGTTGAATAAATGAATGAAAACCGAGGAGATCAAATCATTAACATGTCATCTACAGAATAATTCCACATGGTAAGGTCATAGATTCCAAAGGGACAAATCAGAAAAATATTCTTTTCAAGAATTATAGAGCCTTTCATGTGTTATAATTTTTTAATGATTAAAATTCCCTACTATAGTTCGACAAATACTAAATCCTTTGTGTTATATTCTCTTTAATTGTATTTAGTCTGAAGAAACAATTCATGAGTTTCTTAAAGTGAATTTTGTTTAATGATTAAATAATTTTCATGATTTATAAATTTTCATGAAATAGTTGGATGAGGATATTTTTCTAATAGTTTTAGAGGAAATATGGATGTTTTGATTATATTTCATCTATCTCTTTAATATTCAAAAACTTATGTAACCTCTTCTAAGCCAATCCTCTCACATTAATAGAGTCTACCTTTTATGATTTTTCCTATCAAATTGTTTATTTAAACCCTAAAAAATATTAATCAAATGACATATCATATTATATTTGGTTCATATAGTTGATAATATTTCTCTATTTTATTTGGATGAATCCATATTTGTTTCATTTTCGTGTATTATAAGCATTAATTTTATGTTATATATTACATTTAATGCGTTTTAATATGTTTTCAACTATTTATGTAATTATATAATACAAATTGTGTGAATTTCCAAAAAACACAAAAGTCACGATTCTACAGAGAATTTATGTAATGGAAAAAAATGTGTTTACTATGTTAATAAATTTTATCTAACATCTATAATATGTTATGTATCCTTATAAGGATATTATTTAATTTTTCTTTATAATTCCTTTGATTTATATAACTAATGTTATGGGTTTTAGGCCAAAAATGGGAGATTGGAAAGAATGTATTATCTCTAAAATTCTATATGAATCTTATTAATTTTGGTTCTCACAATTACCCTTGGTTGTTTTACTAATTACGTTATATTATGTTTTCCTTTCAAGAGTAATTTTTGTGAAGTATATCTTATTTATGTGATAAAAAAATTTATGTATTGTGAATGTGTTTTAATGTATTCTGAAAACACTATTCAAAACCTACATTTATAATTATAATGTTTTGTTTGGAAACCAAAACTTTTGAGGAAATAGTATGGATAATTTACGATATGCAATTGGAAATGTATGGATCAAGAACATTACATTTTGAAGAAACCCTATGTTTAAAAGAATAAACATATGATTTTTAACCTTATTTTACTACTAATATTAATGTTCATATTCAATGTAAGGGAATTTAAATCTCCATTGAATGATATTAATAAAAAGGATTATGATTTGTCAAGAGATTTTATTATATCTATTCAAGTGAATGAAATCAATGTTTATCTTCATAAAAATCATGAGTTTTTTTTATTTTTTTGAATAAAATATGTAAAATATTATTTAAGGTATAAAACTATTGATATGAAATGATAAATCATATGTCTCTATTATTTATAAAGAAATACACTTTGGAGACACATGTGTTTCCATATAATGCTTTAAAAACTGCTAAGTAAATAGAATTGCTGTAATTTATCTATTTTTATTTTATTTATGATCATTCAAAACCAAAATCTATTTGATACTATTATTTAATTAAGAAATATATCATTTCATAATATGTTAAATATCTCCTCTATTAATTCTAAAATAGTGAACAAAACTATTTTTAGTCAATAAAATTAAAATCATTTGATTTATTGGAGTTTTGGCTTCTTAGACATAGTCATGGTAGAGTTTCTCTTTCTCAGACTAAGCTGTGGATTTAAGATTCCCAATAAAAGAATATTAATACTTTTTAGAAGCTATATTTTTATATTTTCAACTATGTGAACATAGTTTTAATTATCTTATAATAATAAAATTTTCTAGTGAAATTCACTATACTCACAGAGAGGGTGTTGGGTGAGTGTTAAAAGTGAACATTGTGCCCCGAACCACAATAATATTTTTTCTTTTTTGTATGTTTATCCCATGCCTAATTTATCTAAATAATATAATACTAAAAATCATTATAAATTCCAAGGAAGACTAATTATAAAAATCTATATTAGATTATCATGAAGACACAATACCCTTTATATATCTTTGTATTATTAAATCTTAATAAATTTTACTACTATAACAAAACATTGTTTATTGGATATTCATTTCATTGAGTAAGAGATTGAAGCACAACCCAAGGATGGAATAATGGTTAATGAAATGTATCATGTCTATTTATTTCCTTATATTCACAAATATAAAAACAATTCCACAACTGTAGGAACATGATATTTAAATAAAAAAAATATTACCCTATTATATTCATATATAATGAATAATATGGTCTTCCAAATCATTATAGATTTATCTTTTCGACTCTATTATCAATCTAATAATCATTAAATTGGATGTGACTAGTGAACTCAATTAATCTCAATATTAATTACACATTTACTACAAGTGTGTATCCTCACTTTTAATCGACGTTCTCCTAATTACAAACCAAGTAATTTGTTATTCAATATGTCCTTTATATATATTTCACACTCTTATTAATTTTTTTATTAAATTATATAATTTTGTAGATTTAAAAAATGATGTATCCAAATTTCAAACCCATGATTCATGAGATCATTTTTAAATTGTGGGGATTTAATTTATTTATGTTGGGGAGTATGTAACACCCCAAAAATTTAATTCGAATAAAATTACATTTGATAGCATATATGACACACAGTGACAAGTGTTGAAGAGAATATAACACACCAAGAATTTAAAATATATTTATATTATTTTAAATTCAATTTCATTGATAACCTATGATACACATAAAAACATATTCTTCTGATAACTTGCATTACACACAATTAATATTTTTTTGAGAACAATAATGCCCTTTTAATATTATCACATAAAATAATTTTTATAGCCTAGCCATTGGTATAGAGTTTATATATAGTATTAACTAAAATTGAAAAGAATAATATTTTAAATATTTTTATAGATATGTATTAAATATTAAATATTAATCATTTAAAAAATGATTTATATAAAAAAGTAGATTTTTTCTAAAAGAGGGTTTAATCCCACTTGGTGAACATTATTAAAAAGAAATTTTTAACACATTTATAAAATTTATTTTAAAAAATTAACTTCATTTTTGAAATTTGGAAAAAAAAATTATCTTATGGTTCATTTCAATGATTTTTATGTGAATTTTAATTTTTGATGAATACAGAAATCATATTGGATTTTAATTGAAAACACCATTTCAATATAAATAAATTATATTATAATATTATATTTTAATAAATTTTAAAGAAAAAATAGTAAATTATAAATATTTTAATACAATTTAGATAATTTTAATCTTTTTATATTGAATTTGTATAAAAACGTCGTATGCTTCACAACATTTATTTTTAAAAATCATCTTTCTTGTCCTGTTTGTGGGAAAAATTTAAAATTTAAAATTTCCACATCTACGTGTTTATTTTGAAAAAATGGACTTTAAATTTTAAATAAGAATAATTTATATGGTATAATACTATAATAATGAATTTTTTACAGAATTAAAAATTAACACATTAAGAATTATTTTCTGCAGTTAAGATAAAAATTGATATACTAGGGGTTGAACTAAAATAATAAGGTTTAAATTTACCTAAAAAAATGGAAAAAAACAATTTTAGGGAAAAATTTCATCCATTAAAACTATATGGTTTATTAATGGTCCTTTTTTATCCTTCTAACAAATGGATAACATGTGATTACTCAATTAGTTTCAAATATACTTATTGTGTCCTCTCCTTATCGTAAAAATGTCACACCCTCTCATCTCCACTTATTGACTTTAAAAAAAAATTGATGAAAATAACTGAAAAAATAAAATATAAAAAATAATAACCAAATCCTTTGAAACTTATTTTTGTTATAAATCCATACTGGTAAGGATTTAGTGCAAACCTAGGTAGGATACTTGAAGGAGAAGTAATATTCATTAACATGCTTCTTCATTTTATTCCTTCTCTGCCTCCATCAATTATTTTCAAATAAAAATCATATAATAAAAATAGTATATAAAAAATACTTATATGTTTTTAGGATAATAATATTACCCACAATCACAACATCATCTGTCAAATGGGTTATGAAATCTTTATTTGTCTGTACGGAAGACTATGGCCTCCCAAACTGATGTCTTTAGTTTTTACATTTTCACCTCTTAAGTTTGGGATTGATGCTGGATAGAAATAATTATAAAGATATTTAAAAAATATTTATACATTTTGAGTCATTCTATAACATGTATATATTTATAAAATTTCCTTCCTTAAATGTTTCTTAATGTTGATTGTGTGTGCGATAGCCTACCTCCCCGGGAAGTGATAAGATTCACATATAACTAATTATTCACATGAAAGGTGATAAAGATTAAATTTAAGATTAAATTTAATATAAATAATAGTATTATTATAATTAATTATTTATAAGTATTTTTTGATAATATGTTACATTTTATTTCATTTCTTTTCACAAATATAAATATGATAACATCATTCGTGTTTGTGTGAACTACCACTCTACGAAGCATTGTGACACTCTTTTCATCTCCCCAAAAATGATGAAATATATAAGTATATATTATGGTGTATAATATATAATTATCATTCTGAAAATTTAATAAATTCCACGAATCTTTTCCATAATGAACGTTGAAAATAGAAATGTTACCCATGCGTAGGTATGACCTACCATCTCCATGATCATAACGTACTTCATTATTAAATACCTACATTAATTATTGGTTTTTTAAGGTTAAATTGATATAACAATATGATATTTATTTCATGTTTATTTTTCGAGATATGATATAACTGGGTAATATTTTCATTAATTGTATCTTTCATAACAAAACACGCATGAGTAAATAATGCAATTAAGACGCCAATCATTGAAAATATATAATTTTTATTAATGTCGGGGTGATAAGATTTTATAAAAGAATAATATAAATTTTTTAAATAATATTTGATTTAGGAATAATATAATAACCTGTATAAAATAACTATACTAGAGGCAGAATCATGTTTTACCAAAAGGAAGGATAAGGTACTGTATATATCTACAATTTTAATTAATTGATTCATATTGTAATGTTGTGCACATAATTACATCTATATGTCGTATATACTACCCCTTTAATGTTTAATATAATTAATTAATCCTTATATTTGATATCTAATGTTTTAGTTTTAATAATTTCATCGTAGGGGGTTTGAACATAATGTTACGATGTGATAAGAAAATTTCTAAACTCTATTTCATTTCATTATGATATATTACTTCTTAATTGAAATTGATATTGTTTGATTATGTGTATAATGAATTTTGAATATCTATTTTTTAGTTTCCACTTATCTTATGAGGATGTATATTTGATAAACACAATCTATTGAATGATTTATTCTCACTTCAACATTATGATCATTTTAGTGGTTATTTTACAAAATCATTCTCATAGAGATTTTTTGTTCTATAATTCACATTAAAAAATATAATATTATAAATATTAAATAAAATATTAAATTTTACTATCTTATTGTAGTTAATTATGTTTTTCTGTTGATAATTCCAATTTTCCTCTCATTGGTGTTTAATATTTTTCCAAAATGTTTTGATAAATTAAGTATTCATCATTCTTTATGATAGAAATTTGTATTCTTACAAAACCATATTTTCTAAAAATGTATTAAAAATATTTTAAATAAACTTTTAAAAATAATTTATGAAAATAAAATTTTACCCATTTTCTTCTTCAAATTTGTTTTCAAAGGAATCCTCTTATCACTTTTTGGACATTTAACTTTTCTAACATTTTTTTTCAAGAATAATGTCCTTTTTAATTTTGTGGCATGTAAAAAATTATTCATCATCATGAACATAATTTATTTGAAGATTCTTATATTTTTTTGTTATAATTTAAAGGGAAAATGTTTTTAAAATTACTTTTCAAATAAAAGGGATGTTCAAAAAAATCCAAAATGAAAGGATATTTTCTACACTTTTGTTCTTAAGGATCATTTTATAGTAATTAGATTAATCAATGAAAAGAACCATATGTTCTTACTATAAAGGTTTTATTTTGTATTGATATCATCCTAATATTTTTATAGATCGTTTATTATCATTATGTATTAAGAAAGTATTTACATTCACATGCTTAATTCATTTGTCTACTCAATAACATTCAATTGAAATGTTCACTTTTTTACGATCATTATTCATTAATTTTCCCCTTAATATCGACATTATGTATCATTTATATGAATAATTCCTAAACCATATACCATTTTTACATAAAGTGTTTTATTTGATCATTATTTTTTTATCTGGGAAAATACTGATAAATCCTAATTCTGTACACAATACAGATATTCTATAAAAAACATTTTTTAAGAATTAAGTAGATAATTGAAATACGAGGTTAGATTTTGACATGTATTACATGGGTTGGGAACATGTCAATGTAAAACCCATAATTAATTTATATTATCATTGAATGGATATATTAGATATCTTTAGTTATATGTGTTTTCACCGTGTATGTTTTAAACTGTCTTGTGAAAGGTCTTGATGGAAAAGGATCCATGTACCAAGGAAATATGGAATTGAATATTTAATCATTTTTCTAATATAGAATTCAGGTATTACAATCCATTATATTTTCATTATAAAATAATCTATGGATTCATTTCATTTTCAGTAACTTGATTAATTGGAATGTGTTTTAGTTATTTACCTTGACATATTTATTTTACAGTGCAGAATAATTTCAATGGAATTCCTGCTCTATTATTTACCTTTTTATATTGATTTCCTTATATATTTATTTAAATGGATTTTTTTCTTAGTTATGTACCTTTCTATATTGAATTTTCTTTATCCAAAAATATAAATGGCATGTGTGCTTAATTATTTACCATTCCTTGTGGATTATGTTCATTTATACATTATTTCATCCACTATTCTTAAACAACAAATAGAATTTGATCTAGTATTTATTTTTTTCCTTTACATATTATTCCATTATGGTTACTATGATGATTATACAAGAATATGATAGTGGGAATTGAAGGACCCCGGGACACCCTGAGAGGGGAGGGGTGAATCAGGGTGTCCACGTTTTCTTTTAATGTGATGGATCTTATTCCCACGTTGGTAGGAACTTGTTGAACCTGTATGATGATTATGATCAGAAAGCAAACATTCACATGCACAAAGAAGACACAACCCCTTTTACTTGGTTCACCACTAAGGGCTACGTCCAAGGAGCATACGCCGACAGGTTGTCGGTCATACCAAAATCCACTATGCTTCACTAGCGGTAGATTACAAAAGTTTGGGTATAGTTACTCTGTCCCAGGCTTACAGCCTTTACAACGTTTCAGGGATAGCCCACTGCTCCCCTCGGGTCACTCCCGTTGACTCCCCCTGGCTCACTGCCGTTGGTGAAGTCCCACTCAGTTTATAGACGTGAAGGTCTCTTCATCATTTTCATAAGAATGCATCCTCTGTAGTATCTAGATACTCTATTGAAGTCTGATTCTCACTAGAAGCAGAATATCACTTTTCCTCGAATGTATCAGGTAGTCTCCTGGCTTTCGTGCAGCTCCAAACAGGTCGGCGGGCTTCTGCAAAACATGGCACGCTTCTCCAAGCTGGACGCGCAAGTCCCAATACGGCGCGCAAGTCCCAACTGGCGCGCAAGTGTCACCAATGCACCTGCACGACGCTTCCTTCCCCGACAACAAACTTGTGCGGTTCACCTCATTTCTCTCCCAAACCGCCTTGGGCACACAGCAGACAACTGGCGCGCAAGCTCTACTTGCGCGACCAAACTACCACCTGCGCGGCTCAACCACCTGCACAACGAGAGCTCGAACAATCTCTCAGTCTTGAACTCCATTGGAAAAGAGGAGGGGTGGTCCAGTATTTATAAGAAAACTGGACCCCCTGCGCGGAGGCGCGCAAGACCATCATTGGCGCGCAAGTCTCGTTTCCCACAACCTCTGTCGCGCAACTCACTTGCGCGACCCAACCAACACTTGCGCGACCTTCTTTCCTTAGCCAAATTTTGAAGTTCTGATCCTCAAAAACATATGGCGCACAAGTCTTTTATCTTACAAGACCTCGGCGCACAAGTAACTTTTCCAAAAACACTTTACTTTATTTGGCCGATTTTCAGGCCCAAAAAATTGGCAAACACTGGGAAACGACGCCACCTTCACTACTGTTTTCTGCTTGAACGGTATGATCTCTTTGTTGGTACACATCCTGAACTTCCACTGAGGATTGAAAACAAACACAAACCATACGCCAGATCATTCTTTGAAGAACCTGGTTCCAACAATCTCTCCCTTTGGGTTTGTTGGCAATCAGAATAAATTCAATAGATCTCTAACCATGAGCAAACCCAAAATGCAAGAATCAACTCAGCCAACACTCTAAGTCTACGTGAGCAATGCTCGGTGTAGAAAACAAGAGAGGAAGCTTGAATTGGGTTCTAGTGTTTTGAAATTCTCCATGACGCCCGATGTTATCCTTCTTATACTTCTCATCGCTATCTTATACTTCTCATCTTCTCATCACAGAGGAATTTCGTGCCTTGAATTTATTCCTTTCTCCCCCATTGACAAAAAAAACCAAAGACCGATAAGTTGTTCAACGTTCAGCTCAATCCATACTCCCCCTGAATAGTATCTCCCCCATAATCCTGCATCACATCCATAAGAAGATAAAAATAGTTAAAAGAAACGGAGAGAGGGGATTTCTGGAGCCTCCTTATGCAGTAGGAGGTGGTTGAACACCGAGGTTCAACCGATGCTTCTCAAACACAGCTGCGGACAATGGATTGGTCAGGATATCAGCCACTTGCTCATCAGTTCCAACATGATCCATTCTAATCACGCCTTGTTCAACCTTTTCTTTGATAAAATGATACCGTATTTCAATATGTTTTGTACGAGAATGATGAACTGGATTCTTCGTAAGATCAATTGCACTTTTTTTATCACAATAAATCACCATTGGTTGTTGCACCTTATCACCAATATCTGTTAGCTGGTGCTTCATCCAAAGAAGTTGAGTGCATGATTTTTTGGCAGAGATATACTCAGCTTCATCCGTACTAAGAGAAGTACTTTCTTGTTTCTTGCTCAACCAGCCAACACATTTCTTCCCAATATAGAAAGCTCCACCACTAGTGGACTTTCTGTCTACCACATCACCAGCCCAGTCAACATCGGAAAATGCGGATAATTCACTGTCCCTGCCTGCAGCAAAAAATAACCCGAAGTTATGTGTACCGTGAATGTATCTCATGATTCTTTTTACTGCTTCCATATGTTCCCCTTTTTGATTACTCTGAAAGAGGGCTGCAAGGCATGTGGCAAAGACAATATCTGGCCATGTCTCTATCAGGTACAGTAGGCTTCCAATGATCCTCCTATACATGGTGGGATCAACAAAGTCTCCATCCTCATGCTTTCCATGTTTAGTTCCAACTGCAACCGGAGTTGACATTGGTTTGGAGTCTTGCATATTGAACTTCTTCAGTAGCTCTCTTGCATATTTTTCCTGAGAAATGAAAGTGTATTCCTTCTTTTGAATCACTTGCAGTCCCAAGAAATATGTGAGCTCCCCAATCATAGACATTTAAAATTCTGATTTCATGTGGTTGGCAAATTCATCCACTGATTTCTGCCTACTGCCACCAAATATGATATCATCAACGTAGACAAGAACCTTGAATTGATCTTTTGGAGAATTCTTCACATAGAGATTGTGATCAACTCCTCCTCTTTTGAATTCCATCTTCTTGAGATACGAATCCAGCCGTGAGTACCATGCCTGTGGTGCCTGCTTCAAACCATATAGAGCTTTCTTCAGTTTACAGACATTTGTTTCATCAATACCCAAAACAAAGCCCATTGGTTGTTCAATGTAGACTTCTTCTTTGAGTACACCATTCAATAATGTTGTCTTAACATCCATTTGATATACTTTATATCCTCTTTGGAGTGCCATGGCAAGGAAAAGCCTGATTGACTCTAGTCTAGCCACTGGAGCAAAGGTTTATTCAACATCAATGCCTTCAATCTGAGAGTATCCTTTACATACTAGACGTGCCTTGTTTCTGATGACACTTCCATGTTCATCAAACTTATTTTTGAAGATCCATTTGGCACCAATCACATTTTGACCTTTGGGTCTCTGGACAAGATCCCATGTCTGATTCTTGTCAATCTGATCTAATTCATCATTCATGGCTTTCACCCAAGATTCATCATTAGCAGCTTCTTTGAATGAGGATGGCTCTAAAACTGATAGAAATGTATATTGTGTGTAATTCCTCATTCTCCTTGTTTGAGTGGGTGCACTCTTGTCCCCAATTATGTTGGATGGATCAATCTTAGCTCTTCGATTTCTCATGCGAGGTTCAATAGAATTTTCTTCAGCCATAGTTTCTTCTTCAGATTCTTCTTCTGAGTCAATATCATGATGTGACTGCTGAGTGTTTTGTACAACTTCATCTATTTCTGCATTTGTATTTTCTTCATGTTCACATTCTTCCTGACTTTCTATCACATCAGTATATGACGTCTTTGAAGCATTAGTGGTTTTCTCTTCAATTATCTTAACATCACTGCTTTCCACAATTATTCCCAAACGCTTGTTGAAGCATTTGTAGGCTTTACTATTCATTGAGTAACCAAGGAAAATTCCTTCATCTACATTGTCGCCATATTTCCCTTGATTTCCTTCTTTGATCCTGATGAAGCATTTACTTCCAAATACACAGAACTATTTCAGAGAAGGCTTCCGTCCATGCCACAATTCATATGGTGTCTTCGTCTCACCCATATAAAGTGTTGTTCGATTCTGAATGTACACTGCATCTTGAACAGCCTCTTTCCTGTAATGTCATGGAATACGACTCTCAATCAGCATAGTTCGCGCCATGTTGTTCACCTATCGATTCCTACGTTCAACAACTCCATTTTGTTGTGGAGTTCTCACAGCAGCTACCACATGCTGTATCCCATGATTCTCTAGATAATTCTAAAATTCAATGGACGTGTATTCTCCTCCATTGTCAGATCGCAACACTTTGATTGTTCGTCCAGTATCATTCTCGGCGATTCGCCGATATGTTTTCATGCAGTCAAGGACTTGTCGTTTCCTGTGAATGACCATCACACATTCCATTATACTGTAATCATCTATGAAAAGGACAAAGTACCTTTCTCCATGTGTTCCGGCCAAATTTATTGGACCACAAACATCTGTATGAATCAGATCAAGAAGGTGAGATGCCTTTTTCTTCTTTGGCCGATATGAACTACAGACCAGCTTCCCACGAATACAAGCATCACAATATTTTTCACGCTCACGCTTCAGGTTGGGGATGACCATGACAATTCTCAATTTTGATATTTTCTCCATGTCTTGTTGATTGATGTGTCCCAATCTCCGATGCCACAAATTGTTTTCTTCTTCAACAGTCATGTAACATACATTTTCTTCACTATCAACCTGATACAAGTTGCCTTCTGTTCTGCATCCTTTCATAAGTGAATTTCCGGTTTTAACCTTGATAGTGAAGCCTTTCTGATTAAAAGAAACTATAATTCCTAAGTCACAGAGTTGACTCATGCTGAGGAGATTATGACGTAGGCCATCTACGTAAAGGAATTCAGTCTTCTTTATCTCTCCATTAGCTAATTGGGTACTTCCACTCCCTTTGATTTTCAGATCCCCATCATTACCAAATCTTACTGTACCATCAACATTCTTTATGATATTCGTTAGTAGGCCAGCATTACCCGTCATATGAGATGAACAACCGCTATATAGAATCCAGCTACTATTGTTCTTTGTATCTTTGAGGGCTACCTCTGCAAGGTTCGATTTCTCAATCTTCTTCCTTTCCTTCCATGAGACATTAGATTGAGTATATAGAACCGATGGCCTTTCAACTATCTCTTCCGCATACCCAGGTTCTTCAGAGTCATAGTCCTCTTTGAGAGGTGAGAACCTATTTGAAAGAGAAACACTGTCTTGCTGACGAGACTTGACTTGTCTTGAACTTCGGTATGAGGTGTCTATGTCCCTTCTCTGCCTGCAATTAACTGCCTTATGACCAAGGTTAGAACAACGAAAACAATATCCATAGAAATTATTTCTTCTATGAGAATTAGGATATGAGATTGTTCTCCTTTGTTGAGAATCTATATCTTCTCCATTCAGATAGCTTCTTGCCTCTTCACAATAAGACATGGTATGGCCTAGATAGCCACAGAACTGACACTTCATGAGAGGAAATGTCTTCTCACTTGAATTTATCCTAATACATTCTTCCTTGGGAGAGTAGTAAGACTGTCTGTCATTTTTGAAAGTTTGAGGATAATTTTCGGGTCTCCTTTTAGTTTGGATTGAGGGTTCCTTTTTCAGAACTCTAGGTAACATTTCATCATGTTCAACTTTCATCTTATCTTTATTTTGGATCTTTTCACTTCCAGCAGTTGATGACTCAGCCTCACAGCCAATTCCACTCCTTCCCATGCAAGCAGGACTTTGATCACTCAAGATTTTTCCAACCCCATCTGAACCACACTTGGATCTTGCTAGTAATTATGCATCTGAGAATATTCCGAACTGTATTTTCTTCCTCGATTCTTTTGGAATTGATTCAGTCTCCAGTTTACTCCTTAGAGTAACTACTTCCTCCTCAAGACCCTCAGCAGTCTTGGATTTTTCATCCAGTCTGGATGTGAGGTCATTGATGAACTTTGCCTGCTCTTCAATTCTTAGCTTCAGATCAACTACATCATCATTGCTTTCAATTATTTTAGACTGTACCTTCACAAATTCTTCCAATCGTTCAATTTCAGCTTCAAGTTGATCAACATATTCAGTTGATTCTTCTACAATTGATTTCCACTTATTGCAGCTCTTACATTTAATCTTAAGCTTACTAACCGCATCCTTAAGTTGCACCTCAGGATCTACACAAGTTCTCAGATGTTTTTCTCCATCAGTATCTTCTAACTTTTCAACAGTGGCCATCATAGAAGCATGGTTCCCAGTTTTGAATTCTGGTTCTTCTTCATCACAAAATTAATTGTCATCTTCTTCCTCTTCACAGACAAAACTCTTCGTTTGTATTTTCTTACCAGATTTAAAGTCTCCCTTTTTGAAAAACCTTCTCTGAGGCTTCTTGAAGTTTTCATCTTCACTGTCATCATCATTGATATTCTTCAAGCACTAAGAGGAAATGTGCCCAACTTTTCCACAACGGAAACATGCGAGAGGTAACTTCCCTTTGAATTTCCCTTTCCCCTTCTGGAACTTCTTTGCAATGAGAGAAAGAATTTATTTCTCTTCGTCATCATCACCGCTACTATCCTTTGAGATTTTCAATTTATCCATGGCCTTGAATGCAATTTCCTTGCTCACCCGAGTCGTAGCATCTTCTGGTTTGACTCTCATTTCATATGCTACCAAGCTGCTCAATAGATCATCTAGAGAAAGTTTGGAATGATCTCTTTCCTCAAGGGCTGACACCTTCGCATTATACAGAGGTGGAAGTATTCTTAATATTTTCTTTACAATATCAATGTCTTTGATTTCATCGCCTAGACCCCGAATTGCTCCAACCACTTCAGTAATTCGAATGAAGAAAGAGTCTGCATTCTCGTCTAGATGCATCTTCAGATCATCAAACCGATTGTGTAGCACTTGTAGTTTCGCCTCCTTCACTTTGATATCTCCTTAAAAAATATTCTCAAGTTTATCCCACATGGATTTTTCTGAGGTGCAATTAATCACCTTCAGGTAGATCTGATCAGAAAGGGATGCAGTGAGAGCATTCTGTGCTTTACCATCTGCATCAAGAAGTTTCATGTCTGTTTCAGTCATAGCCAGACCTGTTGGATTAGTCATTTGTATTCCTTGCACAGTAGAAAAAATAACTTCCATTCCAAGAGATCTTAGATGAGATCTCATTCTGTTCTTCCAGATCTGTAAATTGCTTCCATCAAAGTGAGGGACTCCCCTGACATTGACCGCGTTTTCCATGACGAAGAAGGTCAGATTCAACACCAGCAACCTCCCTCTGATACCACTTGAAGGACCCCGGGACACCCTGAGAGGGGAGGGGTGAATCAGGGTGACCAATTTTTCTTTTAATGTGATGGATCTTGTTCCCACGTTGGTAGGAACTTGTTGAACCTGTATGATGATTATGATCAGAAAGCAAACATTCACATGCACAGAGAAGACACAACCCTTTTTACTTGGTTCACCACTAAGGGCTACGTCCAAGGAGCATACGCCGACAGGTTGTCGGTCGTACCAAAATCCACTATGCTTCACTAGTGGTAGATTACAAAAGTTTGGGTACAATTACTCTGCCCCAGGATTACTGCCTTTACAAAGGTTCAGGGATAGCCCACTGCTCCCCTCGGGTCACTCCCGTTGACTCCCCCTGGCTCAATGCCTTTGGTGAAGTCCCACTCAGTTTATAGACGTGAAGGTCTCTTCATAATTTTCATAAGAATGCATCCTCTGTTGTATCTAGATGCTCTATTGAAGTCCGATTCTCACCCGAAGCAGAATATTACTTTTCCTCGAATGTATCAGGTAGTCTCCTGGCTTTCGTGCAGCTCCAAACAGGCCGGCGGGCTTCAGAAAAACCTGGCGCGCTTCTCCAAGCCGGACGTGCAAGTCCCAATACGGTGCGCAAGTCCCAACTGGTGCGCAAGTGTCACCAACGAACCTGTGCGACGCTTCCTTCCCCGACAAAAAACTTGTGCGGTTCACTTCATTTCTCTTCCAAACCACCTTGGGCACACAACAGACAACCGGCGCGCAAGCTCTACTTGCGCGACCAAACTACCACCTGCGCAGCTCAACCACCTGCGCGACGAGAGCTCGAACAATCTCTCAATCTTGAACTCCGTTGGAAAAGAGGAGGTGTGGTCCAGTATTTATAGGCAAACTGGACCCCCTGCGCGGAGGCGCGCAAGACCATCATTGGCACGCAAGTCTCGTTTCCCACAACCTCTGTCGCGCAACTCACTTGCGCGACCCAACCAACACTTGCACGACCTTCTTTCCGTAGCCAAATTTTGAAGTTCTGATCCTCAAAATCATATGGTGCGAAAGTCTTTTATCTTCCAAGACTTCGGCACGCAAGTAACTTTTCCAAAAACACTTTACTTTATTTGGCCGATTTTCAGGCCCAAAAAATTGGCAAACACTGGGAAACGGCGCCACCTTCACTACTATTTTCTTCGTGAATGGTATGATCTCTTTGTTGGTACACATCCTGAAATTCCACTGAGGATTGACAAAAAACACAAACCATACGCCAAATCATTCTTTGAAGACCCTGGTTCCAACAGGAATAATGATATACATAAAAAAATTAGCTTGAATTTTTTTTGTATTCAAATATATTGTACGATACATGTATCTATATAGTTTCTATGACTACAAAATTTATTGGTTCTTTGAGATGTGATTCCATGTACCATATTCCAATGTAATGGTTTCAAGCACAAGCTCTGTGCATCTAGGGTTTTTTGTGGCCAATGAAAAATTATTGTTGGTCATTATAACTATTACTCAAATTTACCATTGGATACTATGCCCATGTTTGAAATTTATACCATTAATATTTGTGTTTATAAGTAGTATTGGTAATGGATAATTGATTCAGAATCCATAAATAATGACCTCAACTAGTAGAGTTAAGTAATTCGAAGACCATTTTTTAGAACATGGGACAGAAGTGACATCACTAGGGTCTGTCCATGAAAAATCCAAAGTTGAGATTCAACAAGTGAAGCTTGAACGAGTAACATATGGTGGAAAGTTTATGTTAGTGGATATTACCTATCTCTTAATTTTATCCAAGACACCCCATGAAGCTAGCACTATCTACCACCATTCCCGTAGGGTGTGTACAAGTCTAAAAATTGGTTACATCTCTAAAAATTAGCTTCTTAAAGTGAAATTTCATTTATATAAATAATGTTTTTCCATGAATTCCACTTTATGAGGATTTATTATCATTAAAATATAGAGTTAATTCAGTTGGATTTTATAAATTGATATTTAAACACAAATAGCATATAATTGTATATTACTAGAAAAAATATAAAATTTTATTATAATAAGGGGTTTTATAAATAATAATATTTTAAATCAAATAGTAATTTGAACCACACATATTTATATTAAAATAAAAAAATAATTGAAAATTTCCAAAAAAAATTATAACTATTATAAACTTTCTCATGTCTTAAAAAAGACTATTTTTCGGAAAATAAAGATTTTTAAAATTAAAATTTCACACTTTCATATTCATAAAATTATTTTGATAAAATAAATATTATATTTGAATTGATCATGTAAAAATTGGGTGATGGTTAATTTTTAAGAATGTTCTAAAATACATTGTTTTTTAGAAAATAGAAAATAATACTATCATGGGTTTATAGTTTGATATTTGACATCATTTTAATGTAATAAGGATTAAATAATTATTTATTCATAATAATCGACATAAAATATGTTATTTGAAAATTATATTTCTATTTAAAAGATATTAATTAATATCGAAGCCTATAAGTGACTTTACAAATTCTAAAAAGAAAACATTTTTTCTAAAAGAATAATTTTGTGAAAAAATATACTTTAAAAGTAAAAAGGAGTATTAAAATATGGTTTTTGATACTAATGGAATAAAATATAATAAAATACAACTCAATTTTTTCAAAACCATTAGAAATAACCATGGAGAGGCCAATTGTTTTTATTTTTAAACTACCATGATTTCCAAGACCTATATTTTGAAATTATTAGAATTATCCACTGGTTTTTCAATAAATACCCACCCAGTTCATCCATCTGCTTAACTAAAAATCCATCCTTTAAGATGTTTTACTTGTTTTCCCCCAATTGTCCCCCTAAGGTGTCATTAATCCCCAATGTTTCATTCATAAAATTTTTGGTTGAATCTCATCAATGTATGAGAAATCTACACACCCATTTTCCTTTCATTTTTTCTTTTTGTTGTATTTATTTAGATTATCATTGTAATTCCTTTTTCCCATTTATATTATCTCATTACCATAATAACAGTATTTTATAAATTGAACACCCACGTACCCTCTAATTTTATCTTTCCATAACCCTTATTTTATACCTATCATCCCACTGAATTTATTTTCCTCTTTTACATAAGAAATTGTGATTATTTCTTTTTGGGAATACCAAAACATATTACATTTCCAGGGGTATTCACATCAAAGTAAAATGATATATTGATTTACGTATTTACTAATATGTTTACCACATTATATTTTTATTGGTTATGAATTATGTAATGATCATTCCATTACGAACTTTTTACACCATGATTTTGATAAGATAACTATTAAATGTTTTCCATGGATTATATATCAAATGGGTTATTATAATCGATGTTCCTAACAAAAAATTAATACATATGAAGTGTTCATAAAGATAGTAATCCAATGAACATGATAAATAATTTAATCTATAGGAATTTCATGTTTTATGATAACTTGGTAAATAAAATTGGTAATATTACTTTATAATACATGGGTGATAAAACATGATGATATGATTATTAATTAATCAATTTTGTTATGTAGCCACATTTAATTATTCTATATTATGATATTTTTTATGATATGAATCATTTTCTCTTGTTCATTCCATATTTTGTTTTCCTTAGGTTTCTGCTGATATTCCTCATGATCATATACTAACCATCTCCATTGATTCTTCATTTTCTAGCCTTCATGTTCACACATTTCTATTGATGTATGTCAGCATGATATGATATTATTTTAAAGTAACATAGAGTGAACACATGAAGAATCCTTCAAATTTTATTTGAATAATTTTTTACATTTTGATGTATTATGATTCAAATTTCCATGAAACTATACGTTAAAAGATCGTGTATTTTGGACTGAAAAATAAAATATCAATATTTCATAGTTTGTATCAACATATTGTTTAGTTATTTGTAAAAATTATTCCTTAAAAACATTAGTATGAATCCTTGAGAAAATTCTACATATAGGAAAAATCATGGTATTTTCGTATGTATTATGTTTTAGGTTTCCATGAAAACAAATCCATATATATATACTACAAGTCTGTGTGGTTATGGCACATATTTAACCAAGGGTAGAAGCCAAAAACACCACATTGTTATATAATTAGCTAGGAACTAGTGCACAATAATAAGAATTTATACACACCTAGTTTCCACTCTCGGGGATATAGTTGGTATATTATAATATTTTTATGATCCATTCATTAGTATATATAGAAAATGAAATTTTTATTAGAGGAGATCAATAAAAAATATGAGGATGACGTTTTAAGACATAAACACCCTTTAGAATTATAAGATTCCAAAAAGTTACATGATCCTCACTAATTTTTTCTAGTTATAGATAAATGAATGTAAATACATGGAAGCACAAAAATGATGCATGAAAAATAAGATATAATGACATCCTTTCAATGAATGATAGAATGGAATCATTTATAAGGATGATGAATCAACTAACTCATGTTATGAATAACAACATGAATCATATTGAGTTACCATATTAACAACGAAAGGAACAACATCCCATTGAGTCTTTTATGAATTAATGAACAAATTTTATTAGTTGATCTACTTGCCCATTGATTTCTGAATAATGGATTAACTCTTCAAATAAGATATTTTCTGAACTCCATTTTTCAGAAAGAGAACACCCCTAGTATTATAGTATATATAAGAAAAAGATGATATGTGATGGAAATTTATTAAAAAAAATATAAATAATATATATTTACTCTATATAGGTGGAAGAGTTTAGGGTCATAATTTTCAATAAATATTTTCCATTTTTGATGTCATAAAAAATGGATATGGAAATCAAAGATCAAAATAAGAAGGAAAATAAATCAGTGAGAAGCTATATAATGAACTTTGCAAGACATAATAGATAAACAATCATATTTTTATGGATACATGGGTATTGGATGATAAATTATTCAATGTACTAAGTCCTCATATGTAGAAGAATTTATAAAATTAAAAAAATATGATATGTGGAGATATTTCATATTATTATGAATGTTAAATTAGAGTTTTGGGAGATGCAATAGTCACATAGATCGAATGGAAATAATTGATCAATGGAGCTGAAATCATTTAATAATTTTGATCATGAATGTATAAGTAAGAAAGTGAAACATTTGACATTCAACCAACATAGGAAAATGAAATCATGAAATTGATTTATTGGGAGTGGAAAATGGTCAAATATAGAAGATATAGGAATATAGATTTGAACAATCATGGTGACATTAAGCCTCACCAGATCAACAGTTATAAAAATTAGAATATGGTTTAGGCCCAGACCGATGAAAATACTTCATGTATAGATATCTTGGTTTCTATTTATGTAAACCTAAAAAATAGAAGATAATGGGGGAAAACACTCTCAATATTACTGTAGTCTCCTAAAAAGGTTTGGAAATCTCCTATCATAATGGATGAATTAGAGGATCCAAATGATGTAGTGGAAGGTACACTCATTATAATCTGAAATCTAGAATGTATATTATTTGATTCATCTTCTAATCATTCAATTATTTCATCAAATATCACAAATAATATAGAATCAATTGATTTATTTATGATATAGAGTTATTATTCAAGAATCATAGTAGGATTATCCTAACATCAAATATGTATAAAATTTGAGTATTAAATTTCTCTAGTAAAATCTCATCTAAAATAAAGAAGTCATTATCATTGTATAATTAGACACTATACTTGGGATGAAATGGATCTCAATATTTAATTATATTATCAACATTAAGAGAAAAGGACATTTTAGTAGTATGGAATGGAAAACCTAATGTCAGTTTCAAAAGAGAGAAATCTCTAACTATGGTTATTATAGAGGGGATTCCCATATCATTATTTATATAGATGATCTATAAAGAGGGGGAAGAAAATTAAAGTACAATGAAATTAAATATACCCATTTTTTTGGAATACATGGATGTATTCACTGTAGAATTACCAAGAAATCCCATAGAATGAGAGGTATAGTTTTCCACTGAAGTCTTACATGTCACTAAATCAATATCAAGGACTCCATATTGAATTGAGAATTTCAAGTTTGTGGAATTAAATAAAAAACTTCATGACCCTTTGGAAAAGGGATTTATATGACCATGTTTAACTCCATCAGGGGCACCTATTTTCTTTATATAGTTGAAATATGGATCAATGTTCCAATGAAATGATTATAGAGAACAATGTAGGATCAATGTGAAGAACATGTAACCTCTGTAATATATTTATGCCTTATTTTACCATGTTTTGGGGGTTTAATTATTCTCTATTATTGAAATCTAATATGGGTAGCATTAATCATGGGTGAATAAAAAAGTCATTCAGATGACTTCCTTTTGAACAAGATATGGATATTATGTGTCTGTCAGTATTCTATTTATCTTGACTAATTCTATATCCATATTTATGGATTTTATTAATATATTCATTATGGAATACCTTTATTATTTCATGGTAGATTTTGTTGTTGATATATTGATATATTGAAAAATTCATGAGGAGTATGATGATCATATAAGGGTTATGTTGAATACTCCAATGATAGAGAAGCAATTTGAAATTTTATAAAATGGGAATTATAGTTTTAATGAGTTAAATAATTGGAGACATTAAATCCAAAGAGTGAACCTGGGTTTACCCATCAAGACAAAGGCTAAAGAGGAGTGTCCTTATACTAAAATAGAAAATGATATTCATAGTTTCTTTGGATAATCATAATATTATTGATGTATTTTGAATAGATTTTCCTAAATTGTTAATCCACTACAAATGTTAAAAAAAGAACAGAAACTTTTAACTTTAAAAAGTAGTGTAATTGTTTTTCAAACAACTGAAAAATAGATTGGTTACTACAACATTATTGACACTTACCTCTTTCAATGAATGATTTTATATTTATAGTGTTGCATTTATGAATATAATTGGGAAAATCCTCATGAAAATAGAGAAGTTTGTCACTTATGTATCTCAACCGTTAATGTCTCATTAGCCAAATTATCATAAATATATCTTAGAGTAATCAATGGTTATATTTCCATGAAATATTTGGAGGAACTATATTTATAGGAATAAATATGATATATAAATAGAACATAAATGTTTGGTTTATATATGAACATAAATTTCATTGAGCATGAGACAAAGGAAATGGATGGAGCTTTATAATGAATATGAATTTTAAATTCATTACCACCAAAAAAGTGAAGACAAATTCACCAATTCATTTAGTAAAAAATACAATATTGTAATAGAAATGTTACTGATTTATGAATATATATTGATTGGTGACATAGTAGAATTCGACATCAGGTTCATATTGGAAGTGACATCACCAATCCTATCCCAAATGATTACTCAACCATAATTACTAGATATGATCAATAATGAACAAATTGGTGATCCCTTGACACAAAATAAGATATTTTATATGAATAATGAGAATATTGATATGTTCAATATTGATCTTGATGGTGTAATGAGATTCCATACAAGGATATGTGTTCCATCTATCATACAAAAAAAAGATATTAACTATACATCCCAGTAGAACTAAATTATATATGGTACATCATGATCATTATTAGTGGTATAATGTAAAAATGGATATTTCCAACAACACTGCAATGTTCTTGGTGTGTTAGTAAGCGAAGGCTGAGTGACAACTTCCTAAAGGGATATGGAAACTAAACACTTACCATCTTGGACATTTAAAAATATCACTTTTCAATATTTCAAAGTTATCCCATGAAATTCCAAAGGAAACCATGAAATATAGAGTACTTTGGATAAATTCACCAAGACATCCCATTTCATCAATATGTGGGGAGATTTATCTTTTCATCAAAATTCTATTATATGCATAGAATAAAATTGTAAGGATGCTTGGGAAAAAACTTTCCAAAATTTTTTATCATTATCTGAGGATCACATACAACATCAAGATAAGTCTTAACCAAAAAATAAATATGGAATTGAGCTTCACTATAACCTATCGTTGGAAAATAGATGGAAAGTTTTATGGAAGTATTCATACACTCAAGACTTGTTGAGAAGCTTTTTAAAGGGTTTTAAAGATGGATGGGATCAAGACATCCATTTAGTTGAGTTATCATACAACAACAATGTAAAATCATGTATTCAAATAGAATGATAAGGACACCTATATGAAAAGTTAGATAGTACTCATACTTATATAGAGGATTATCATGAGAGAAAGATACTTGGTCCAGATCTTGTTCAAGAGTTGATCGAAAATGGGTCAAGCCATCTGATGATATAAAAACTATACTAAAATTCACCAAAATTCCAATGTTAAAAACCATCGAATAGACATTTATTTTGATGATGGAGAATATTTTTTCCTATTATTATAAACATGGAAAAGTTTCATGCAGTTTTGAAATTAAGTGAAGTTATCCCTAAGAAGATATACTACTTTTAAATCCCAAATCGTATATAAGAAGTGGCATAATGGATATCACTACTAGAGAATATAGTTGAATTTCATGATGTAATTTACTTATATCTCTTGAAGAGGTAATTACCGAATCCATCAAGTTTATTGAAACCATTAAAGGTACAATCAGAACACAAAAATTATTATGAGGATCAGTTTGGTGTGATCTGGTGTTGTAAGGATGATTTTCTACAAAATCATAGAACACACCTAGTAAAATTGTGGTGGAGAAAACATAAACCGGAATATGAAATGTGGGATCTAAATGAGATAATGAGTAGGAAAAATCCTAACATCTTCTTAATAGATATAATGAGTTCAAATTTCAAGGATGACATTTCATAATAGGTAAAGAATGTATTGAACTGTAATTTTAGAATAATATTTTCTTCAAGAATAAATGGTTGTTATTTATTATAAAAACTTATAAACGAACCAAACATAGTGAAATGAATTTTTTTAAATACAATATTTTTTTCGAAAAAAAAGATTAGGTAATTTAAAAAAAACACGCTACAAAGGAGTCTTCTGAAATGCCCCATTTTTTATCCCACACCTCATTTGCCTTGGATTGATGAAATGGAAAAGGCAGTTGTGGGGAGGATGCATTTCGCCTCTAGGTAAGGCGAAAGGCGGTTTCTACAATGTCGCCTTTGGCCTTACGTAGAGGCGAAATGCAGCCTCCGCGATGCCGCCATGACCTGAAATCCATATAAAAGGGTAGCCACCCCCCATCCCCTCACTTGATCCTTGCATTCATCTCTCCTAAACTCTCTCTCTCTCTAAAAAATTCATTTGTTGTGTGAGTTTTTAAGAAGCTTCATTTAGTGGTATGTTTATTTATTAAATTTATTTTGTTTATTTAATTTATTAATTTTTTTATTTTTAAATATTTCATTTTAATTAGTTTAGGTAGTTCTTAAAATTTTATTATTTAGTTTCTGTGATTAGTTATATATAGTTTGAAATAATTATTTTTATGTAGTATATATCAAGTATAGATTAACTTAGGAATAATTATTTTTAAATTTTTGTAGCATAAAGATTATATGGTTATCTAAGAAATTAAATTTATATCTGGATACAAACAAGTGGATGTGGCTCTAGGATAGATGTACATAGGGGTAAAACCTGAAAACACCGCTTTGAGAAAGACTCGAACGAGAACTAGTGCATGATAACGTGCCTTATTGCATCCTGGTTTGACACTCCCAGGGAATATTCTTAAGATGATTCATATTTTCTTTATAAACTACTAAAATATCTATGTGAATAAAAATAAAATAATTATATTTTTCAATGATAAAATGATAAATATAATGTTATAGAATCAAATAAGGACATAAGAATTAACGAATTAAATTTATTATTAGTTAATTATAATTAACTATTAAATATAATATTATTAACAATTAAAGAATAAATATATAAAGAATAACTTAATAATGAAAAAATAGTGATAAAAGAATGATTTATTAGTTAAAAAATGTATTAAGAAAATCAATTTAAAATGACAATTAAAATTATTTAAAATGAAATGGAGAAGAAAGTGTTTTAAAATGTATAGATTATATAATTTATAAATAATAGTTAGTATTAGACATAATTAATTATAGAATAATTAAAAAATAACATAAGAATAAAACATGGATCCATATAATGATTAGCCAATGATACTGATGAACATATAAAGTGAAATGAAGATGAACAAACACATTAATTTAAAAGGTTCCCTAAAATTACATTCTAATAAATATCATATGTTCAAACATCAATAGCTTACTTTAGGGTATAGAAAAGAGCAGTAAAATTACATTCTAATAGACATAATATGGTAAAAAATAATTTTTAATATTTGTTTCACTATCATAAGATTGATGAAAAAACATTTTTGATGTAGAGTGTCTTGTTTTCCTTTGTGTACTTCTATGGGGAGATTATTCCAACTGATCATGGAGCTTCTTACAGTACACAACCAATTATGTTGGTTAGTACCACTGATTGTGTAACCATAAGTGACCTTTAATAGAGAATTTTTTCCCTTAAATTAGGAACATGATCAAGAGATCATGTCTATGAGCTATAAGAATTTTCAATTTCTAACAACACTATGGCATCTAGCTTTTCCATTGTCTATTGATGCGTAGTTGGTCCAAGCAATTAATTTATTTTCTCAATGGCCAGATGGTACCGTGATGGAGTTATACGTTGATGTTGCTATTGTACAAGAACAACGTCCACTTGTATGAAGACGTAGAATTACAAGAGTGGTTGAAGACATCCCATCCCATGAAACTGAGCATGTTCCAAATGATGTAGCAGAAGAGGACAACCAAAATGATCTCCCAGATACACATTTAAATCCGAATTCTGATGAGGAGTTTCGTAATGATCGACCAAATGGTGACAACAGTGATGATGAGGAGGGACCAATGGAATATAGAAAAGATGTTTTGAGAAATGCATTAGTTATATATCATCTTAAACCTACAATAAATCTTCCACCACTCTTTTCATCTTGGTCGGAAGCAATGACCCGCATGCCTAAATTTGACAATACACTTCTCACACTGACAACTGAGTTACCTGGAGTTGTACAAGATAGGTTTAGTGAGGTGGACAAAACCTTATATATTGGAAGGAATTTTCCTAGTAAAGATTCCTTAAAAAGAACCATAACGAGATTTCATATTGAGAGACACTTCAACTATGTAGTTCATGAATCATGTCATAGTAAATATGTTATACAATGTGATAAGTATGGGGATGACTGTATATTTCACTTAAGGGAGATTCCAGGCATTACATTTGGAGGTTATAGAATCTCGAGGATTGAGGTGGCTCATACTTGTGTCCATCCAAACCTCACACAAGATCATACCTCATTGGATGCAGAATTTTGTGTCATATATTGTTGTGGATATGATTAGAACATGTCAAGATGTTCTAATACCCCTTGTGAAAGAGAGGATTCAACAAACAATCAGTTGTAAGATTTCCTATAATAAGGCATGGATGGCAAAACAGAATACAATTGTGAAGGTATATGGTGATTGGGGTTACTCATATCAGGTGTTGCCGCAATTTCTAGCCATAATGAGGCATGATAACCCTATTTTCTTCCATCTGGATACAAACATACACGTGTCTCATGATAACCGACTGGAT
Organism: Viscum album; assembly: GCA_963277665.1. Classification (NCBI taxonomy): domain Eukaryota; kingdom Viridiplantae; phylum Streptophyta; class Magnoliopsida; order Santalales; family Viscaceae; genus Viscum; species Viscum album. The sequence continues at coordinate 598,709 of CAUJRU010000071.1, forward strand.
CCATCTTGTGTTCAATTTAATCGGTTGTTCTGGGCATTCCTTCCATGTATCTCCACATTTCGTTTCTGCAAACAGTTTATTCAGGTTGATGGAACATTTCTGTATGAAAAATATAACGATGTATTTTGGATTGCAGAAACCCATGATAGAAAACATTCACCTATTATACTTGCCTTTTCCATTTTAGAGAGGGAAAACTATGAATAATGGAGTTGGTTTCTGGAATGTATCAGCTACCATTTCACCAAAATTTTGGGTGTTTGTTTGATATATAATTGCCAAAGAGCAATTAATGAGGAAATCAATGCAGATCCTGATATATGAAGATACCAAAATGAACATCATCAGTTCTGCATTAGACATATTTATATCAAAATGCATAAAACATTTCTCAATGAACCGATGAAGAAGGCAATCACGAGGCTTGGTGCGCATTCTATTCGTTCTGTTTTACTATTTCAATTGAAAGGTAAAATAAATTTATGTGAAATATCATCTATGTTTTGTAGCATATGAGTCGGACTAATGATGGTTTGAAGAAAGTTTTGAACAAATTAGTCAGGATAATCTAGAAGTTTATGATTATATGTTGCGGAATCCAAAAGAGAAATGGACATTGGCATACGACAGGGGGAAGAGGAACAGACACATGACGACAAACATTGTGGAGTGCATCAATGGTATCTTCAAAGGGCTTCACAAGCTACCTATAACTGCCTTATTTCAGGAGACATTATATCAATGCATAAAGTAATTTGTGTACAGACAAAAAATAGAATCTGCATCCCTTTAGACCTTACTTGTGTCGTTCTAGATTCTATGGCCTTGCTATATCAGATTTCACCTTTGTAGATCATTACATACTTACTACCCTCGTTGAGCGATGAAGACCAGAGACACACACATTCCACCTTCCTGAGGGCGAGATGACCATAACCCCCGAGGATGTTACAATGTTTCTCAGTCTGCCTATCCAGGGGAGACCCATTACTGGACTCACTCGTGAAGCTAGTCCAGACCTTGCTCAGTGCTTGTTAGGTGTTGATATTTTGTCTAACCATACGGATAAAGATAGATCGTCCATATATATTACTTGGTTGGAGTCACATATTCCAAATTTACAAGATGATGATGATGATGAGCAGACCGTCACACATTACGCCCATGCATATATCTTACGACTCATTGGTGGAACCATGTGCACTGATAACTCGGGGATGCACGAGCATATGATGTATCTACCCCTATTAGAGGACTTTGATCGGGCTAGGATATAATGTTGGGGATTATCC